>JAULJL010000041.1:13166364-13733722 GCA_030761205.1 Fremontodendron californicum | reverse complement strand
AAAAAGATGAAGAAAGAACTTAAAAGGAATATAAAAAAAAAACACTTATTTTAAAAGAAAACTCCCCAAATGATAATCAAAATAGCAAAAATAAGAATGGAAAATCAAGAAAGTGCAAGAGTTGGTGCTAAATGCAACCACAAGAAGCTATATTTCAAGCTTTATCTCTTCAAACTTTCCTTTCTTTTCTAAACTTTTTCCTTTTGCCTTCAACCAAGGAGAGAAAAAACTAAGAAAAACTAAGAAGAATCTGAAAATGAAGTCTGAAAATGAAAATTATGCACCTCCCCTTAATGCTCGCAGAACTTTACCTCTCTCCTCCCCTAGGATGTTGTCATTTTGATTCCAACGAACTTCCATCCAAGGGCTTGTGATTCAAGGTGAAAAATTATAAAATTATCACCACTAGATTAGTGTATCAGCTGTCCATAATTACAGCTGTTCAAGAATAATGTTGACATTCTCCCTCTTCATGCATTAAAATTACATAGATATATTACACATACATAGATATATTACAATTACATAAATATATTACAATTAATAATGTATCTATGTAATTGCCGTGTATTGTTATATATCTAATGTGTAGCTGTAATAAATAAATTTATGTAATATATCTATGTAATATTACATAGATACATTATTAATTGTAATATATTTATGTAATTGTAATATATCCATGTAATTGTAATATCTATGTAATTGTAATATCTATGTAATTGTAATGTATCTATGTAATATATCTATGTAATTGTAATATATTTATGTAATTGTAATATATATATGTAATTGTAATTGTAATATATCTATGTAATTGTAATATATTTATGTAATTGTAATATATCTATGTAATTGTAATATATCTATGTAATTATAATTGCATAGTTGTAATGTATCTATGTAATTGTAATATATCTATGTAATTGTAATATATTTATGTAATTGTCATATATCTATGTAATTGTAATGTATCTATGTAATTGTAATATATCTATGTAGTTGTAATGTATCTATGTTATTGTAATATCTATGTAATTGTAATATATCTATGTAATATATCTATGTAATTGTAGTATATCTATGCAATTGAAATATTATCTATATATCAATGTAATTGTAATATATCTATGTAAATGTAATATATCTATGTAATCGTAATATATATATATATATATGTAATTATAATATCTATGTAATTGTAATATATATCTATGTAATTCTAATATATCTATGTAATTGTAATATATCTATGTAATATATTTATACATGTATTATAATTGTAATATATCTATGTAATTGTAATATATCTATATAATATATCTCTGTAATAGTTTTAATATATCTATGTATTATATAATTGTAATATATCAATGTAATTGTAATATATCTATGTAATTATATTATGTCTATGTAATTGTAATATTTATCTATGTAATTGTAATATATCTATGTAAATCATCCGGACTGCCCGGACCGTCCGTACCGACTGGACGGTTATATATTTGTGTTAAGTACCGAACTGATGATTAATAAATGTATATTATATTGTAATATATCTATGTAATTGTTTACAATTACATAAATACATTACAATTATTAGAATTACATAGATATATTGTAGTATATTATGTAATTGTAATATATATATGTAATTGTAATGTATCTATGTCAATTTTAATGTAATTCAAAAACATATATTACATAGATATATTACATAAATATATTAGAATTACATAGATATATTACAATTACATAAATATATTTACAATTACATAGATATATTACAATTACATAATTATATATGTAATTGTAATATATATCTAATATATCTATGTAATTGTAATATTACAATTACATAATTATATATGTAATTGTAATATATATATATATGTAATTGTAATATATTTATGTAATTGTAATTGTAATAATATATTACATAGATATATTACAATTACATAAATATATCTATGTAATTGTAATGTATCTACGTAATATATCTATGTAATTGTAATATATCTATGTAATTCTAATATATCTATGTAATTGTAATATCTATGTAATTCTAATATATTTATGTAATGTATCTATGTAATATATCTATGTAATTGTAATATATCTATGTAATATATCTATGTAATTTTAATGTATCTATGTAATTGTAATATATCTACGTAACTGTAGTATATTTATGTAATTGTAATATCTTTGTAATTGTAATGTATCTATGTAATATATCTATGTAATTGTAATATATCTATGTAATTGTAATATATATATATATATATGTAATTGTAATTGTAATATATCTATGTAATTGTAATATATTTATGTAATTGTAATATATCTATGTAATTGTAATATCTATGTAATATATCTATATAATTGTAATATATCAATTTAATATATTATCTATGTAATATATCTATGTAATTGTAATATATCTATGTAATTGTAATGTATCTATGTAATTATAATGTATCTATGTAATTGTAATATATCTATGTGATTGTAATGTATCTATGTTATTGTAATATCTATGTAATTGTAATATATCTATGTAATATATCTATGTAATTGTAATATATCTATGTAATTGTAATATATATATATATGTAATTATAATATCTATGTAATTGTAATATATATATCTATGTAATTCTAATATATCTATATGATTGTAATATGTCTATGTAATATATTTATCTATATATTATAATTGTAATGTATTTTTTTTAATTGTAATATATATCAATCACACCTAAACAAAAAAGATTGGTGGCGATTCCATTTGCGTTTTCAAATCGTCTTAGCTATCGAAAAACCGTTATGACAGTATAAATGTAGAGGAATCATTCATTCAATGAATACTTCAATTTGTTGGCATCACCAATTGGGTCTTTCTTGTCCTTATTGGATTTCAATGAAAGTTTATATTGCACGTTTTTCTTCCAGTAATATCAATAGAATATATTGAAATAGAAACTTCACAGCTACTATATGCGAATTATAAAGAGTATATTTCTAAAACCTATATTCAACCTTTGAAGAAATCTTTCTTCTTCTAAAAACACCTTCAAATACACTGTCACTTCCCTTAGCATTATAATCTAACTTGTTCTTTAAAAGGAAAAGCTTTAGGCAAAAATATATAGAAAAGATGGGATTCATTAAAATATATAGAATATTATTATTAATAAATTTTTTATATTAAAATATAAATATAATTTTAAATAAGTGTAAACAAAATAGTTACCTATTATTCTCTTATATATAGATTGCATGGCACAGCAAGGTTTTTTTATTACAATCATTTCCTAATTTTTTCTTTAGAATTACCTATATCTTAAACAGTTAAACATTAACAAAGCATGAATCTTTCTTCTCTAATCATTAAGTCCATTGCAATGTTAAGAAGGCAATGGTTATTCCATTCTATTAGTATGTTTGGTAGGTTAATATGAATGTAGTGATGGAAAAGAAAAATAGCTCATTGATAATAATACCCTTTAATGTAAAATTAATAATATATTATTTACTTAATTTATTTTATTAATATTATTTTACATAATTTTAGCTTATTAATATTATTTACTCAAATTTTGTTATATCAAAATTATTATTTTATAAATTAATAAAATATTTATATCTATGTAATAGTAATATATCTATGTAATACGTCTACATAATTGTAATATTTATCTATGTAATTGTAATATATCTATGCAATTGAAATACATCTATGTAATTGTAATATCTATGCAATATATCTATGTAATTGTAATGTATCTATGTAATTGCAATATGTCTATGTAATTGTAATATATTTATGTAATTATATCTATGTAATTGTAATATAACTATGTAATTGTAATATATCTATGTAATAGTAATATAACTATATAATTGTAATATATATCTATGTAATATATGTATGTAATTGTAATATATTTATGTAATTGTAATATATCTATGTAATTGTAATATATCTATGTAATTGTAATATATTTATGTAATGTATCTATGTAATATATCTATGTAATTGTAATATATCTATGTAACTGTAGTATATCTATGTAATTGTAATATATATATATGTAATCGTAATATATTTATGTAATTATAATATATTACAATTACATAGATATATTACATGGATATATTACAATTACATAGATATATTATTACAATTACATAGATATATTACAATTACAATTACATAGATACATTGATATATTGATATATTACAATTACATATATATATATATATTACATAAATATATTACAATTACATATATATATTACAATTACATAGATATATATTACAATTACATAAATTATCTATGTAATTGTAATGTGTCTATGTAATATATCTATGTAATTGTAATATATTTATCTAATTGTAATATATTATCTATGTAATTATATTTATGTAATTGTAATATCTATGTAATTGTAATAAACAATTTATGTAATTGTAACATATATATATATATATATATATATGTAATTGTAATATATCTATGTATAATATATCTATGTAATTGTAATTGTAGTATATATATCTATGTAATTGTAATATATTTATTTAATTGTAATATATCTATATAATTGTAATATATCTATGTAATAGTAATTATAATATATCTATGTAATTGTAATATATCTATGTAATATATATTACAATTACATAGATATATATATATATATATTACAATTACAATTTCAATTACATAAATGTATTACAATTACATAGATATATTACAATAACATAAATACATTACAATTACATAGATGTATTCTAATTACATAGATAATATATTACAATTACATAAATATATTACAATTACATATATATATTACATTAACACAGTTACATAGATATAATACAATTACATATATATATATTACAATTACATAGAAATATTATTATAATTACATAAATATATTACAATAACATAGATATATTATAATTACATAAATGTATAGATATATTACATATATACATAAATATATTACATAGATATATTACAATTATATATATATTATAATTACATAAATATATTACAATTACATAGATATATTACAATTACATATATTATTACAATTACATAAATATATTACAATTACATAGATGTATTACAATTACATAAATATATTACAATTACTTAGATATATTAGAATTACATAGATATATATATTACAATTACATAGATATTACAATTACATATATATATATATATTACAATTACATAGATATATTACATAGATATATTACAATTACAAAAATATATTAGAATTACATAGATATATTAGAATTACTTAAAACATTAGAATTAAATAGATATAATACAGTAATTGTAATTGTAATTTTAATACATATATTTATGTAATTGTAATACATCTATGTAATATATGTAATATATCTATGTGATTGTAATATATCTATGTAATACTAATATATCTATGTAATTGTAATATGTCTATGTAATATATATATTACAATTACATAGATATGTAGTTGTAATATATCTATATAATTATAATATATTTATGAAATATATATTACAATTACATAGATATATTACAATTACATAGATAATACATAGATATACTACAGTTACATAGATATATTACAGTTACATAGATATATTACAATGTATTACACAAATATATTACAATTACTTAAATATATTACAATTACATAGATATATTACAGTTACATAGATATATTATAATTACATAGATATATTACAATTACACAAATATATTACAATTACACAAATATATCTATTAAATATATCTATGTAATTGTAATTGTCTATATCTATGTAATTGTAAAATATTTATGTAATAGTAATGTAATATATTAATGTAACTGTAATATATATCTATGTAATTGTAATTATGTGATTGTAATATATGTAATTTATCTATGTAATTAGATATCTATGTAATGGTAAATATATTTATGTGATTGTAATATATCTATGTAATATACTATCTATGTAATTGTAATATATATCTATGTAATATATATTGTAATTGTAATATATCTATGTAATATATTATCTATGTAGTTTTAATATATCTATGTAATTATATTACAATTACATAGATATATTACAATTACATAGATATATATTTATTACATAGACACATTACAATTACATCTATATGTATATATAGATATATATAGATAATATATTGCACTAATACATCTATGTAATTGTAATATATCTAATATAATTCTCATATCAATGCATTTTTTGTCGGGACGGTCCGGACGGTCCGGTCAGTCCGAACGGTCTGGTCGGTCCGGTCGGTTCGGACGGTCCGATCGGTCCGGACGGTCGGGTCGGTCCGGTCGATCTGGACGACCCGGTCGGTCCGGACGGTCCGATCAGTCCGATTGGTCCGGTTCGTCCGGACAGTCCTGGCAGTACGAACGGTCCGGTCGGTCTAGCCAAGCCTAGCTTATAGCCTTTCAAAGTTGAGACACCAAGGCTGGTCAAGTTTAGCCAAGCAATGCTTAGCCTAGCCGGTCACTCCGGGTGGTCCGATCGATCCGATCTCTTCTCATGCACCGATCAAATCCGTATAAATTATAGTATGCTCTCGTACAATACAATTGAATTTGGTCTCGGATAATAGAAAAATGAGCAAGTTTAATGTTTTAAAAATCATGAAAAAAAGAAAAAAAAACTAAAATTAATAGCCTAAACAATGTTTTTTTGGACAAAATTGGCGACAAGCCGCCTTCGGCTGTTTGCCAGCGCGTAGATCTCGAAAAGTTACTGGAATTCAAAAAACAAATCACCTCAAACGGGCAACCAAGCGCAAAGTTATGACCTTTCGAAGTTGAGGCACCAAGGCTAGTGAAGTATAGCCAAGCCGGTCGTGCCGTCCGGACGATCTGGGCGGTTCGATCGGTCTTGTCGATCCAGACATTTCGAGCGGTCCCGATGGTCCGAGAGTTCGGAGTAGTTCGATCCGTCCGTGCGAACCGAACTGTCAAGTCGGTACAGACGGTCAGTTCGATACTTACAGTCCGGGCGGTAAAGTCAGTTCGAACAACCGAGCACAAAGTTATAGCTGTAGACACCTAATTTTGTCTGAACCACTAAACAGGTATCTTTTCTTCCTATATTGATGTTTCCGAGTGTAAAAAGACTTTTTTCATCCTGCAGGTGGTACTCCGAGACTTAGTTTAAAAGGGGCGAGCATAAAAAGTCAAACTTGAAAAAAGTCAACCCCGAAAAAGTCAACCCCAGAAAGTCAACTATTGAAAAAGTCAACCCACTTTCAAAATGAAGATTTTAAGTTCAATTGAAAAATGGTGAAAGAATTTTGATAATCCGAGGTCTACATTGAAAGATATGGAGTTCGGAAGTTGGGATTTGGAGATTCAGTAGAAAGGAAACCCTAATCCGAGAAATTTGGGGAAAAGTGCTTAAATGATCAAATTGTTCGAAATTGAAGGTTCCAAATGAAAGATAAGCACTGACTACGGGTAATGGAGGAGTCACTGGCAAGAACAATCGAAAGAAAAGTTAATCCGGGAGAAAACCGAGAATTAGGGTTTTTAGTGGATTTCGGTGAAATCGGGAAGAATCACGGAAATGGCCTGACTTGGTAAGACCAAAGCCCCCAGTGGATGAGGAATGATTAAAAAAAGGATAGCCCAAGGCTCAGCTTGAAGAAAATCTGAAAATCGGACTTGTTTTGAGCAAAACCGAGTTTCGGAGACAAAAGGGCAAAATTGGAAAATTTGGGAAAAATAGCAAATGGACTCCGAAAATTCTGAAAATTTGTCAATTTCATTATTAAATCATTTTAAAGATATTGGTAAAATAAAATCTTGATTCAGAGTTCGTTTGCAAAATAGCCAAATCTCGGGCCTCCTATGCAGTAATTCAAAAAGGAAAATCCCGAAAAAATAGCAAATGAGCTCCAAATCTTCTGAAATTTTGTAAATCTCATAAATTATTTGGAAGAGATTGGCGAAAGAAAATCTTGGTTCGGAGTTCGTTTGCAAAATGGCCAAATCCTGGGCCTCCTATGTAGTAATTCAAGCCGATAAATCCCGAAAAAATACCAAATGAGCTCCAAAAATTATGAAAACTTCCAGATCACTCTTTTTAATTATTTTTAAGATATTTGTGAATAAAAAGCTTGATTTGGAGCTCGTTTAAAAAATGGTAAAATGTAGGGGCATAAAAGGGCATTTTTGGAAGAAAAAATCCAAATAAATAGCAAACGGACTCGGATAATTTTGAAAACTTCCAGAACTCCATGTTTTATTATTTTGGAAGTATTAAAAAAATAAAAATTGAATTTGGAGTCCGTTTTATATTTATTTGCATCCGAGGGGCAAAACGGTTATTTCACCCAAGCAACCGAAAAGGGCTTCTTTGGGCCTTTCAAAAAATCAGAGTTGGGCTGGAAAAGAGAAGTGCTGGCCTGCCCAAGCCAAAAGGAGGAGGAAGCTTCTGATTTTTCAATCAAATGGCTAAAAATCAAGAGTTAGTTAGAGATTCTCTTTGATCAAGTCATGGTGATTAAGCCACTTAGGCCAAGAGAGATGTGAACATTATTCTTTAACAGCTGTAATTTGAGAGAGCTGATTTGCTAATCTAAAGGTGGTAATTTCTTGATTTTTTCACCTTGGATTATTAGCCATTTGATGGAAAATTGGTTACAAAAAAATGACAACACCTTGGGCAATTATAGGGGGATTCGGCCAGCTTTGTTTGGGAGGTCAGAAAATTCATTTTTCATCTTCATTTTGCTGAGTTCTTTTAGTTTTTACTTAGTTTTTCTCTTCTTGGTTGAAAGCAAAAAAAGAAAAGTTTAGAAAAGAAAGGAAAGTTTGAAGAGATAAAGCTTGAAATATAGCTTCTTGAGGTTGCTCTTGAGCACCAACTCTTGCACTTTCTTGATTTTCCATTCTTGTTTTTGCTATTTTGATTTCTATTTGGTGAGTTTCCATTTTAAATAAATGATTTTTATTGTTCTTTCGAAGTTCTTCCTTCATCTCCTTCTTGAATATATTTTTTTTTACATTTTTTTTACAATAAACTCACCATGGCCAAATGGCCTACATTATTTAGTTAAGTTGCTGTTTTGATTTATTTTACCATATTGTTTATGTTATTTTCTTTGATCTTGGTGTTTTAAATGTTATGTTACTTCATATTCTTGAGTTATATTTTAATTTGGTTGCTTTGTTTGTTGCCATTTATGTTTTAAATATCATGTTTTTGCATTTTTAATTTTCTGTTTTCATGATGTTTAAATTTGAGCATGTTTTAGATTTAGTATATCAAGTGTTTGTGAAAATGCTTGTGTGGTCTTTGCATGATTTGAGTTTTATATCTTAGTTGAGCATGTTTTAGATTTATTATATTAAGTGTTTGTGAAAATGCTTGTGTGGTTTTTGCATGATTTAAATGTTATATTTTAGTTGAGCATGTTAGTATACCAAGTGTTTGTGAAAATGCCATGCTTGTTGGAGCTTGAGGCCATTTGGCTACTCCATGTGTTTTGCATTGTGTGTTGCATTTTTTTTGCCATGTTAGTTGGTAGGTTTTTGCATTTGCATGACATTTGATTTAGTTTTGCATGCTAGTATACCAAGTGTTTGTGAAAATGCCATGCTTGCTAGTTACATTATGCTATTCGGCCACCCTTGGAATTTTTTCATTTTATGTGCATTCTTGCCATGTTAGTTGATAGGTTAGCATTTGCATGATATTTGATTGAGTTTTTGGTTTAAGCATGCTTTGTGTTTGTGAAAATGCCATGCATATTTTAGTTATTAAGTTAGGTTTATTTGCTATGCATGTTCATGCATTTTAGGTCATGCATTTCATGCACTATGTTTAAGCTCATGCATTTCATGCACTATGTTTGCTGTATTGTTTCATACATTTCATGTTCATGCCACTTGAATAATGACTTGAGCCAATTAATGGTTCAAAGTCATGCTCTCTTGAGCACACTTGTGGAAAATTAAGTTTGTCAAGTTGATTATTCTACCTTTGTGATTTTTTTTACTTAGCCAATTTTTATCTAACTTTCAAAAAGTCCTAGCTACTGTTTTTAAGTCATTTTAGGAGTTTCAAATATTTTTACTTTGATTTTTAAATGATTTTATCAAAGGCAAAAATGTGTTTTGGCAAAGCAGTTTTTTTTCACCCAAAACTCGTACATCTCTGATTTTTCTGTGAATTCATCTTTAATCAAAAAATTAAGCCGATTTGTTTCCGTGTAATTTTACATGTCTTGAGTCTTCAGTAAGTTTTTCAGAATTTTTTGAATTTTTAAAAATATGATAAAAAATCGTGGTTTAAAACTGGACAGTGGAGTCAGAATTGAATTTAAAGAAAAATCATTTTTCTGTTTTGGTTAAGTTACTTAGAGTGGGCTGATTATGAGGGTTAGCTACTGACTTAGGGTAGTTTCTAAGCCTTTTTAAACTCTAAAAATGGTTTTTCAAGTCTCGGGTTAAGGGTAGTCAAGTCCGGATTTTTAAACTTAGGAAATTAGAGCCATTTAAAAAAAGATTTAGCCCAGTTTTTACTTTTAAATCAAGCTTTTCAAAATTGTTTTCAAACAATCACAAAGTATTTCGGTTTTAGAATATTTAATTTGACATATTTTCCTAAGGTAGCCGGATATCTTTTTAGATATACGGATTTCCTTAATTAAAGGAAAAAATACATTTCATGCATTGCATTTTTCATATTCATGCATTTTATATAATATGTGATTCTTGCTATAATAATTTCTATGATATTGTTATTATTTTGATTTATATATTATTTTGATGTTATATGGTTTATTATATGGCTTTGAATATTTCATGATATCCTATGCTTTTATTTAGTTATTTTTATTTAGCATATACTATGTTCATGCATTATTATTTTTATTTTCATGCATATTATATGATAGCATTATCTTATTCCATGTCATTTAAATTATATGCCATATCATTCATATTTGTCATGTCATTTAAATCATTTCATTTCATTTATGATATATTGTGTCATCTAGAATATTTTATTTCATTTAGATTATATCATATGACTTAGGATATTACATCTCATATAGAATATACTATGTTACCTAGGTCATTTAATTTTATTTATAATATGTTATATAACTTAGGATATTTCATTTCATTTAGAATATGCTAAGGCATTTATTTCATTTCATTTAGAATATGCTAGATGACACATAAATATAAAGATATATCTATGTAATTGTAATAGGATGTATAACCTATACCAACGGTTTTAGACGTCACTAATGTTACTACCATCGGTATAGCCTATGTTGGGGTAGCCCCTTTTGCTTTTACCTATACCGACGGATTTTGTATCTGTCAATATAGGTACCGCATCTATACCGACGGCTTTTGTATCCGTAGGTATAGATACCGTATCTATACCGACGACTTTTGTATCCGTCGGTATAGATACCGCATCTATACCGACGGCTTTTGTATCAGTAGGTATAGATACCGTATCTATACCGACGGCTTTTGTATCCGTCGGTATAGATACCATAGATATACATATACCGATGGTTTTTTTTTTTTTTTTGCGTCCGTCGGTACAGATTAAAATGTAAAATATACAATTAACCTATAGCGACAGTTTGTCTTAAATTTACTGATGGTTTACTCCGTCATTATACTATACATTTTTTGTTGTTATATGAACTGTTAGTATAGAGGTCAGAGCGTCGGTAAAAATAAAATTTTATCATATTTTTCAATTACTAATATTGATATATTTATAATTTAATCCAAGATATTTCATATAAAAAAAACCATTATAAGAAAGTACAAAATATTTCATAATATTAAAAATAAAATTACATTTACATAGATATATTGTAATGAATCCTAGCTCAAAGACAGATGCAAAGCAAATGGAGCCCCGAATAAATACGTGCTCACTCTGTCCGAAAAAAAAAGAATGGGGCAAAATGAAAGAAAAAAAATGTGAAAGACATGGCAAATTGAAAGCCAAGAACGAAGAAGAAAAGACGCAAAAGTCAAAAGGAATGAAAAGTCCAAAAGGGACAAATGCTTCAAAGAGATTCCTCCTCAAGAAATGATCCTTGATCTGATTACCCTCAAACACATATTTTGGGCCTATTTATCCTTTCTTTCTGAACCCTGAGCCATGGCCTACATTACGTGCTTTAAAAGTCCATTTTGATCAAGCATGAATATTTAATTTGAAAGATTTTTCCTCAGATTTTATCCCATCTCATCGAATTATCATTTCACTAAGGAAGAATTTAGAATTCTCAAGTGTATGGTAAAAAAAAAAGAAAAAAAAATGGAAACGAGTTCCAATAAATATATTTATGTAATATATCTATGTAATATTACAATAGATATGTAATGCTAATGTTTTCTGTAATTGTAATATATATGTAATTGTAATTGTAATATATCTATGTAATTGTAATATATCTTTGTAATTGTAATTGTAATATATCTATGTAATTGTAATATATCTTTGTAATTGTAATATATCTATGTAATATATTTATCTATGTAGTTTTATTATATCTATGTAATTGTAATTACTAAAAACAAATATATTACAAAATAGATATATTACAGTTACATAATATATCTATGTAACTATATTACCTATTGAAGGAGAAGTTAATTATTACGGGGCTTTAACAGATATCATTCAGTTGAATTATTTTGGTAGATTTAAGATTGTGTTATTTAAATGTGATTGGATTGATGTCAATAGAGGTTGCAAGAAAGATAAGTTTGGTTTCACACTTGTGAATTTTTCACATCTAGCCCACAGTGGAACTAATTTGGTTCATGATCCTTTTATTTTGGCATCACAAGCTAAGAAAGTATACTATGTTAAGGATGAAGGTTATCAAGGTTGGGTTCTTGTAAAGCATGCAAAACTTAGGGATGTATTTGATATGGGTGATCTATTATCCTTTGATAGAGAGCAAGAGAATGGAGAAATGCATGATGATGAATTAGATGATACGCGTAGTGCTTCAAATTGGGTTAGAAATGAAGCTGATGATGAAGGAGTGGACGTCACACCAGAGATGGAGAATGAGCATGTAGAAAAAGATCCCATAGATGAACATAATGGGGAGGACATTTTTTTAATTTTATAGAAAATAGTTTAATTATATGTAATGGATTTGGATTATAAACATTATGACTTTGTATTTTCCTGTTCTTTCCTTTTCCATTTGCCATAGATGAACATATTGCATTCTAGCTTAGCTTGGCTTGGATTTCACTGAAGGTTATTGAGTGCCTAATGTTATTGCATTCTTCCTTAGCTTGTATTCTCTGTTATTGAGTGTCTACTGTTGTATTATCTATGTAATTGTAATATATCTATGTAATTGTAAAGTATCTATGTAATATATCTATGTAATTGTAATATATCTATGTAATTGAAATACATCTATGTAATTGAAATACATCTATGTAATTGTAATATATCAATGTAATTATATACATGTAATATCTATGTATCTATGTAATTCTAATATATCTATGTAATTATACTATATCTATGTTATTGTAATATATTTATGCAATTGTAATATATCTAGGTAATTATAATATATATATGTAATATTACATAGATATATATATATTACATGTATTTTAATTGTAATATATCTATGTAATTGTAATGTATCTATGTAATATATCTATGTAATTGTAATAGATATTACATAGATATATTACATAGATATATATATTACAATTACATAGATATATTACAATTATATAGATATATTTCAATTACATAGATGTATTACAATTATATAAATATATTTATTACAATTACATAGATATATTACTATTACATAGATATATTACATATATTACATAAAATTACATAGATATAATCACAGAGATAATATATCTTTGTAGTTGTAATATATCTATGTAATTGTAATATATTTATGTAATATATCTATGTAATATTACATAGATACAATATTAATTGTAATATATTTACGTAATTGTAATATACCTAAGTAATTGTAATATACCTATGTAATTGTAATATATCTATGTAATTGTAATGTATCTATCAAATATATCTATGTAATTGTAATATATCTATGTAACTGTAGTATATCTATGTAATTGTAATATATATATATATCCAATGTATCTATGTAATTCTAATATATCAATGTAATTCGAAAACATTATATATTACATGTATTTTAATATATCTAATGTGTAATTGTAATGTATCTATGTAATTGTAATATATAATATAATATATCTATAATTGTAATAATATATCTATGTAGTTTTAATATATATATGTAATTGTAATATATCTATGTAATTGTAATGTATCTATGTAATATATCTATGTAATTGTAATATATCTATGTAACCGTAGTATATCTATGTAATTGTAATATATATATCCAATTATCTATGTAATTCTAATATATCAATGTAATTCGAAAACATTATATATTACATGTATTTTAATATATCTAATGTGTAATTGTAATGTATTTATGTAATTGTAATATATAATATAATATATCTATATAATTGTAATAATATATCTATGTAGTTTTAATATATCTATGTAATTGTAATATATCTATGTAACTGTAGTATATCTATGTAATTGTAATATATATATATATCCAATGTATCTATGTAATTCTAATATATCAATGTAATCCGAAAATATTATATATTACATGTATTTTAATATATCTAATGTGTAATTGTAATGTATCTATGTAATTGTAATGTATCTATGTTACCGAAAACTTTAGATATATAATTGTAATGTATCTATGTAATTATAATGTACCTATGTAATTGTAATATATCTATGTAATAGTAAAATATCTATGTAATTGTAATATATCTATGTACTTGTAATATATTTATGTAATATAAATATCTATGTAATTGTTATTGTAATATATTTGTGTAATTGTAATAAATGTATGTAATTGTAATATATACACAAATATATTACAATTACATACATATTACAACTAAATAGATATATTACAATTACATAAATATATGCAATTACATAGATATATTATACAAATATATTACAATTATATAAATATTTGACAATTACATATATATATTACAATTACAGAATACATTAGATATAGTGATATAATATTTTCAGTAATTCTAATATATCTATGTAAAAGTAAGTTTTTAGTAATTGTAATATATCTATTACAATTACATAGATATATTACAATTACATGTATTTTAATATATCTAATGTGTAATTGTAATGTACCTATGTAATTGTAATGTATCTATGTAATTGTAATATATCTATGTAATTACAAAAATAAGTAATTGTAATATATCTATTTAATTGTAATATATCTATGTAATTGTAATTGTAATATTACATAGATATATTTATGTAATTGTAATATATCTATGTAATTGTAATTGTAATATTACATAGATATATTTATGTAATTGTAATATATCTATGTAATTGTAATGATATATGTAATTGTAATATATTTATGTAATATATCTACGTAATATTACATATCTATTACATATATATTACAATTACATAGATATATTACATAAATATAATGTATCTATGTAATTGTAATATATTTACGTAACTGTAATATATCTACGTAATTGTAATATATCTATGTAATATATCTATGTAATTGTAATAGTATATCTATGTAATTGTAATATATATATCTATGTAATTGTAATATATATATGTAATTGTAATATATTTATCTAACTACTAAAAATAAATATATTTATTACAGTTACACATTAGATATATAACAATACACGACAATTACATAGATACATTATTAATTGTAATAGATTTATGTAATTGTAATATATCTATGTAATTATAATATATCTATGTAATTTTAATATATCTATGTAATTGTAATGTATCTATGTAATTTAATATATCTATGTAATTGTAATGTATCTATGTAATATATTAATTGTAATATATTTATGTAATTGTAATATATCTATGTAATTGTAATATCTATGTAATATATCTATGTAATTGTAATATATGTATGTAATTGTAATATCTATGTAATATATTATCTATGTAATATATCTATGTAATTGTAATATATCTATGTAACTATAATTGCATAGTTGTAATATATCTATGTAATTGTAATATATCTATGTAAGTGTAATAAATCTATTTATGTAATTATATATATCTAAGTAATTGTTATATATCTATGTAATTGCAATATATCTATGTAATTGTAATATATTTATGTAATTGTAATGTATCTATGTAATATATCTATGTAATTGTAATATATTTAACAGTGTTAATGTAATATATCTATGTAATTATAATATATCTATGTAATTATAATAGTATATCTATGTAATTGTAATATATATATATATCTATGTAATGATAATATATATTTGTAATTGTAATATATTTATGTAATTAGTAAAAACAAAAATATTTATTACAGTTACACATTAGATATATAACAATACACGACAATTTCGTAGATACATTATTAATTGTAATCTATTTATGTAATTGTAATATATCTATGTAATTTTAATACATCTTTGTAATTGTGATGTATCTATGTAATTTTAATATATCTGTGTAATTGTAATGTATCTATGTAATATATTAATTGTAATATATTTATGTAATGTATCTATGTAATATATCTATGTAATTGTAATATATATATATATATATAGATATATATATATATATATGTAATTGTAATATCTATGTAATTGTAATATATCTATGTAATATATCTATGTAATTGTAATATATCTATGTATAATATAAAAGACATTATAATTGCATAGATATATTACAATTACACAAATATATATATATATATATATATAAATAAATATATTACAATTACAATATATCTATGTAATTGTAATATATATTACAATTACACAAATATATATCTATGTTATAGTAATATATCTATGTAATAGATATATGACATGTATTACATAGATATATTATGTTATTGTAATATATATCTATGATATAGTAAAATATATCTATGTAATAGATATATTACATATATTACAATCACATAATTACAATTACATAGATATATTGTAATTCTATTTATCTAATTATAATATATCTACGTAATTGTAATATATTACAATTACACAAATATATTTATGTATATATTACAATTACATAGATATATTACTATTACACAGATATATTAAAATTACATAGATATATTACATATATTACATAAATATATGTATATATTACAATTACATAGATATATTACATAGATGTATTACAATTACATAAATATATTTATTACAATTAGATACATTACATAGATATATTACAATTACAATTACAGTAATATATCTATGTAATTGTAATATCTATGTAATATATCTATGTAATTATAATTATAATATATAATTGTAATATATCCAATGTATCTATGTAATATATCTATGCAATTGCCATATATCTATGTAATTGTATTGTATCTATGTAATTCTAATATATCTATGTAATTGTAATGTTTCTATGTAATTCTAATATATACATATATAATTACATAGATATATTACAGTTACTTACATATATTAGAATTACATAGATATATATTACAATTACATAGATATATGACATAGATATATATATATATCTATGTATTTATGTAATATACATAGATATATAAATAACATAGATATACTACAATTACATAAATATATATCTATGTAATTGTAATATTACAATTACATAATTATATATGTAATTGTAATATATATATGTAATTGTAATATATATCTAATATATCTATGTAATTGTAATATATTTATGTAATTGTAATTGTAATTGTAATAATATATTACATAGATATATTACAATTACATAAATATATCTATGTAATTGTAATGTATCTATGTAATATATCTATGTAATTGTAATATATCTATGTAATTGTAATATCTATGTAATTGTAATATATTTATGTAATGTATCTATGTAATTGTAATATATCTATGTAATTGTAATGTGTAATTGTAATGTATCTATGTAATATTACAATTACAATTACATAGATATATTACAATTACAATTACATAGAAATATTACAATTACATAGATATATTACAATTATTGTTTCTGAAAACATTAGATATTACAATTACATAGATATATTACTGAAAATATTAGATATATTAGAATATATATCTATGTAATTATAATATATCTATCTAATTGTAATACATCTATGTAATTGTAATATATCTATGTAATTGTAATGTATCTATGTAATTGTAATTGTATTAGATATATTACTGAAAATATTAGAATTACTGAAAACATTAGATATTACATGAATATATTAGATTTACTGAAAACATTAGATAATGCAATTACAAAGATATATTACAATTACATAAATATATATATTACAATTACATAAATATATTACAATTACATAGATATACTACAATTACATAGATATATCTATGTAATTGTAATATATTTGTGTAATTGTAATATATCTATGTAATTGTAATATAATGGTGTAATTTATTTATTATCTATGTAATTGTATTAGATCTATGTAATTGTGTTAATGTAATATATCTATGTATTGTAATATCTATGTAATATATCTATGTAATTGTAATATATCTATGTATCTATATAATTGTATCTATGTAATATTACATAGATATATTACATAAATATATTACAATTATATTATATTATAATTACATAGATATATTATAATTACATAGATATAATACAATTACATAGATATATTACAATTACATAGATATATTACATAGATACATTACAATTACATAAATATATTACAGTTACATAGATATATTACAATTACATATATATTAATGTATCTATATAAATATATTAGAATTACATTGATATATTACAATTACATAAATATACTACAATTACATAGATATATTACAATTACATAGATATATATATATTACAATTACATAGATACATTACATATATGTAATTGTAATATATCGATGTAATTGTAATATATCTAAATATATTACAATTACATGTATATTACAATTACAACTACATAGATATATTACAATGTATTACACAAATATATTACAAATACTTAAATATATTACAATTATATAGATACATTATAATTACATAAAACATCATAATTACATAGATATATTAACACATTAAATATATAACAATACATGTTTTATCTAATTAAATTACATAGATATATTACAATTACATAGATACATTAGAATTACAAGATTATATTACAATTACATAGATATATTACAATTACACAAATATATTAGAAATATACATATATTTATATATTACAATTACATAGATATATTACAAAGATATATTTCGAATTACATTGATATATTAGAATTACATATTTTAGATATATAACAATTACATAGATATATTACAATTACATAGATATATTAGAATTACATAAATCTATCTATGTATCTATGTAAATCCATAAATATTGTAATTTTAATATATCTATGTAATTGTAATTACATAGATATATTACAATTACATAGATACATTACAATTACAATTACTGAAAATATTAGATATTACATGTATACATTATAATTACTGAAAACATTAGATATTGCATGTATACATTAGAATTTCTGAAAATATTAGATAATTGATAATGTATACATCTATGTAATTGTAATATATCTATGTAATTGTAATATATTTGTGGAATTTACGTGGAATTACTATGTGTACATTAGAATCACTGAAAACATTAGATAATGTAATTACAAAGATATATTGCATGTATACATTAGAATTACTAAAATCATTAGCTAATTGATAATATTATAATTACATACATAGATATATTATAATTACATAGATATATTATATTTATTTGTTAGAATTACCACTTAACATTACGTAAATTACACAAATATATTACATAGATATATTATAATTACAAAAATATATTACAATTACATAGATATATTAATGAAAACATTAGATATTACATGTATATTTTAGAATTACCAATTACATAGATATATTACAATTACCACTTAACATTATATTACAATTTTATAGATATATTACAATTACTGAAAACATTAGATATTTGATAATGTTTTGAGTAATTTAGAACTATCACTTAAAATTACATAAATTACATAGATAATTACTACTTTAAAATGACTTAAAACATATCTATGTAATTATAATATGTTTATGTAATTGTAATATATCTATATATCTATGTAATTGTAATATATTTCAGTAATTGTCATATATCTATGTAATTGTAATATATACATGTAATATCTAATGTTTTCAGCAATTCTAATTATTCATGTAATATCTAATGTTTTCAGTAATTCTAATATTTTCAGTAATATATCTAATACAGTAATTGTAATATTATCTATATAATTGTAATATATCTATGTAATTGTAATATCTAATGTTTTCAGAAATAGTAATGTAACTTACATAGATATATTACAAATATATTACAATTACATAAATACAATTACACAAATATATTACAATTACATAGATACAATTACTGAAATTATCTAATGTATACATGTTTTTAGTACTTGTATTATATCTATGTAATTATAATATATCTACATAATTGTAATATATCTATGTAATTGTTTTCAGTAATTGTAATATATCTATGTAATTATAATAATGTTAATTGTAATATATACATGTAGTTGTAATATATCTATGTAATTGTAATATATTTATGTAATTATAAAATATCTATGTAAGTGTAATGTATACATGTTGCAGACACCTAATTTTGTCTGGATCCCTAAATCAGGTAATTTTTCTTCCTTGAGATGTTTCAGAATGCAGAAAAGCTATTCTCATCCTGTGCTTGCTTCCTAGAGAAAGGGAAGGGGAGTGGCAAGTGGTATTCCTTGATATGTAATATATCTATGTAATTCTAATATTCCCACAATTATCTTTATTGCAAATTTTGTATTTGCAGCAAAACAAATTATTTCATTTGGGAATGAAAAGAAAATCTTTGGCATCGAAAACTGTCACCGAATTCTCCATCGTCTATGCAGAATTTAAGAAGAGTTTCTTCGCTTTCGAATTTCCATAATTATTGTATTACATTGCAATTACATAGATATATTACAATTACTTAAAATATATTACAATTACATAGATATATTACAATTACTTAAAACATTAGAATTACATAGATATATTACAATTATATAGATACATTACAATTACATAGATTTATTACAATTACATAGATATATTACAATTACTTAAAACATTAGAATTAAATTGATATATAACAATTACATACATACATTACAATTACATAGATATATTAAAATTACATAGATATATTAAATATGTAATTGTTATATATCTATGTAATAGTAATATATCTATGTAACTGTAATATATCTATGTAATTCTAATATATCTATGTAATAGTAATATATCTATGTAATTGTAATATATTACATGTAATAGTAATATATCTATGTAATTGTAATTGTAATATATTCATAAATATATCTATGTATCTATGTAATTGTAATATAAACATAAATATATCTATGTATCTATGTAATAGTAATTGTAATAATATATACATAAATATATCTATGTAATTATAATATAGCAATCCAAACATTGAAATACATCTACGTAATTGTAATATATACAGTTTTAGATATCTATGTAATATTACATAAATAATTACATCGATATATTACAATTGCATAGATATATATTACAATTACATATATATCTATATAATTGTAATAATATATGAATGTAATAGATATATTACAATTACATCGATATATTACAATTTCATACATATATATTACAATTACATAGAATTACATAGATATATTACAATTATATAGATACATTACAATTACACAAATATATTATCTATGTAATATAACTATGTAATATATCTATGTAATATATTATCTATGTAATTGTAGTATATTTAATTAATTGTAATTGTAATATATATATCTATGTAATTGTAATGGATCTATGTAATTGTAATATATTTATGAAATATATCTATGTAATATTACATAGATATATTACATAATTACAGTACAATTACATATATTATTACAATTACATAGCTATATTACAATTACATAGATGTATTACAATTACATAGATATATTACAATTACATAAATATATCTATGTAATATTACAATTACAATTACATAGATATATTACAATTACATATTTTTGTAATTACATAGATATATTACAATTACATAGATACATTACAATTACATAGATACATTACAATTACACATTAGATATATTAAAATACATGTAATTGTAATATATCTATGCAATTGTAATACATCTATGTAATTGTAATATATCTATGTAATATATCTATATCTATGTAATATTACAATAGATATGTAATTGTAATATATCTATGTAATTGTATTATATTACATAGATATATATTACAATTACATAGATATATTACAATAACATAGATATATTATAATTACATAAATATATTACAATTACGTAGATATATTACAATTACATAGATAATATATTACATAGATATATTATAATTACATAGATATATTTATTAATATATATTACAATTATATAGATATATTACAATTGCATATATTTATTATAATTGTATTACTATTACATAGATATATTACAATTACATAGATATATTACATAGATACATTACATAAATATATTACAATTACATAGATATTACAATTATATAGATATATTACAATTACATAGATAAATATATTACATAGATATATATATATATATTACAATTACATAGAGATATTACAATAACATACATATATTACATACATATATTACAATTACAATTACACAAATATATAATTACAAAAATATATTACAATTACATTGATATATTACAGTTACATACATATATTACAATACAGAAATATATTACAATTACATAGATATATTACAATTACATAGACATATTATAATTGCATACATATATTACAATTGCATAAATATATTACAATAACATAGATATATTACAATTACATAAATATATTACAATTACATAGATTTATTACAATTACAGAAAACATTAGAATTACATATCTATTGTAATATATTACAATTACAATTACATGAAAATTATAATTACAACTACATAGATATATTACAATGTATTACACAAATATAATACAATTACTTAAATATGTTACAATTACATACATATATTACATAAATATATTACAATTACATATATATATTACAATTACATAGATATACTACAGTTACATAGATATATTACAATTACATAGATATATTACAGTTACATAGATATATTACAATTACATAGATATATTACATAGATACATTAGAATTACAAAGATATATTAAAATTACATTGATATATTACAATTACATAAATATATTACAATTAATAATGTATCTATGTAATATTACATAGATATATTACATAAATATATTACAATTACATAGATATATTACAACTACAAAGATATATTATTGTTACATAGATATATTACAATTACATACATATATTACAATTAAATAGTATAACATAGATATATTAAAATTACATAGATATATTACAATTACATAGATATATTACAATTACATTACATATACTATTACAATTACATAGATATATTATAATTACAAAGATATATTACATAAATATATTTACAATTACATAGATATATTACAATTACATATATATATATTACAATTACATAGATATATTACATAGATACATTACATAAATATATTACAATTACATAGATATATTAGAATTACATAGTTATATTTCATAGATATATTTCATAGATATATATTACAATTACAATTACATAGATATATTACAATTACATAAATATATTAGAATTACATAGATATATTACAATTACATAAATATATTTACAATTACATAGTGTCGCAACCTAAAAAATAACGAGTCTTATCGCAAGACTTTATTATTCGTTAAGCGTGACATTAAAAAAAACCGAGGAAAAGTCGACTTAATTCCTCTAGAAAATTGAAGGTTTTGAAAATGACCTTAAAAAGGACATGGAGTCGCCACCAATCTTTTTTAGCTAGGTGTGATCGGCCACCTATTAAAACCGGTTTTATAAAATATTTTAAAAATTAATTAAAACATTTTAAAAACCAATTTCAAGTCTGCGTTTTAAACCAGAGAAATCAAAGAAGCGGGTTCGGGAGTCGGTTACATGTGGGGAAGGATTAGCACCCCCACAACGCCCGTATAAATCGGTACCTTATTAATCGTGTGTTATCTCAAGTCTCGGTAAAAATTTAGTATTTCAAGTTAATTCCCAATTTAAAGAAAAATAATTCCATTTTTAATTGAAAATGATTCGGAACTTATAAATTCAAAATTTTCCTATATTCCCCAACAAACGTGGCAAAATATAGAAATTTTGGAAAATTTTGGAAAATTTTTCGAATCATTCTCTTTTTAAAGAAGATATTCCGTTATTAATAATAATTGATGATATCCTCTCTAGCAAACCCGGCAGAGAACTCATGAATTATTTTAACTCGGGAATATCTTTATTTTATTGAAAACCATTATCTTTTTTGAAAACATTTAAAAGAAATGAATATGTATATGCATGACATAAATAAAATGACATAGTAAAATCTAAATAATATAATGCAACCTAAATGACATGATATGATTTGAATGCCTTAGCATATTCTAAATGAAATGAAATATCCTAAGTTATATGATATATTCTAAATGAAATTAAATGACCTATGTAACATAATACATTCTATATGAAATGCAATATCCTAAGTCATATGATATAATCTAAATGAAATAAAATATTCTAGATGACATAATATATCCTAAATGAAATGAAATGACCTAGGTAATATAATATATTCTACATGAAATGCAATATCCTAAGTCATATGATATAATCTAAATGAAATAAAATATTCTAGATGACATAATATATCCTAAATGAAATGAAATAATTTAAATGACATGACAAATATGAATGATATGGCATATAATTTAAATGACATGGAATAAAATAATGCTATCATATAATATGCATGAATATAAAAATAATAATGCATGAACATAGTATATGCTAAATAAAAATAATTAAAATGCATAGTATATCATGAAATATTCAAAACCATATGATAAACCATATAACATCAAAAAATATAAATCAAAATAATAACAATATCATAGAAATTATTATAGCAAGAATCACATATTATATAAAATGCATGAATACGAAAAATGCAATGCATGAAATGTATTTTTTCCTTTAATTAAGGAAATTCGTATATCTAGAAAGATATCCGGCTACCTTAGGAAAATATGTCAAATTAAATATTCTAAAACCAAAATACTTTGTAATTGTTTGAAAACAATTTTGAAAAGCTTGAATAAAAATAAAAACTGGGCTAAATCTTTTTTAAATGGCTCTAATTTCCTAAGTTTAAAAATCCGGACTTGACTATCCTTAACCCGAGACTTGAAAAACCATTTTTAGAGTTTAAAAAGGCTTAGAAACTACCCTAAGTCAGTAGCTAACCCTCCTAATTAGCCCACTCTAAGTAACTTAACCAAAACAGAAAAATGATTTTTCTTTAAATTCAATTCTGACTCCACTATCCAGTTTTAAGCCACGATTTTTTACCCTATTTTTAAGAATTCAAAAAATTCTGAAAAATATACTGGAGACTCAGGACATGTAAAAACACACGGTAAAAAATTGGCTTAATTTTCTGATTAAAGATGAATTCCCAAAAAAATCGGAGATGTACGAGTACTGGGTGAAAAAACTGCTTTGCCAAAACACATTTTTTGCCTTTGATAAAATCATTTAAAAATCAAAGTAAAAATATTTGAAACTCATAAAATGACTTACAAACAGTAGCTAGGACTTTTTGAAAGTTAGATAAAAATTGGCTAAGTAAAAAAAAATCACAAAGGTAGAATAATCAATTTGACAAACTTTAATCTTCCACAAGTGTGCTCAAGTGAGCATGACTTTGAACCATTAATTGACTCAAGTCATTATTCAAGTGGAATGAACATGAAATGTATGAAACAATACAACAAACATAGTGCATGAAATGCATGAGCTTAAACCTAAATGTCATGAAAAAATGCATGGCATTCATATAGTGACCTAGACCTAAATGAACTTGCATGACATTTAATGCAACCTAGACCTAAAATGCATGAACATGCATAGCAAATAAACCTAACTTAATAACTAAAATATGCATGGAATTTTCACAAACACAAAGCATGCTTAAACCAAATATCATGCAAATGCTAACCTATCAACTAACATGGCAAGAATGCACATAAAATGCAAAAATTCCAAGGGTGGCCAAATGGAATAATGTAACTAGCAAACATGGCATTTTCACAAACACTTGGTATACTAACATGCTCAACTAAATCAAATGTCATGCAAATGCAAAAACCTACTAACTAACATGGCAAAAATGCAACACACAATGCAAAACACATGGAGTAGCCAAATGGCCTCAAGCTCCAACAAGCATGGCATTTTCACAAACACTTGGTATACTAACATGCTCAACTAAAATATAACACTCAAATCATGCAAAAACCACACAAGCATTTTCACAAACACTTAATATACTAAATCTAAAACATGCTCAACTAAGATATAAAACTCAAATCATGCAAAGACCACACAAGCATTTTCACAAACACTTGATATACTAAATCTATAACATGCTCAAATTTAAACATTATGAAAACAGAAAATAAAAAAAATGCAAAAACATGATATTTAAAACATAAATGGCAACAAACAAAGCAACCAAATTAAAATATAACTCAAGTATATGAAATAACATAACATTTAAAACATCAAGATCAAAGAAAATAACATAAACAATATGATAAAATAAACCAAAACAGCAACTTAAATAAATAATGTAGGCCATTTGGCCATGGTGAGTATAATATAAAAAAAATTGTAAAAAACATATTTAAGAAAGAGATGAAGGAAGAACTTAAGAAGAACAATAAAAAAAAACATTTATTTAAAATGGAAACTCACCAAATAGTAATCAAAATAGCAAAAATAAGAATGGAAAATCAAGAAAGTGCAAGAGTTGGTGCTCAAGAGCAACCTCAAGAAGCTATATTTCAAGCTTTATCTCTTCAAACTTTCTTTTCTTTTCTAAACTTTTATTTTTTGCTTTCAACCAAGAAGAGAAAAACCAAGTAAAAACTCAAAGAACTCAGCAAAATGAAATGTAAAAATGAAATTTCTGACCCCCTCAACAAGTGCTGGCCGAATGGCCCTTTAATTGCCCAAGGATGTTGTCATTTTTCTTGTAACCAATTTTCCATCAAATGGCTAATAATTCTAGGTGAAAAAATCATGAAATTACCACCTTTAGATTAGCATATCAGCTCTCTCAAATTACAGCTGTTCAAGAATAATGTTGACATCTCACTTGGCCTATGTGGCTTAATCACCATGGCTTGATCAAAGAGAATCTCTAACTAACTCTTGATTTTTAATCATTTGATTGAAAAATCAGAAGCTTCCTCCTTCCTTTGGGCCTGGGCAGGCCAGCACTTCTCTTTTCCAGCCCAACTCTGATTTTTTGAAAGGCCCAAAGTAGCCCTTTTCGGTTGCTTGGGTGAAATGACCGTTTTGCCCCCCGGATGCAAATAAATATCAAACGGACTCCAAATTCAATTTTTATTTTTTAATACTTTCAAAATAATAAAACATTGAGTTCTGGAAGTTTTCAAAATTATCCGAGTCCGTTTGCTATTTATTTTGATTTTTTCTTCCAAAAATGCCCTTTTATGCCCCTACATTTTACCATTTTTTAAACGAGCTCCAAATAAAGATTTTTCTTCACCAATCTCTTCAAAATAATTAAAAAGTGTGATCTGGAAGTTTTCATAATTTTTGGAGCTCATTTGGTATTTTTTCGGGATTTATCGGCTTGAATTACTACATAGGAGGCCCGGGATTTGGCCATTTTGCAAACGAACTCCGAATCAAGATTTTCTTTCACCAATCTCTTCAAAATAATTTAAAAATGAGATTTGCAAAATTTCAGAATTTTTGGAGTCCATTTGCTATTTTTCCGGGATTTATCTTTTTGAATTATTGCATAGGTGGCCCAGGATTTGGCCATTTTGCAAACGAACTCCGAATCAAGATTTTATTTCGCCAATCTCTTCCAAATAAATTAAAAATGAGATTTGACAAATTTCAGAAGATTTGGAGCTCATTTGCTATTTGTTCGGGATTTATCTTTTTGAATTATTGCATAGGAGGCCTGGGATTTGGCCATTTTGCAAACGAACTCCGAATCAAGATTTTCTTTCGCCAATCTCTTCCAAATAATTTAAAAATGATATTTGCAAAATTTTATAAGATTTGGAGCTCATTTGCTATATTTTCGGGATTTTCCTTTTTGACTTACTGCATAAAAAGCCCGGGATTTGGCCATTTTGCAAACGAACTCCAAATCAAGATTTTATTTCGCCAATCTCTTTAAAATGATTTAAGAATGAGATTGAAAAATTTTCAGAATTTTCGGAGTCCATTTTCTATTTTTCCCAAATTTTCCAATTTTGCCCTTTTGCCTCCGAAACCCGGTTTTGCTCAAAACAAGTCCGATTTTCAGATTTTCTTCAAGCTGAGCCTTGGTCTATCCCTTTTTAATCATTCCTCATCCATTGGGGGCTTTGGTCTTACCAAGTCAGGCCATTTCCGTGATTTTTCCCGATTTCACCGAAATCCACTAAAAAACCCTAATTCTCGGTTTTCTCCCGGATTGACTTTTCTTTCGGTTTTTCTTGCAAGTGGCTTCTCCATTACCCGTAGTCAGTGCTTATCTTTCATTTGGAACCTTCAATTTCGACCAATTTGATCGTTTAAGCACTTTTCCCCAAATTTCTCGGATTAGGGTTTTCTTTCTACTGAATCTCCAAATGCCAACTTCCGAACTCCATATCTTTCAATGTAGACCTCGGATTATCAAAATTCTTTCGCCATTTTTCAATTGAACTTAAAATCTTGATTTTGAAAGTGGGTTGACTTTTTTAGTAGTTGACTTTCTGGAGTTGACTTTTTCGGGGTTGACTTTTTCCAGGGTTGACTTTTTTCAAGTTTGACTTTTTATGCTCGCCCTCTTAAACTAAGTCTCGGAGTACCACCTGTAGAATGAAAAAAAATCTTTTTACACTCGGAAACATCAATTTAGGAAGAAAACATACTTGTATTAGTGGTCCGGACAAAATTATGTGTCTACACATAGATATCTAATTACATAGATATATTACATATATTACAATCACACAATTACAATTACATAGATATATTACAATTACATAGATATATTACTATTACATAGATATATTACAATTATATAGATATATTACATATATTACATAAATATATGTATATATTACAATTACAATTACACAAATATATAATTACAAAAATATATTACAATTACATAGATATATTACAATTACAAAGATATATTATAATACACAAATATATTACAATTACATAGATATATTACAATTACATAGACATATTATAATTACATAGATATATTACAATTACATAGACATATTATAATTACATAGATATATTTCAATTACATAGATATATTACAATTACATAGATATTACAATTACATAGATATATTACAATTACAAAGATATATTACAATTACATAGATAATATATTACATAGATATATTATAATTACATAAATATATTACAATTACATAGATATATTACAATTACATTAGATATACTATTACAATTACATAGATATACTATTACAATTACATAGATATATTATAATTACAAAGATATATTACATAAATATATTTACAATTACATAGATATATATATTACATAGATATATTACAATTACATAAATATATTAGAATTACATAGATATATTACAATTACATAAATATATTAGAATTGCATAGATATATTAGAATTACATAAATATATTTACAATTACATAGATATCTAATTACATAGATATATTACATATATTACAATCACATAATTACAATTACATAGATATATTACAATTACATAGATAAATATATTACATAGATATATATATATATATATATATATATATATTACAATTACATAGATATATTACAATAACATAGATATATTACATACATATATTACAATTACAATTACACAAATATATAATTACAAAAATATATTACAATTACATAGATATATTACAATTACAAAGATATATTAAAATACACAAATATATTACAATTACATAGATATATTACAATTACATAGACATATTATAATTACATAGATATATTACAATTACATAGACATATTATAATTACATAGATATATTTCAATTACATAGATATATTACAATTACATAGATATTACAATTACATAGATATATTACAATTACATAGATATATTACAATTACATAGATAATATATTACAGAGATATATTACAATTACATAAATATATTACAATTACATAGATATATTACAATTACATTAGATATACTATTACAATTACATAGATATACTATTACAATTACATAGATATATTATAATTACATAGATATATTACAATTACATAAATATATTACAACTACATAGATATATTACATAGATATATATTACAATTACAATTACATAGATATATTACAATTACATAAATATATTAGAATTACATAGATATATTACAATTACATAAATATATTTACAATTACATAGATATCTAATTACATAGATATATTACATATATTACAATCACATAATTACAATTACATAGATATATTACAATTACATAGATATATTACAATTATATAGATATATTACATATATTACATAAATATATGTATATATTACAATTACAATTACACAAATATATATCTAAATAAATACATAGATATATTACAATTACATAGATAAATATATTACATAGATGTATATATATATTACAATTACATAGATATATTACATACATATATTACAATTACAATTACACAAATATATAATTACAAAAATATATTACAATTGCATAAATATATTACAATAACATAGATGTATTACAATTACATAAATATATTACAATTACATAGATATATTACAATTACAGAAAACATTAGAATTACATATCTATTGTAATATATTACAATTACAATTACATGTATATTATAATTACAACTACATAGATATATTACAATGTATTACACAAATATATTACAATTACATAGATATATTACATAAATATATTACAATTACATATATATTTATTATAATTACATAGATATACTATAGTAACATAGATATATTACAATTACATTGATATATTACATAGATACATTACAATTACATAGATATATTAAAATTACATAGATATATTACAATTACATAGATAATATATTACATAGATATATTACAATTACATAAATATATTACAATTAATAATGTATCTATGTAATATTACATAGATATATTACATAAATATATTACACTTACATAGATATATTACAACTACAAAGATATATTATAGTTAAGTAGATATATTACAATTACGCAGATATATTACAATTACATAGAATTACATAGATATATTAAAATTACATAGATATATTACAATTACATAGATAATATATCACATAGATATATCTATGTATAATATATCTATGTAATTGTAATATATATATAGATGTAATTGTAATATATTTATGTAATTGCAAATATATCTATGTAATTGTAATTTATCTATGTAATTGTAATATATCTTTGTAATTGTAATTATGTAATATATCTATGTAATTGTAATAGTATATCTATGTAATAAATACATTAGAATTACTGAAAACATTAGATAATGTAGTTACATAGATATATATATATATATTACAGTTACATAGATACATTACAATTACATAGATATATTAAAATTACATAGATATATTACAATTACATAGATATATTACACATTCATATATTATTATATGTAATATATCTATGTAATTGTAATATATCTATATAAATGTAACACTCTGTCCGGATAATCTACCTAAAATCCGGCAGAGTTTCCTTTCTATCTCAACTATAACCCTCCTGCAAATAACACTCAATTTATATCCTCAACCAGCAATATTTCTCAATACTATTATCACATATATCCATCATATTCAAAAAAATTATCCATGATCAATTTATGCTCAAGTCAAAACATACTGATCTATTGTGTCATATCTTCAAATATATACATATAATATATCCAAAAGTAAACCTATCTTAGCAAGGTTTACTAGATAAAAACATCAAAAGATCAAGACTTCAATAAATTTTTAGTATGATGCCCACCACGTCAAAATACTATTTGAAGCAAAGAATAGAGGAAGGTTGCAATCCCGACACCTAACTGTCACCTGAAAATGAGAATATAAAAAGGTGAGATATATAAATATCTTAGTGAGTAGACAACTTTTAAAACATTTGAAAACTATGATTATAATCCTTTAAAACATAATAGACGTTTTCAAAATAAATAATAGTAAAACCATAATGAATAATTCGAAGATGTAGCGAAGTTTTCAAATTTATATCAGTATTATAATACCAAATCAATGTATAAAATCTGTAAAGTAAATCAAGTTTCGTATAATTGGGCTCCAACTTTCTGTCATGCACAAGAGTACATCCATGAAATAACCAGGTAATATCAATGTAGGCATACTAGTAGCCGGCCCCAAAGGCCAATACCACCATAGGACGCCCCAAAGGCATATGTGTCGCTATGATGTGCCCCCAAAAGGCAAATATAACGGGATAGGGACTCTGGAGGTGGCTCCCACCACAAAGGCGTAGCACGCAGCTCCCATACCCAGTTTAATATCACGAAATTAGGACTCTGGAGGTGGCTCCCGCCACAAAGGCGTAGCACGCAGCTCCCGTATTCCGATCAAGGGTATAATCTCATACATTAAGTCAGGTGGAGCCTAAACCATGTACGTCAAATTCTATGCATAATCATATTTCATAAATCAACCAACTTACTCGATATAATATTTCTTGAAATAAATGTACTTTAATAACAAATCAATTCATATGATTATATATCGGATATACCTTTAATACATAAAATAAATATCATGCTAAAAAAAATTATAATTATAATTAAAGAAATTTTAAATAACTATAGTTGTCGTCTACTCACAATCCTTGAGATGATCTCACTATACACCTCGATCTGAAACTTCGGGATCCACAGGTGACGTCGGATCTACGTGGCCTAGAGATTTACGATAATTAGTATCTATACATACTCAAAGAATTACACAATTATGAATGCAACTAAAATCTCAAAATCTTCCCTCAAGGTCAATACTAATTTCTCATACTCAAAACAATATATCCCAAATTTTTAATATCATTTCCATAATCATTTTCTCCAAAATTCAGCTCCATATTCATGTCCTTATCAAATTCCTTTCTAGTACTCCATGCCTTAGAGATTTTCATAATCCATAACCATCCTATATTTCTCTTAAGCAATAAATTCCTTAATATCAAGTTAGATTAGAAAATCATAACTTGAGTTTGGTAAGGAATTTTGAAGTGATTCCAATTGGTTTATTTCAACCAATATGTCTAATTTATGAAGAAAATAACTAACTTATACAATTAGAACAAAATTTTGATCAAATTTGATAAATCCCGAAACTATGCTGAAACAGGGGTCAACACAGAACAGCCAACTTCACCGAATTTAATATTTTTAACCCGCTTATCGGTTTTGGGTGATTCAAAAACCAAAATTCTTGTATTGAAGTCTAGTTTCTAGGAAAAATATCAAAAAAATACAAACCCAGCTGTTCCGAACCCAGAAAATCCGAACAGCAAGCATGCTCAACTTCCCCTGTTTTTGCTTTTTCTTCCCATTTTCTTGTTCATGCTTTCAAATCCTTTTAATTCTTACCAAAGGTAAGTAAAACTCATACTTAATAGATGGATTTCAGACCTTAACATGTTTATGGAGCTAAGATCTTAGCATGCTCAAGTAGAATATCTAAAGAAAAGGAAGAATTTATCAAGAAACTAACCTTGGATGTAATTATTGTTGAGATTTTTGGTGGAGTTGTTTGAAGAGAATTTTGAGAGAGAGGGAGGATGGGAGCCGGCTGCTACTTGGATAATAGGTTGAAAAATTCTAGAGTTTTCAAGAGATTTAATGAACTTAAAGATATTTTTAAATTTTTGGTATAATTGCACATTGGTCCCTCAACTTTTTATAAATAACCATTAAGCCCCTAAACTTTTTTAATATGTTCAATTTGATCCTTTCTTCTTTTACTTCCTTCACTTATAACTTCTTACAAATTTCCAAGTTTGTCCTTAAAATTTTCGGAATTTAACTTTACATGATTATACGTAACCTCGGTTGTTACAACTTACCCCCCTTAGAAAAATTTCGTCCTCGAAATTTATTTACCAACTTGATTGAACAAGTGAGGATATTGAGTCCGCATATCTTCCTCCCATTCCCATGTAGCTTCTTCATATGAATGATTCCTCCAAAGAACTTTCACTAATGGAATAGTCTTAGTCCTTAGAACTTGGTCCTTTCTATACAGAATCTCAACTGATTGCTCTCCACGGTGAATTACTAGGCCCAATGAGACCTTTGTCAACTAGGTCTTGCAACTGCACTTTCAATTTCTTTAGCTCCGAAGGTGCCATTCTATAGGGTGCCTGAGAAATAGGAGTACTGCCAGGGATTAAGTCGATAGTAAACTCCAATTCCCTGTCAGGAGGTAAACCGACCAATTCTTCAGGGAAGATCTCAGGAAACTCTTTGACCACAGGTATAGTTTCTAACTTTGCCTCATGTATGTCATTGTTAATCACATAAGCAAGGTAAGCAGAATACCTTTTCTGCAAGTATCTATTGGCTGCCATCTTGGAGATAAGGCAAGAAGGTAAAACTTTCCTTTCTCCTTGAAAGGTAAACTCCAAGTCTCCCGACTTCTTAAAAGTCATAGTTTTGGAAAAGCAATCTATCACTGCATTGTGTTTAGACAACCAATCCATTCCCAAAATCACATCAAAATCATACATTCCTAATGGAAACAAATTAACTGGTAATTCATGCTCCTGAACCATAACGGTACAATCCGGATAAACCACATCAATTTTCAAAGTTTCTCCCACTGGGGTACTAACGACCATAGGGATGTCTAACCTCCTAGACTCTCTACCCAAATGCATGACATATGAATTAGAAACAAAAGAATAAGTTGCACCCGGATCTATTAAGATCCTAGCATTTGCCTTAGAAATTGGGAGAGTACCTGTAACCACTTCAGGAGTAGCCTGAGCCTGTTGTTGGGTCATAGCATAAATTCTGGTAGCAGTTCGAGGTCTACCAGGCTGTCCAATCTGTCGAGGACCAGTAGATGAACCAACTGAAGATTGTGCCCCAGTTCTATCTCTAACTGCTGTCGGCTGAGGTGCAGCAGTAGGTTGGGTCCTTTCCCTTTGACCCACTGATAACTGACTAGTAACTCCCTTGTTCTCCAGCTTGGGACAATCCCGTTTCATGTGTCCCGGTTCTTTGCAGTGAAAACATACACCCTGTAGTCTCCAACATTCACCAAGGTGATTTCTCCCACAATAGGGACACTGAGGATAAGTCAATGTACGAGGTCCTCCTGACCCCCCAGGTAGCGATCTAGTCTGCTGTTGAGGTCCGATGGTAGGTCTACTAGAAGAACCACTAAAAGGTTTTCGGTCTAATCCCTCTTGAAATCTCGAGGGTTTGTAACCATTGACACTGTTCTCTACATAACTTTTCTTAGGCCTCATGTCCTCACTCGAGGACTGCCTTTTTCTTTTTCTGAACTTCTCTTCTCTATCTTTCATTTCTTTCAGATTCTTTTCAGCTTTGATTGCCATGTTGACCCATTTATTAAATTCATCTATATCAAAGGTCGTCAACCTATCTCGAATACTAACATATAGCCCATCTTGGAATTTCTTGCATCTGTCAGCATCGTTGACTACTACTGATGGAGCAAATTCTGATAGTTCGCTAAATTTTTGCTCATACTCTGCTACTGACATACTACCCTGTTTTAAATTCATAAACTCAGTCCATTTCTTTTCCCGCAAGGCCCGAGAATAGTATTTTTCTTCAAACTCTCTTCGAAAGTCTGCCCAAGTTATGGCAGGATGTCCAGTATACCTTTGCACTATAGTTTTCCACCATGTGTGTGCATGATCCTCCTAAAATTGCACCGCACATGGTAATCTCATAGGCTCGGGAATCTGAAGAGTAATGGAAGTAGTCTCAATTTTTTGTAGCCATCACCAGGCTAAATCTGATTCCAAAAATCCCGTGAAAATCTTGCAACCATATTCTTTAGATCTTTACAGTAATCAACTATCCCCTTTTCAGTAGGGCAGTCAAGGCTAGAATTACTCTTGCCAAGTCCCAACTGCCTCAGCTAAATTACGATCAGCTGCTGGGGGTGCTGCTGAGGGTGCAGCAACAGAAGATGAACCAGCAGCTGAAGCTTGTTCTCCAATTTGCTCATCAATATTCTCATTTCTATTCCTATCCCTATTTTGGGGTAGGGGATTGATTCTAGGCCTTCCTCTTCGACGTGGTGGCATCGTGTCTGATTTCCTACACAAGTGACAATATTTTAATACTTCAACAAATAGTTCCTAAGTCTACAGGACCTATAACCTTGCTCTGATACCAAATTGTAACACCCTGTCCGGATAATCTACCTAAAATCCGGCAGAGTTTCTTTTCTATCTCAACTATAACCCTCTTGCAAATAACACTCAATTTATACCCTCAACCAGTATAAAGAGATATATTACATATGATATATTACAATTACATAGATATATTACATATAATATATTTATGTATATATTACAATTACAATTACAATTACATAGATATATTTATGTATATATTACAATTACAATTACAATTACATAGATATATTACTATTACATGTAATATATTACAAATACATAGATATATTACAATTACATAGGTATATTACAATTGCATAGATATATTACATATGATTAATTAAATGTATATATTACAATTACATAGATATATTACATATTAGAATTACATAGATATATTACATATGATTAATGTAAAATATTTATAATATATCTATGTAACTGTAATATATCTATGTAACTGTAATATATCTATGTAATTGATCCAAGCGATCTGGACGGTCCGAGCTATGTAATATATCTATGTAATATATCTAATTTATACTGTATTGTAATATATCTATGTAATTGTAATGTATCTATGTTATTGTAATCTGTATGTAATTGTAATATATCTATGTAATTGTAATGTATCTATGTAATAAATCTATGTAATTACAATTGCGTTTTCAATTATATAGATAATAGATGGGTCGGTTGTTTAAGTGGTCACGTGCCTCCTCTAACATTGAACAAATATCTAACAATCAAAGAATAATACAGAAAAAAATAAAAATGGTGAAAGAGATGAGAAAGTCGAATCGGGAAATGAAATGAAATGGTGATTACCGATTGAAAAGGAAAATAAGTGAAAAAGCTAGATAAGAGAAAGAGACGGGTGAAAGAGAGAAGTGGAAAAGAAAGGGGGAAATATAACCTAATACAATACCGACGGGCAAATCCATCAATATAGCATTTTCAATAAAAATTAAATCACCCGCCTTTATAAAAGAAAGCCGCGTTATTTTCGAAGTGACCTATATTGACGGATGAAAAAATCCATCAGTATATATTATTACTATACCGACGGCGTTTTATAAATCATTCAGTATAGATAACATATACACCGACGGTTATGACTTCCGCTGGTATATGACGAATACATACCGACGGATAACAAATCCGTCAGAATATCCTATTTATACCAATGAATTTTGCCCGTCAGTATAGGCTTTCGTCGGTATATGGCATTTTTTTGTAGTGTATACCGACGATTTTTTATTAATAGTCGGTATAGGTGTATCTATACCATCGGATAATTAAAGCGTTGGTATATGTTATGTATCTATATCGATGGTTTCTCATTAACCGTTGGTATAGGTGTATCTACAGTGACAGATAATTAAAGTATCAGTATTTGTTATGTACCTATACCGACGGTTTCTCATCAACCGTCGGTATAGATATATCTATAGCGACGGATAAATGAAGCGTCGGTATATGTTACATATATTCTGACGGTACCAAAAATCTGTCGCTATAGATCCTTTTTACCTACGGGTTTCTACCGTCAGTATAACTAAGTGTCAGTATATGGCAATTTGTTTGTAGTGCTATGTAATATCTATGTAATTGTAATATATTTATGTAGTATATCTCTGTAATTGTAATATATATTACATAAATATAATACAATTACATAGATATATTACAACAACATAACTATGTAATTATATATCTATGTAATTGTAATATATATATTACATAGAAATATTACAATTACATAGATATATTACAATTACATAGATATATTTAATATATTACATAGATGTATTACAATTACATAAATATATTTATTACAATTAGATACATTACATAGATATATTACAATTACAATTACTGTAATATATCTATGTAATTCTAATGTTTTGAGTAATTGTAATATATCTACGTAATTGTAATATATTTTTGTAATTGTAATATATCTATGTAATATATCTATGTAATTGTAATATATATATAAGTAATTGTAATATCTATGTAATTGTAATATATATATCTATGTAATTCTAATATATCTAAGTAATTGTGATATATCTATGTAATTGTAATATATCTATGTAATTGTAATACATCTATGTAATTGTAATAATATATGTAATTGTAATATATCTATGTAATTGTAATATATCTATGTAATTGCAATATATTTATGTAATTATAATATAAACCATGAGATCACATGCATTGAAATCTATGTAATTGTAATATATTTATGTAATTATAACATATCTATGTAACTGTAATATATCTATTTTGTAATATACTTGTTTTTAGTAATTACAATTACATAGATATATTAAAACTACATAAATATATTATAATTACATAGATAAATATATTACATAGATATATTACAATTACATAGATATATTACATATATTACATAGATGTATTACAATTACATAAATATATCCATGTAATGTATCTATGTAATTGTAATATATATGTATTTTAATATATGTAATGTGTAATTGTAATTACATAGATATATTACGTAGATATATTATAATTATAATTACATAGATATATTAAAACTACATAGATATATTATAATTACATAGATAAATATATTACATAGATATATTACATATATTACATAGATGTATTACAATTACATAAATATGTCCATGTAATATATCTATGTAATTGTAATATATATGTATTTTAATATATCTAATGTGTAATTGTAATTACATAGATATATTATAATTACATAGATATATTACAATTGCATAAATATATTACAATAACATAGATATATTATAATTACATAGATATATTAGAATTACATAGATACATAGATATTACATGTATATAATTACATAGATATATTACAATTACATAGATATATTACAATTACAAAGATGTATTTCAATTACATAGATATATTACAATTACATAGATATATTACAATTACATAGATGTATTTCAATTACATAGATGTATTTCAATTACATAGATATATTACAATTACATAGATATTACAATTACAATTAATTGTCTTAATATAACTCCAAAAGTGCATTTTTTCGGGTTTAATTTGAGTCTAAACTTCCTTAGTCGTTCAAAGAGCTTCTTAAGATTCGTAATATGCTCCTCTTCTCCTTGTGACTTTGCAATCATATCATCAACGTAGACCTCAATTCCCTTATGCATCATATCATGAAACAAGCTTACCATGGCTCTTTGGTATGTTGCCCTAGCATTCTTCAATCCAAATGGCATTACTTTGTAGCAGAAGGTTCCCCACATTGTAACAAATGTGGTTTTCTCCATATCTTCTGGTGTCATATTGATCTGATTGTATCCTGAGAATCCGTCCATGAAAGAAAATAAAGAACTTTCGCCGTATTATCCACCAGAGTATCAATGTGGGGCAAGGGGAAATTATCTTTAGGGTTGGCCTTGTTCAAATCTCGGTAATCAATGCACATCTGCACCTTGCCATCCTTCTTTGGTACTGGAACAATATTTGCCACCCATTCTGGATATTTTGCCACCTCTAGGAATCCAGCATCAAATTGTTTTTTCACCTCCTCTTTTATCTTTAACAGCATATCAGGCCTCATTCTTCTCAACTTCTGCTGAATTGGCTTGCATTCTGGCTTTAAAGGGAGCTTATGAACCACAAATATCCGGATCTAACCCTGGCATGTCTTGGTAAGACCATGCAAATACATCCACATACTCCTAGAACAAAGCTATCAATTCACCTTTTATTGATGATGACAATGAAGTTCCGATTTTGACTTCTTTTATCTCTTCACCGTTTCCCAGATTAATCGTCTCCAATAACTCCTTATGAGGAAGTACTTGCTTCTCCTCTTGTTCTATTTTCCTCAATAGATCTGGAGGTAGACCATAATCCTCAGTATCTTCATTAGCCTCAAAATCACACGTGCAAATGGGTCTTTCAAAATCAATTTCAGAATTACTGACAGGAAGGTCCTCATATTCCGCATCTGTACACCTGTAAATAGGTGAAGAAGAAACAATATAGGAAAATATATAATGAAAACAAAATAAATAACAAAAATGAAAGAATATGAACACATATATATGGATAAAATGCATTGTGCTTGTTATTTATTGAATCAAAATGTTTAAAAAGCCCATTACAGAAAAAACTCTTAATATCTCTGGGTAAAGATAATTAAGATTGCTTTTTTTTTTAAAAAAAAGTATTAATTTGGAATAGACTTAAAAACTATGGGCAACTCAGTCGCACTCCAGTTGGTTAGTCTATATCCTGGTGGACAAGGTCGCACCATCCAGCTAGCATTCTCTCTTTCAATTCTGTCTTTCTCAGTCGTGCAGATCTCCACATCATACATCTGCTCATCCCTATTCATCTGGAATCTCTCGAAGTCTTGCTCTATCATTACGAGCACATCATCAGAATTCTTTTCTCCGAACAGAGAACCGGCTGAGCGGAAGCTGTGAAGGATAGGTGAGAATGTCATAGGCTCCCACTCAATATCCATACCTGTAAGACGGGCCCTCCTCCTTTGTCGGTTCTTTTCAACTTGTTTCCTTTTCTCATGGGCCTTCAGAAGATATCTGTCGTAACCTAAAAAATAACGAGTCTCATCGCAAGACTTTATTATTCGTTAAGCGTGACATTAAAAAATCAAGGAAAAATCGACTTAATTCCTCTAGAAAAATGAAAGTTTTGAAAATGACCTTAAAAAAAGACATGGAGTCGCCACCAATCTTTTTTAGCTAGGTGTGATCGGCCACCTATTAAAAACCGGTTTTATAAAAATATTTTAAAAATTAATTAAAATATTTTTAAAACCAATTTCAAGTCTGCGTTTTAAACCAGAGAAATCAAAGAAACGGGTTCGGGACTCGGTTACGTGCGGGGAAGGATTAGCACCCCCACAACGCCCGTATAAAACGGTACCTTATTAATCGTGTGTTATCTCAAATCTCGGTAAAAAGTTGGTTTAAAATTTAGTATTTCAAGTTAATTCCCAATTTAAAGAAAAATAATTCCATTTTTAATTGAAAATGATTCGGAACTTATAAATTCAAAATTTTCCTATATTCCCCAACAAACGTGTCAAAATATAGAAATTGTTATTAGTTTTGGAAAACTTTCCGAATCATTCTCTTTTTTGAAAGAAAGATATTCCTTTATTAATGATAATTGATGATATTCCCTCCAGCAAACCCGTAGAGAACTCATGAATTATTTTAACTCGGGAATATCTTTATTTTTTATTAAAAAATCATTATCCTTTTGAAAACATTTTAAAAGATATGAATATGTATATGCATGACATAAATAAAATGACATAGCAAAATCTAAATAATATAATGCTTCCTAAATGATATGATATAATGTAAATGCCTTAGCATATTCTAAAATGAAATGAAATATCCTAAGTTATATGACATATTATAAATAAAATGAAATGACCTAGGTAACATAATATATTCTATATGAGATGCAATATCCTAAGTCATATGATATATTCTAAATGAAATAAAATAACCCAAGTAACATAACATATTCTATATGAAATGGAATAATTTAAATGACATGGCAAACATGAATGATATGGCATATAAATTAAATGAGATGAAATATGAAATAATGCTATCATATAATATGCATGAAAATATAAATGAAAATAATAATGCATGAACATAGTATATGCTAAATAATATGACAAAAAAAAAATAACTAAATAAAAAGCATAGGATATCATGAAATATTCCAAATCATATAATAAACAATATAACATAACTCAAAATCATAACAATATCATAGAAATTATCATAGCAAGAATCACATATTATATAAAATGCATGAATATGGAAAATGCAATGCATGAAATGTATTTTTTCCTTTAATTAAGGAAATCCGTATATCTAAAAAGATATCCGGCTACCTTAGGAAAATATGTCAAATTAAATATTCTAAAACCAAAATACTTTGTGATTGTTTGAAAACAATTTTGGAAAGCTTGAATTAAAAATAAAAACTGGGCTAATTTTTTTTAAAAATGGCTCTAATTTTCCAAGTTTAAAAATCCGGACTTGACTACCCTTAACCCGAGACTTGAAAAACCATTTTTAGAGTTTAAAAAGGCTTAGAAACTACCCTAAGTCAGTAGCTAACCCTCCTAATCAGCCCACTCTAAGTAACTTAACCAAAACAGAAAAATGATTTTTCTTTAAATTCAATTCTGAATCCACTGTCCAGTTTTAAGCCATGATTGTTTTATACTATTTTTAAAAATTCAAAAAATTCTGAACAAAATACTGGAGACTCAGGACATGTAAAACTACACGGGAAAAAATCGGCTTAATTTTATGATTAAATATGAATTCCCAGAAAAATCGGAGCTGTACGAGTTTTGGGTGAAAACAAACTGCTTTGCCAAAACACATTTTTGCCTTTGATAAAATCATTTAAAAATCAAAGTAAAAATATTTGAAACTCATAAAATGACTTACAAACAGTAGCTAGGACTTTTTGAAAGTTAGATAAAAATTGGCTAAGTAAAAAAAAAATCACAAAGGTAGAATAATCAATTTGACAAACTTAATTTTCCACAAGTGTGCTCAAGAGAGCATGACTTTGAACCATTAATTGGCTCAAGTCATTATTCAAGTGGCATGAACATGAAATGCATGAAACAATACAGCAAACATAATGCATGAAATGCATGGATTTAAACCTAAATGTCATGAAAAAATGCATGGCATTCATAAAGTGACCTAGACCAAAATGAACTTGCATGGCATTTAATGCAACCTAGACCTAAAATGCATGAACATGCATGGAAAATAAACCTAACTTAAAAACTAAAATATGCATGGCATTTTCACAAACACAAAGCATGCTTAAACCAAAAACTCAATTAAATATCATGCAAATGCTAACCTATGTAATTGTAAATATATATATTACATAGATATATTACTATTACATAGATATATTACATATATTACATAGATGTATTACAATTATATAAATATATTTATTACAATTAGATACATTACATAGATATATTACAATTACAATTACTGTAATATATCTATGTAATTCTAATGTTTTAAGTAATTCTAATATATCTATGTAATTGTAATATATTTTTGTAATTGTAATATATCTATGTAATTGTAATATATATATATATATATAATTGTAATATCTATGTAATTGTAATATATATATCTATGTAATTCTAAAATATCTATGTAATTCTAATATATCTATGTAATTGTAATACATCTATGTAATTGTAATATATTTATGTAATTGTAATAATATATGCAATTGTAATATATCTATGTAATTGTAATATATTTATGTAATTATAATATATATATAATTGTAATATATATGTAATATATTTATGTATATACGTAATATATCAATATATTTATGTAATTATAATATATCTATGTTATTGTAATATATCTATGTAATTGTAATAATATATCTGTGTAATTATAATATATCTATGTAATTGTATTATATTTATGTAATTGTGTTAATGTAATATATCTATGTAATTGTAATATATTTATGTAATTGTAATATATTATCTATGTAATTATAATATATCTATGAAATTGTAATGTATTTATGTAATTGTAATATATCTATGTAATTGTAATACATTTATATATATCCAATATATCTATGTAATTATAATATATTTATGTAATTGTAATATATATACGTAATTGTAATATATCTACGTAATTGTAATGTATTTATGTAATTATAATATATCTATGTAATTGTAATGTATTTATGTAATTGTAATATATCTATGTAATTGTAATATATATATATATATCCAATATATCTATGTAATTCTAATGTATCTATGTAATTGTAATATATCTACGTAATTGTAATATATCTACGTAATTGTAATTGTAATATATATATGTAATTATAATATATCTACGTAATTGTAATGTATTTATGTAATTATAATATATCTATGTAATTGTAATGTATTTATGTAATTGTAATATATCTATGTAATTGTAATATATCTATGTAATTGTAATATATCTACGTAATTGTAATATATATTACATAGATATAATACAATTACATAGATATATTACAATTACATAAATATATTACAATTACATAGATATATATTACAATTACAATTACATAGATATATTATACATAGATATATTACAATTAAATATATATATATATATATTACAATTACATAAATATATTTATTACAATTACATAGATATATTACAATTACATAATTACAATTACATAGATATTACAATTACATAGATATAATTACATAGCTAATATATTACAATTACATAAATTTATTACAATTACATAGATATATTACATAGACACATTACAATTACATAGATATATTTATGTAATTGTAATATATATCTATGTAATTGTAATATATTTATGTAATATATATATGTAATTGTAATATATCTATGTTTCTATGTAATTGTAATATATCTATGTAATTGTAATACATCTATGTAATTGTAATAATATATCTATGTAATTGTAATAATATATCTATGTAATTGTAACATAACTATGTAATTGTAATATATTATAATTACATAAATATTTTACAATCACACATATATATATATATATATATTACAATTACATAGATATACTACAGTTACATAGATATATTACAATTATATATATCCAATATATCTATGTAATTATAATATATTTATGTAATTGTAATATATCTATGTAATTATAATATATCTATGTAATTGTAATGTATTTATGTAATTATAATATATCTATGTAATTGTAATGTATTTATGTAATTGTAATATATCTATGTAATTGTAATATATATATACCCAATATATCTATGTAATTCTAATGTATCTATGTAATTGTAATATATCTATGTAATTGTAATATATATTACATAGATATAATACAATTACATAGATATATTACAATTACATAAATATATTACAATTACATAGATATATATTACAATTACATAGATATATTATACATAGATATATTACAATTAAATATATATATATATTACAATTACATAAATATATTTATTACAATTACATAGATATATTACAATTACATAATTACAATTACATAGATATTACAATTACATAGATAATATATTACAATTACATAAATTTATTACAATTACATAGATATATTACATAGACACATTACAATTACATAGATATATTTATGTAATTGTAATATATATCTATGTAATTGTAATATATCTATGTAATTGTAATATATTTATGTAATATATATATATATATATGTAATTGTAATATATCTATGTATCTATGTAATTGTAATATATCTATGTAATTGTAATACATGTATGTAATTGTAATAATATATCTATGTAATTGTAACATATCTATGTAATTGTAATATATTATAATTACATAAATATATTACAATCACATATATATATATATATATATTACAATTACATAGATATACTACAGTTACATAGATATATTACACTTACATAGATATATTACATAGATACATAGATATTACAATTACATAGATATATTACATAGATATATATTACAATTACATAGATATAATTTTATAAATATATTACAATTACATAGACAAATTATAATTACATATTTACATTACAATTACGTAGACATATTACATAGATATATTACAATTACATATATATAAATATTTTATTAATTTATCAAATAATAACTTTGGTATAACAAAATTTGAGTAAATAATATTAATAAGCTAAAACCTATATTCCATCTTTGAAGAAATCTATAGGTACATAATATATTACAATTACATAGATATATTACAATTACTTAAAACATTAGAATTACATAGATATATTACAATTATATAGATACATTACAATTACATAGATATATTACTATTACTTAAAACATAAGAATTAAATTGATATATAACAATTACATAGATACATTAGTATTATATAGATATATTACAATAACATAGATATATGACAATTACATAGATACATTACAAATACATAGATATATTACAATTACATAAATATATTACAATTACACAAATATATTACAATTATATAGATATATTACAATTACATAGATATATTATAATTACATAGATATATTACAATTACATAGATATATTACATAGATGTATTATAATTACATAGATATATTACATAAATATGTGTAATTACTATTGCAATTACACAAGTATATCTATGGTAAATATTAGATATATTACAATTACTGAAAATATTTATGTAATATATCTAGGAAATTGTAATATATATAATTACTGAATATTACAATTACATAGATATATTATATTAGATATATTATAATTACATAAATATATTACAATTACATAAAACATTAGACATGCATAGATATATCTATGTAATTGCAATTAATAGAATCGTAATATATCTACATAGATATATTACCATTACATAGATATTTTACGATTACATTAGAATTACATATGTATGAAATATATCATTGTTGTAATGTATAAATAAATATATTACAATTACAGATTCAATAAAATTACATAGATATATATATATATATAATTGTAGTGTCTATATAATTGTAATGAATCTATGTAATTTTAATATAAATATGTAATTGTAATATATCTATGTAACTTTAATATATCTATATAATTGTAATGTATCTATGTAATTGTAATTATAATATATTACAATTGCATAGATATTTATGTATAAATATCTATGTAATTGTAATATATTTATGTAATTATAATATAATATATCTATGCAATTGTAATATATATCTATGTAATATGGAGTAATATATTATGTAATTGTAATGTATCTATGTAATTCTAATGTTTTACGTAATTGTAATAATATATCTATGTAATTGTAACATATCTATGTAATTGTAATGTATTATAATTACATAAATATATTACAATCACATATATATATATATATATTACAATTACATATATATACTACAGTTACATAGATATATTACATAGATACATTACATAAATATATTAGAGTTATATAGATATTATAATTACATAGATATATTACATAGATATATATTACAATTACAATTATATAGATATATTACAATTACATAGATATATTACAATTACATAGATATAATTATATAAATATATTACAATTACATAGACAAATTATAATTACATAGATACATTACAATTACATAGATATATTACATAGATATTACAATTACATAGATGTATTTCAGTTACATAGATATATTACAATTACATAGATAAATATTACAATTACGTAGACATATTACATAGATATATTACAATTACATAGATATAAATATTTTATTAATTTATAAAATAATAATTTTGATACAACAAAATTTGAGTAAATAATATTAATATCTAAAACCTATATTCCACCTTTGAAGAAATCTATAGGTACATAATATATTACAATTACATAAATATATTACAATTACTTAAAACATTAGAATTAAATAGATATATTACAATTATATAGATACATTACAATTACATAGATATATTACAATTACTTAAAACATTAGAATTAAATTGATATATAACAATTACATAGATACATTAGAATTATATAGATATATTACAATAACATAGATATATTACAATTACATAGATACATTATAAATTCATAGATATAATACAATTACATAAATATATTACAATTACACAAATATATTACAATTATATAGATATATTACAATTACATAGATATATTATAATTACATAGATATATTACAATAACATAGATATATTACATAGATGTATTATAATTACATAGATATATTACATAAATATGTGTAATTACTATTGCAATTACACAAATATATCTATGGTAAATATTAGATATATTACAATTACTGAAAATATTTATGTAATATATCTAGGAAATTGTAATATATATATAATTACTGAAATATTACAATTACATAGATATATTATAATTACATAAATATATTACAATTACATAAAACATTAGACTTGCATAGATATATCTATGAAATTGTAATTAATAGAATCGTAATATATCTACATAGATATATTACAATTACATAGATATTTTACGATTACATTAGAATTACATATGTATCAAATATATCATTGTTGTAATGTATAAATAAATATATTACAATTACATATTCAATACAATTACATAGATATATATATATATATATATAATTGTAATGTCTATATAATTGTAATGAATCTATGTAATTTTAATATAAATATGTAATTGTAATATATCTATGTAATTTTAATATATCTATATAATTGTAATGTATCTATGTAATTGTAATTATAATATATTACAATTGCATAGATATTTATGTATAAATATCTATGTAAAATATCTATGTAATTGTAATATATCTATGTAATTATAATATAATATATCTATGTAATTGTAATATATATCTATGTAATATGGAGTAATATATTATGTAATTGTAATGTATCTATGTAATTCTAATGTTTTACGTAATTGTAATATATCTATGTAATAGTAATTGTAATTCTATGTAATATATTACAATTACACATTGGATATATTACAACTACACAAATATATTACAATTACATAGATAAATAACAATTACATAGATAAATTTTTGTAATTGTAAGATATGTATGTAGTTGTAATATATTTATTTAATTGAAAATATTAGAATTACATAAATATATTAGAATTACATAGATATATTACAATTACATAGATATATTACAATTACATAGATATATATCTAATGTGTAATTGTAATATATTACAATTACATAGATATATTAAAACAACATAGATATATTATAATTACATAGATAAATATATTACATAGATATATTACAATTACAAAAATATATTATAATTACATAGATATATTACAATTACTTAAAACATTAGAATTACATAGATATAACTATGTAATGTAATATATCTATGTAATTTTAATGTATCTACGTAATACAAAAATATATTACAATTGTAATATCTATTGTAATGTATCTATGTAATGTGTAATATATCTACATAGATATATTACAATTACATAGATACATTACAATTACACAAATTTATTACAATTATATAGATATATTACAGTGACATAAATATATTAGAATTACATACATTTATTACAATTACAGAAATATATTACAAGTATATAGATATACTACAATTACACAAATATATTAAAATTACATAAATATATTACAATTACATAAATATGTTATAATTACATAGATACGTTATCATTACAACAAATATATCTATGTAGTATAAATTGTTATATATTACAATTACATAGATAAACAATATATCTATGTAATTGTAATACATCTATGTAATTCTATTCTGTAATTGTAACATATTTTTGTAATTGTAATAAATCTATGTAACTGTATTATGTTTAACTAATTGTAATGTATTTATGCAATTGTAATATATCTATGTAATTATAATATATCTATCTAATTGTAATGTATCTAAATAATTCTAATATATTTGTGTATCTATTGTAATATATCTATTAAATTGTAATAGATATTTGTGTATTGTAATATATTACAATTACATAGATATATTACAAATTACAAAGATACACAAATATATTACAATTGCATAGATATATTACAATTACATGTAATATATCACAACTAAATAGAAACATTATAATTACACATTATAATAATTACAATTACATAAATATCTTACAATTAATAATGTATGTACGTAATATTACATAGATATATTACATAAATATATTTATTACACTTACACATTAGATATATAACAATACATGACAATTACATAGACATATTACAGTTACATAGATATATTACATTTACATAAATATGTTATATAGATATATTACAATTATTAAAAACATTGTGTAATTGTAATATATTACAATTACATAGATATATTACAATTACATAAATATATTACAGTTACATAGATATATTACAATTACTTAAAACATTAGAATTACATAGATACATTAGAATTACATAGATATATTAGAATTACATAGATATATTACAATTACATAGATACATTATAATTACATAGATACATTACAATTATATATCTAAAGTTTTCAGTAACATAGATACATTACAATTACATAGATACATTACAATTACACATTAGATATATAAAAATACATGTAATATATAATGTTTTCGAATTACATTGATATATTACAATTACATAGATACATTGGATATATATATTACAATTACACAGATATACTACAGTTGCATAGATATATTACAATTACAAAATATATTACAATTACATAAATAGATTACAATAACATAAATATATTACAATACATAGATATATTACATGGATATATTACAATTACATAGATATATTATTACAACTACACAGATGCATTACAATTACATAGATATATTACAATTACAATTACATAGATACATAGATATATTACAATTACATATATATATTACATAATTATATTACAATTACATAGATATATTACAATTACATAGATATATATTACAATTACATAATTACAATTACATAAATATATCTATGTAATTGTAATGTGTCTATGTAATATATCTATGTAATTGTAATTTATTTATGTAATTGTAATATATTATCTATGTAATTATATTTATGTAATTGTTATATCTATGTAATGTAATATATCTATGTAATTGTAATAACTAATTTATGTAATTGTAATATATATATATATATATGTAATTGTAATATATCTATGTAATTGTAGTTGTAGTATATATATCTATGTAATTGTAATATATTTATGTAATTGTAATATATCTATATAATTGTAATATATCTATGTAATAGTAATTATAATATATCTATGTAATTGTAAAATATCTATGTAATTGTAATGTATTAATGTAATATATCTATGTAATTGTAATATATCTATGTAATTGTAATGTATCTATGTAATATATCTATGTAATTGTAATGTATCTATGTAATATATCTATGTAATTGTAATGTATCTATGTAATATATCTATGTAATTGTAATGTATCTATGTAATATATCTATGTAATTGTAATATATCTATGTAACTGTAGTATATCTATGTAATATATCCAATGTATCTATGTAATATATCTATGTAATATATTATAATATAATATATCTATGTAATATATCTATGTAATTGTAATATATTTATGTTATATATCTATATAATTGTATTATATCTATGTAATAGTGTTAATGTAATATATCTATGTAATTGTAATATATTTGTGTATTGTAATATATCTATGTAATTGTAATATATTTTTGTTATTATAATATATCTATGTAATATATTTATCTATGTAATTATAATATATCTATGTAGTTTTAATATATCTATGTAATTGTAATATATTATAATTACACATTAGATATATATCTATATAATTGTAATATATCTATATAATAGTAATATATCTATGTAATTGTAATATATTTAATAGTGTTAATGTAATATATCTATGTAATTGTAATAGTATATCTATGGAATAAATATATTTATGTAACTGTAGTATGTTGTAAAACATTTATGTAATTGTAATATATATATCTATGTAATTGTAAATATATTTATGTAATTGTAATATATCTATGTAATTGTAATATATATATGTGATTGTAATATATCTATGTAATTGTAATTATGTGATTGTAATATATGTAATATATCTTTGTAATTAGATATCTATGTAATTGTAAATATATTTATGTAATTGTAATATATCTATGTAATATATTATCTATGTAGTTGTAATATATCTATGTAATTGTAAACATTAGATATTACATATACTACAATTACATAGATATATATTACATAGATATATTATAATTACATAGATATATAGATATATTACAATTATATATGTAGACACCTAATTTTGTCCGGACCACTAAAACAGGTATGTTTTCTTCCTAAATTAATGTTTCCGAGTGTAAAAAGACTTTTTTTATCCTGCAGGTGGTACTCCGAGACGTAGTTTCAGAGGGCGAGCATAAAAAGTCAAACTTGAAAAAAGTCAACCCAAAAAAAGTCAACTACAAAAAAAGTCAACCCACTTTCAAAATCAAGATTTTATGTTCAATTGAAAAATGGCGAAAGAATTTTGATAATTCGAGGTCTACATTGAAAGATATGGAGTTCGGAAGTTGGGATTTGGAGATTTAGTAGAAAGGAAACCCTAATCCGAGAAATTTGGGGAAAAGTGCTTAAACGATCAAATTGGTCAAAATTGAAGGTTCCAAATGAAAGATAAGCACTGACTACGGGTAATGGAGAAGTGACTTGCAAGAAAAATCGAAAGAAAAGTCAATCCGGGAGAAAACTGAGAAATAGGGTTTTTAGTGGATTTCGGTGAAATAGAGAAGAATCACAGAAATGGCCCAACTGGGTAAGACCAAAGCCCCCAATGGATGAGGAATGATTAAAAAAGGATAGCCCAAGGCTCAGCTTGAAGAAAATCTGAAAATCGGACTTGTTTTGAGCAAAACCGGGTTTCGGAGGCAAAAGGGCAAAATTGGAAAATTTTGGGAAAAATAGCAAATGGACTCCAAAATTTCTGAAAATTTGTCAATCTCATTATTAAATCATTTGAAAGAGATTGGTGAAAGAAAATCTTGATTCAGAGTTCGTTTGCAAAATGGCCAAATCCCGGGCTTCTTATGTAGTAATTCAAAAAGATAAATCCCGGAAAAATAGCAAATGAGCTCCAAAAATTCAAAAATTTTGCAAATCTCATTTTTAAATTATTTGGAAGAGATTGGCGAAAGAAAATCTTGATTCGGAGTTCGTTTGCAAAATGGCCAAATCTCGGGCCTCCTATGCAATAATTCAAGAAGATAAATCCTGGAAAAATAGCAAATGGACTCCAAAAATTCTGAAATTTTGAAAATATTATTTTTAAATTATTTGGAAGAGATTGGAAAAATAAAATTTTAATTCGGAGTTCGTTTGCAAAATGGCCAAATCCCGAGCTCTTATGCAGTAATTCAAGCCGATAAATCATGAAAAAATACCAAATGAGCTCCAAAAATTATGAAAACTTCCAGATCACACTTTTTAATTATTTTTAAGAGATTGGTCAAAATAAATCCTGATTTGGAGCTCGTTTAAAAATGGTAAAATGTAGGGGCATAAAAGGGTATTTTTGGAAGAAAAAAATCCAAATAAATAGCAAATGGACTCGGATAATTTTGAAAACTTCCAGAACTCAATGTTTTATTATTTTCGAAGTATTAAAAAAATAAAAATTGAATTTGGAGTCCGTTTGATATTTATTTGCATCCGGGGGGCAAAACGGTCATTTCACCCAAGCAACCGAAAAGGGCTTCTTTGGGCCTTTCAAAAAATCAGACTTGGGCTGGAAAAGAGAAGTGCTGGCCTTCCTAGGCCCAAAGGAAGGAGGAAGCTTCTGATTTTTTTAATCAAATGGCTAAAAATCAAGAGTTAGTTAGAGATTCTCTTTGATCAAGCCATGGTGATTAAGCCACATAGGCCAAGAGAGATGTCAACATTATTCTTGAACAGCTGTAATTTGAGATAGCTGATATGCTAATCTAAAGGTGGTAATTTCATGATTTTTTCACCTTGAATTATTAGCCATTTGATGGAAAATTGGTTACACAAAAATGACAACATCCTTGCTCGTTTTAGGGGACATTCGGCCAGCTCTAGGGGGGTTCAGATTTTTCAATTTTCATCTTCATTTTGCTGAGTTCTTTTAGTTTTTACTTGGTTTTTCTCTCCTTGGTTGAAAGCAAAAAAGAAAAGTTTAGAAAAGAAAGGAAAGTTTGAAGAGATAAAGCTTGAAATATAGCTTCTTGAGGTTGCTCTTGAGCACCAACTCTTGCACTTTCTTGATTTTTCATTCTTGTTTTTGCTATTTTGATTTCTATTTGGTGAGTTTCCATTTTAAATAAATGTTTTTTATTGTTCTTTTTAAGTTCTTCCTTCATTTCCTTCTTGAATATATTTTTTACAATTTTGTTTTTACAATAAACTCACCATGGCCGATTTTGCATTTTTATGGAATACATCTATGTAATTGTAATAAAATATCTATGTAATTGTAATATATCTATGTAATGTATCTATGTAATTGTAATATATTACATAGATATATATATATATTACAATTACATAGACATATTACATTAACACTATTAAATATATTACAATTACATAGATATATTAAATAGAAACATTACAATTACATAGATATATTACAATTACATAAATATATGTAATATATCTATGTAATATACTACAATTACATAAATATATACAAATATTACATAGATATATTTATGTAATATAATTGTAATTGTAGTAAATATATTTATCTATGTAATTGTATATGTATATATTAGAATTACATAGATATCTATGTAATATAATTGTACTACATAAATTTATTTATCTATGTAATTATAATATATCTATGTAATTGTAATATATCTATGTAATATATATATTACAATTACATATACTATTACAATTGTAATATATATATATATATCCAATGTATCTATGTAATTCTAATATATCAATGTAATTCGAAAACATTATATATTACATAGATATATTACAATTACATAGATATATAATAATTATATAGATATATTACAATTACTTAGATATATTACATAGATATACTACAGCTACATAAATATATTACAATTACATCGATATATTATATAGATACATTACAATTACATAGATATATATTACATAGATATAGATATATATTACAATTGCATATATATTACATAGATAAATATTACATATATTACATAGATATAGTACAATTACATAGATATATATATATCTATATAATTGTAATAGTATATCTATGTAATATATCTATGTAATTGTAATATATATATATATATATGTAATTGTAATATCTATGTAATTGTAATATATCTATGTAATTGTAATATATCTATGTAATTGTAATATTATCTATGTAATTGTAATATATCCAATGTATCTATGTAATTCTAATATATCTATGTAATTGTGATACATCTATGTAATTGTAATATATCTATGTAATTGTAATATATCTAGAATTATATATTACTATTAAATAGATATATTACAATTACATAAATATATTACAATTACACAAATATCTATGTAATTGTAATATATCTATGTAATTGTAATGTATCTATGTAATTGTAATATATCTATGTAATTATAATATATACATATATGTATATTACAATTACATACATACATAATATATTTAAGTAATTGTAATATATCTATGTAATTATAATATATTTATGTAATTGTAATATATCTATGTAATTGTAATATATCTATGTAATTGTAATATATCTATGTAATTGTAATATATCTATGTAATTGTAATATATATCTATGCAATTGTAATATATCTATGTAATTGTAATATATATATATATGTAATTGTAATATATCTATGTAATTGTAATATATTTATGTAATATATCTATGTATCTATGTAATTGTAATATATCTGTGTAATTGTATACATGAAATATCTATCTATCTATGTAATTCTAATATATCTATGTAATTGTAATATATCTATGTAATTATAATATATCTATCTAACTGTAGTATATCTATGTAATTGTAATATATATATATATATATATCTATGTAATTGTAAATATTACAATTACATAGATATGTTACATAGATATATTATACATAGATATATTACAATTACATATATATGTATATATTACAATTACATAAATATATTTATTACAAATACAGAGATATATTACAATTACATAATTACAATTACATAGATATATTACTATTACATAGATATATCACATAGATACATTACAATTACATAGATATATTATAATGAAATAGTTATATCTAAGTAATTCTAATGTTTTAAGTAATTATGATATATCTATGTAATTGTGTAATATATTTTTGTAATTGTAATATATCTATGTAATAATATATCTAAGTAATTGTAATATATCTATGTAATATATGTAATATATCTATTACATAGATATATTACTATAACATAGATATATATTTGTGTAATTGTAATATATACATATATTTATGTAATATATGTAATTGTAATATATCTATGTAAAAGTAATATATCTATGCAATTGTAATATATCTATACCATTTTGTGATTGTAATATATGTAATATATGCATGTAATTAGATATCTATGTAATTGTAAGATATTTATATATTGGTAATAATATATGTAATATATCTATGTAATGAGATATCTATGTAATTGTAATATATCTATGTATAATATATCTATGTAATTTTTAATATATCTATGTAATTGTAATATATCTATGTAATTGTAATATATATTACAATTACAATTACAAAGATATATTACAATTACATAGATATATTTACAATTACATAGATATATTACAATTACATAGATATATTACAATTGTATATTACATTTAATATATCTAATGTGTAATTGTAATGTATCTATATAATTGCGATGTATTAGAATATATATATATATATATATATATGTAATTGTAATATATCTATGTAATTGTTATATATCTATGTAATTGTAATATATTACAATTACATAGATATATTACAATTACATAGATATATTACATAGATGTATTACAATTACATACATATATTACAATTACATAGATATATTACAATTACATAAATATATTACAATTACATAGATATATCATAATTACTTAAAACATTAGAATTACATAGATATAACTATGTAATTGTAATATATCTATGTAATTGTTATATATTTATGTAATTGTAATATATCTATGTAATTGTTATATATTTATGTAATTGTAATATATCTATGTATTACAATTACATAGATATATTACAATTACATAAATATATAACAATTACATAGATATATTACAATTACATAGATATATTACATAGATGTATTACAATTACATAGATATATTACAATTACATAAATATATTACAATTACATAGTTATATTACAATTACATATATATATATATTACAATTAAATAGATATATTACAATTACATAGATATATTACAATTACATAGATACAATACAATTACATAGATAATAAATAAATTACACCATTATATTACAATTACATAGATATATTACAATTACACAAATATATTACAATTACATAGTATATCTATGTAATTGTAATATATCTTTGTAATTGTAATTGTAATATATCTATGTAATTGTAATATATCTATGTAATATTACATAGATATATTACAATTACATAGATAAATATATACATGTAATATATCTTTGTAATTACATTATCTAATGTTTTCAGTGATTCTAATATTTTCAGTAATATATCTAATACAATTACAATTACATAGATACATTACAATTACATAGATATATTACAATTACATAGATATACTACAATTACATAGATATTACAATTACATTGATTTATTACAATTACATAGATATTACAATTACATAAATATATTACAATTACATAAATATATTACAATTACATAGATATATTACAATTAGAATTACATATATATACTACAGTTACATAGATATATTACAGTTACATAGATATATTACATATATTTATTACAATTACATAGATATATTAAAACTACATAGATAATATATTACATAGATATATTACAATTACATAGATATATTACATAGATAATATATTACATAGATATATATTACAATTACAATTATATATTATGTAATATACTATTACTGTCGCAACCTAAAAAATAACGAGTCTCATCGCAAGACTTTATTATTTGTTAAGCGTGACATTAAAAAACCGAGGAAAAGTCGACTTAATTCCTCTAGAATAATGAAGGTTTTGAAAATGACCTTAAAAAAGACATGGAGTCGCTACCAATCTTTTTTAGCTAGGTGTGATCGGCCACCTATTAAAACCGATTTTATAAAATATTTTAAAAATTAATTAAAACATTTTAAAAATCAATTTCCAGTCTACGTTTTAAACTAGAGAAATCAAAGAAGCGGGTTCGGGAGTCGATTACGTGCGGGGAAGGATTGGCACCCCCACAATGCCCGTATAAATCGGTACCTTATTAATCGTGTGTTATCTCAAGTCTCGGTAAAAGAAATCGGTTTTAAATTTAGTATTTCAAGTTAATTCCCAATTTAAAGAAAAATAATTCCAGTTTTAATTGAAAATGATTCGGAATTTATAAATTCAAAATTTTCCTATATTCCCCAACAAACGTGGCAAAATATAGAAATTTTTATTAATTTGGAAAACTTTCCGAATCATTTTCTTTTTTTGAAAGAAAGATATTCCTTTATTAATGATAATTGATGATATTCCCTCCAGCAAACCCGGTAGAGAACTCATGAATTATTTTAACACGGGAATATCTTTATTTTTTTTATTGAAAACCATTATCTTTTTTGAAAACATTTAAAAGAAATGAATATGTATATGCATGACATAAATAAAATGACATAGGAAAATCTAAATAATATAATGCAACCTAAATGACATGACATGATTTGAATGCCTTAGCATATTCTAAATGAAATGAAATATCCTAAGTTATATGATATATTCTAAATGAAATTAAATGACTTATGTAACATAATACATTCTATATGAGATGCAATATCCTAAATCATATGATATATTCTAAATGAAATAAAATATCCTAAGTAACATAACATATTCCATATGAAATGAAATAACCTAAGTAACATGATATTTTCTAAATGAAATAAAATAACCTAAGTAACATAACATATTCTATATGAAATGAAATAATTTAAATGACATGGCAGACATGAATGATATGGCATATAAATTAAATGAGATGGAATATGAAATAATGCTATCATATAATATGTATAAAAAAATAAAAATGAAAATATTAATGCATGAACGTAGTATATGCTAAATAATATGACAAAAAAAAATAACTAAATAAAAGCATAGGATATCATGAAATATTACAAATCATATAACAAACCATATAACATCAAAAAATATAAATCAAAATAATAACAATATCATAGAAATTATTATAACAAGAATCACATATTATATAAAATGTATGAACATGAAAAATGCAATGCATGAAATTTATTTTTTCCTTTTATTAAGGAAATCCGTATATCTAAAAAGATATCCGGCTACCTTAGGAAAATATGTCAAATTAAATATTCTAAAACCAAAATACTTTGTGATTGTTTGAAAACAATTTTGAAAAGCTTGAATTAAAAATAAAAACTGGACTAAATCTTTTTTTAAATGGCTCTAACTTCCTAAGTTTAAAAATCCGGACTTGGCTACCCTTAACCTGAGACTTGAAAAACCATTTTTAGAGTTTAAAAAGACTTAGAAACTACCCTAATTCAGTAGCTAACCCTCCTAATCAGCCCACTCTAAAAAACTTAACCAAAACAGAAAAATGATTTTTCTTTAAATGCAATTCTGACTCCACTGTCCAGTTTTAAGCCACGATTTTTTATCCTATTTTTAAAAATTCAAAAAATTCTGGAAAAAATACTGGAGACTCAGTACATGTAAAACTACACGGGAAAAAATCGGTTTAATTTTCTGATCAAAGAAGAATTCCCAAAAAAATCGGAGATGTATGAGTTTTGGGTGAAAAAAAAAACTGCTTTGCCAAAACACATTTTTGCCTTTGCTAAAATCATTTAAAAATTAAAGTAAAAATATTTGAAACTCATAAAATGACTTACAAACAGTAGCTAGGACTTTTTGAAAGTTAGATAAAAATTGGCTAAGTAAAAAAAATCACAAAGGTAGAATAATCAATTTGACAAACTTAATTTTCCACAAGTATGCTCAAGAGAGCATGACTTTGAACCATTAATTGGCTCAAGTCATTATTCAAGTGGCATGAACATGAAATGCATGAAACAATACAGCAAACATAATGCATGAAATGCATGGATTTAAACCTAAATGTCATGAAAAAATGCATGGCATTCATAAAGTGACCTAGACCTAAATGAACTTGCATGGCATTTAATGCAACCTAGACCTAAAATGCATGAACATGCATGGCAAATAAACCTAACTTAATAACTAAAATATGCATGGCATTTTCACAAACACAAAGCATGCTTAATCCAAAAACTCAATCAAATATCATGCAAATGCTAACCTATCAACTAACATGGAAAGAATGCACATAAAATGCAAAAATTCCTAGGATGGCCGAATAGCATAATGTAACTAGCAAGCATGGCATTTTCACAAACACTTGGTATACTAACATGGAAAACTAAATCAAATGTCATGCACATGCAAAAACCTACCAACTAACATGACAAAAATGCAATCACACAATGCAAAACACATGGAGTAGCCAAATGGCCTCAAGCTCCAACAAGCATGGCATTTTCTCAAACACTTGTTATACTAACATGGTCAAGTAAAATATAACACTTAAATCATGCAAAAATCACACAAGCATTTTCACAAACACTTAATATACTAAATCTAAAACATGCTCAACTAAGATATAAAACTCAAATCATGCAAAGACCACACAAGCATTTTCACAAACACTTGATATACTAAATCTAAAACATGATCAAATTTAAACAACATGAAAACAGAAAATTAAAAATGCAAAAACATGATATTTAAAACATAAATGGCAACAAACAAAGCAACCAAATTAAAATATAACTCAAGAATATGAAGTAACATAACATTTAAAACATCAAAATCAAAGAAAATAACATAAACAATATGGTAAAATAAATCAAAACAGCAACTTAAATAAATAATGTAGGCCATTTGGCCATGGTGAGTTTATTGTAAAAATAAAATGTAAAAAAATATACTTAAGAAGGAGATGAAGGAAGAACTTGAAAAGAACAATAAAAAACATTTATTTAAAATGGAAACTCACCAAATAGAAATCAAAATAGCAAAAACAATAATAGAAAATCAAGAAAGTGCAAGAGTTGGTGCTCAAGAGCAACCTCAAGAAGCTATCTTTCAAGATTTATCTCTTCAAACTTTCCTTTTTTTCTAAACTTTTTTTTTGCTCTCAACCAAGAAGAGAAAAACTAAGTAAAAACTCTAAGAACTCAGCAAAATGAAGATGAAAAAATGAAATTCTCCCCCAATACAAGGCTGGCCGAAACCCCCTAATAATGGCTCAAGGTGTTGTCATTTTTTTGTAACCAATTTCCCATCAAATGGCTAATAATTCAAGGTGATAAATCATGAAATTACCACCTTTGGATTAGCATCTCAGCTCTCTCAAATTACAGCTGTTCAAGAATAATGTTGACATCTTTCTTGGCCTATGTGGCTTAATCACCATGGCTTGATCAAAGAGAATCTCTAACTAACTCTTGATTTTTAGCCATTTGATTGAAAAATCAGAAGCTTCCTCCCTCCTTTGGGCTTGGGCAGGCCAGCACTTCTCTTTTCCAGCCCAACTCTGATTTTTTGAAAGGCCGAAAGAAGCCCTTTTCGGTTGCTTGGGTGAAATGACCATTTTGCTCCCCAGTTGCAAATAAATATCAAACGGCTCCAAATTCAATTTTTTTAATACTTCCAAAATAATAAAATATTGAGTTCTGGAAGTTTTCAAAATTATCCGAGTCCGTTTGCTATTTATTTGGATTTTTTCTTCCAAAAATGCCCTTTTATGCCCTTACATTTTACCATTTTTTAAACGACCTCCAAATCAAGATTTTTCTTCACCAATATCTTCCAAATAATTTAAAAATGTGATCTGGAAGTTTTCATAATTTGTGGAGCTCATCTGGTATTTTTCGGGATTTATCGGCTTGAATTACTGCATAGGAGGCCCAGGATTTGGCCATTTTGCAAACGAACTCCGAATCAAGATTTTCTTTCACCAATATCTTTCAAATAATTTAAAATTGAGATTTGCCAAATTTCAGAATTTTTGGAGTCCATTTGCTATTTTTCTGGGATTTATCTTTTTGAATTATTGTATAGAAGGCCCGGGATTTGGCCATTTTGCAAACGAACTCCGAATCAAGATTTTATTTCGCCAATCTCTTCCAAATAATTTAAAAATGATATTTGCAAAATTTCAAAAGATTTGGAGCTAATTTGCTATTTTTCTGGGATTTTTCTTTTTGAATTACTACATAAGAAGCTCGGGATCTGGCCATTTTGCAAACGAACTCCGAATCAAGATTTTCTTTCGCCAATCTCTTTCAAATGATTTAATAATGAGATTGAAAAAATTTCAGAATTTATGGAGTCCATTTGCTATTTTTCCCAAATTTTCCAATTTTGCCCTTTTGCCTCCGAAACCCGGTTTTGCTCAAAACAAGTCCGATTTTCAGATTTTCTTCAATCTAAGCCTTGGGCTATCCTTTTTTAAACATTCCTCATCCATTGGGGGCTTTGATCTTTCCAAGTTGAGCCATTTCTGTGATTCTTCTCGATTTCACCGAAATCCACTAAAACCCTAATTCTCGGTTTTCTCCCGGATTGACTTTTCTTTCGATTTTTCTTGCAAGTGGCTTCTCCATTACCCGTAGTCAGTGCTCATCTTTAATTTGGAACCTTCAATTTTGACCCATTTGATCGTTTAAGCACTTTTCCCCAAATTTCTCGGATTAGGGTTTTCTTTCTACTAAATCTCCAAATCCCAACTTCCGAACTCCATATCTTTCAATGTAGACCTCGGATTATCAAAATTCTTTCGCCATTTTTCAGTTGAACTTAAATATTGATTTTGAAAGTGGGTTGACTTTTTCAGTAGTTGACTTTCTAGGGTTGACTTTTCCGAGGTTGACTTTTTCCAGGGTTGACATTTTTTCAAGTTTGACTTTTTATGCTCGCCCTCTTAAACTAAGTCTCGGAGTATCACCTGCAGGATGAAAAAAGTCTTTTTACACTCGGAAACATCAATATAGGAAGAAAACATACTTGTTTAGTGGTCCGAACAAAATTAGGTGTCTACAGCTGCCCCTTTTTGGCTATTGCTGAGAATCAGGAATCAGGCAAAGATAAACCGACACTAATTTTGTAAGGTCAGTGACATCACATGTGAAGGAAAATAAAGGGGTTTTCTTTTTCATTCTTTTATCATTTTTCATTTTTTTCCATTTTCTATTTTTTTTCATTTTTTTTCATTTTTCCTCTTTTTTCCTTTTTTCAATTTTTTTTTAAAAAAACAGTAAATTGAAGATTTGTCCTTAAATTGAATTCCCTACCTAATCGAGGCTTTATTCGTCTTAAGGAAACGAAATCGATTTTCAAAAGAAAAAATTGTGCCCGAAGGTCTTTAAAAATGGTGCCCGGAGGTCTTAAAATGGTGCCCGGAGGTCTTTAAAATGGTGTTCGGAGGTCTTTAAAATGATGCCTGGAGGTCTTTAAAATGGTGCCCAGAGGTCTTTAAAATGGTGCCCGGAGGTCTTTAAAATGGTGCCCGGAGGTCTTTAAAATTGTGCCCGGAGGTCTTAAAAAACTGGTGCCCGGAGGTCTTTAAAATGGTGCCCGGAGGACTTTAAAATTGGTTCCTGGAGGTCTTAAAAGATCTGGTGCCCGAAGGTCATTAAAATGGTGCCCGGAGGTCTTTAAAATTGAAAATTGTGCCCGGAGGTCTTTAAAATAGTGCTCGGAGGTCTTAAAAATGGTGCCCGGAGGTCTTAAAAATTGGTTCCCGGATGTCTTAAAAAACTGGTGCCCGAAGGTCTTTTTATGCTCGCCCTCTTAAACTAAGTCTCGGAGTATCACCTGCAGGATGAAAAAAGTCTTTTTACATTCGGAAACATCAATATAGGAAGAAAACATACCTGTTTAGTGGTCCGGACAAAATTAGGTGTCTACAATTACAATTACAATTACATAGATACATAGATATATTACAATATATCTATGTAATATATTATTGCAATTACATAGATATACTACATAAATATATTACATAGATATATTACATATATTACATAGATATATATAATTACATAAATACATAGATCATATATTACATATATCTATGTAATTGTAATATATCTATGTAATAGATAACATTAGAATTACATAAATATATTACAATTAGATATATTACAACTACAAAGATATATTAGATATATATCTATTAAATTGTAATATATCTATGTAATAGTAATTGTAATATATATATTTTCAGTAATATATCTATGTAATACAATATATCTATGTAATTACATATCTATTACATAGATATATTACAATTACATATATATATATATATTACAATTGCATTATATTATACATCTACGTAATTGTAATGTATCTATGTAATATATTACAATTACATGAATATATAGATATATTACATAGATATATTTATGTAATATAATTGTAACTGTAGTAAATATATTTATCTATGTAATTATATATGCATATATTAGAATTACATAGATATCTATGTAATATAATTGTACTACATAAATATATTTATCTATGTAATTATAATATATATATAACTAATTACATAGATATATTACATAATTATATATGTAATTGTAATATATATATATGTAATTGTAATATATATCTAATATATCTATGTAATTGTAATATATTTATCTAATTGTAATATCTGAACACCCGGACGGACCGGACCTATCGGACCGACCAGAGACACCAAGGCTAGGCTTGGCTTGGCTAAACTTGACTAACCTTAGTGTCTAAACTTTAAAATACATCTATGTAATTGAAATACATCTATGTAATGGTAATACATCTATGTAATATATCTATGTAATTGTAATATATTTTTGTAATTATAATATATCTATGAAATATATTTATTTATGCAATTATAATATATCTATGTAGTTTTAATATATCTATGTAATTGTAATATATTATAATTACACATTAGATATATATCTATGTAATTGAAATATATATGTAATACTAATGTATCTATTACAATTACATAGATATATGTAATTGTAATATCTAATGTTTTCAGAAAGAGTTATGTAATTTACATAGATATATTACAAATATATTACAATTACATAAATACAATTACACAAATATATTACAATTACATAGATATATTACATTAACACTATTACATAGATATAATACAATTACATAGATAATAAATAAATTACACCAATATATTACAATTACATAGATATATTGCAATTACACAAATATATTACAATGACACAAATATATTACAATTACATAGATATTACATGTATATATTAAAATTACTGAAATCATTAGATATTACATGTATACATTAGAATTACTGATATAATATATCTATGTAATTGTCATATATCTATGTAATTGTAATATATTTGTGTAATTGTAATATATCTATATAATTCTAATGTATACATGTAATATCTAATATATATTTGTAATTGTAATATATTTGTATTCAGTAATTACATAGATATATTACAATTACTGAAAACTTACTTTTACATAGATATATTAGAATTACTGAAAATATTAGATGACTATATCTAATGTTTTCTGTAATTGTAATATATATATGTAATTGTAAAATATTTATATAATTGTAATATATTTGTGTAATATATCTATGTAATTGTAATATATTTATGTAATTGTAATATATCTATTTAGTTGTAATATATGTATGTAATTGTAATATATTTGTGTAATTTACACAAATATATCTATGTAATTGGTATACATTAGAATTACCGAAAACATTAGATATTACATATATATATTAGAATTACTAAAAATATTAAATAATTGATAATGTTTTTATCTAATGTATACATGTAATATCTGTGTAACATTACGTAATATATCTATGTAATTACACAAATATATTACAATTCATATATATATATTTCACAAATATATTACGTAAATTACACAAATATATTACAATTACATATATATATATATATATATATATTTCAATTACTGAAAGTATTAGATTACATGTATACATTAGAATTACTGAAAACATTAGTAATATATCTATGTAATATCTATTACAATTACATAGATATATTACATAGATACATTACAATTACATAGATATATTACAATTACATAGATATATATATATTACAATTACATAGATATATATCTAATGTGTAATTATAATATATTAAAATTACATAGATATATTAAAACTACATAGATATATTATAATTACATAAATATATTACAATTACATAAATATATTACAATTACATATATATATATATTACAATTACATAGATATATTAGAATTACATAGATATATTACAGTTACATAGATATATTAACGTAATTATAATATATCTATGTAATTGTAATATATCTATGTAATTGTAATGTGTCTATGTAATATATCTATGTAATTGTAATATCTATGTAATATATTATCTATGTAACATAGATACATTATAATTACATAGATATATTTATGTAATTGTAATTATGTAATTGTAATATATATCTATGTAATTGCAATATATTTATGTAATTGTAATAGATATATCTATGTAATTGTAATATTACATAGATATATTACATAAATATATTACAATTACATAGATATATTACAATTACATAGATATATTACAATTACATAAATATATTACAATTACATAGATGTATACATTATCAATTATCTAATATTTTCAGTAATTCTAATGTATACATATAATATCTAATATTTCGAGAAATTGTAATGTATACATGTAATATCTAATATTTTCACTAATTGTAATATATCTATATAAATGTAATATATCTATGTAATTGTAATATATTTAATAGTGTTAATTAATATATTTAATAGTGTTAATTAATATATCTATGTAATTGTAATATATCTATGTAGTTGTAATAGATATATTTATGTAATTGTAATGTATCTATGTAATTGTAATTGTAATAATATATCTATATAAATGTAATATATCTATGTAATTGTAATATATTAGTTATTGTAATATATCTATGTAATTGTAATATATATATATGTAATTATAATATATCTATGTAATTGTAATATCTATGTAATTGTAATTTATCTATGTAATTGTAATGTATCTATGTAATATATCGATGTAATTGTAATATATATATATGTAACTGTAGTATATCTATGTATTTGTAATATATATATATATATATATATATCCAATGTATCTATGTAATTCTAATATATAAATGTTGTAGACACCTAATTTTGTCCAGACCACTAAAACAGGTATGTTTTCTTCCTAAATTGATGTTTTCGAGTGTAAAAAGACTGTTTTCATCCTGCAGGTGGTACTCCGAGACTTAGTTTAAGAGTCAACCCACTTTCAAACTTGAAAAAGTCAACCTCGGAAAAAAGTCAACCCCAAAAAAGTCAACCCCAGAAAGTCAACTACTAAAAAAGTCAACCCACTTTCAAAATCAAAATTTTAAGTTCAATTGAAAAATGGAGAAAGAATTTTGATAATCCGAGGTCTACATTGAAAGATATGGAGTTCGGAAGTTGGGATCTGGAGATTGAGTAGAAAGGAAACTCTAATCCGAGAAATTTGGGGAAAAGTGCTTAAACGATCAAATTGGTCAAAATTGAAGGTTCCAAATGAAAGATAAGCACTGACTACGGGTAATGGAGAAGTCACTTGCAAGAAAAACCGAAAGAAAAGTCAATCCGGGAGAAAATCGAGAATTAGGGTTTTTAGTGTATTTCGGTGAAATCGGGAAGAATCACAGAAATGGCCCGACATGGTAAGACCAAAGCCCCCAATGGATGAAGAATGATCAAAAAGGATAGTCCAGCGCTCAGATTGAAGAAAAATCTGAAAATCGGACTTGTTTTGAGCAAAACCGGGTTTTGGAGGCAAAAAGGGCAAAATTGGAAAATTTGGGAAAAATAGCAAATGGACTCCGAAAATTCTGAAAATTTGTCAATATCATTTTTAAATCATTTGAAAGAGATTGGCAAAAGAAAATCTTGATTCGGAGTTCGTTTGCAAAATGGCCAAATCCCGGGCCTTGATTAGTCAGGGAACTCAATTTAAGGACAAAATTTTCTATTTTCCTCTCTTGCAAATCGAACTCGTTTCCTTAAGACGGGTCGAGTCTTGATTAGTCAGGGAACTCAATTTAAGGACAAAATCTTCAACTTTTTTTCTCTTGCAAATCGTACTTGTTTCCTTAAGATGGGTCGAGCCTTGATTAGTCAGGGAACTCAATTTAAGGAAAAAATCTTTTATTTTCTTCTCTTGCAAATCGAACTCGTTCCTTAAGACGGGTCGAATCTTGATTAGTCAGTGAACTCAATTTAAGGACAAAATCTTCTAGTTTCTTCTCTTGGAAATTGAACTCGTTTTCTTAAGACGGGTCGAGCCTTGACTAGTCAAGGAACTCAATTTAAGGATAAAATCTTCTATTTACAGCTGTTTATCAGAAGAAAAAAAAACCATAAATAAAAAAAATAAAAATGAAAATGTAAATGAAAAAAAATGAAAATGACAAAAAAAGGAAAAAAAAAAAAAGAAAACTCCCTTTTCCTTTCCTTCACACGAGATTTCACTAATCGAACAAAATTAGTGTTTATTTATCTTTTCCTGATTCTTGATTCTCAACAATAGCAAAAGTGAGGCAGTTATAGACACCTAATTTTGTCCGGATCCCTAAATTAGGTAATTTTTGTTCCTTGAGATGTTTCAGAATGCAAAAAAGCATTAGAATTACATAGATATATTACTATTACATAGATATATTACAATTACATACATATATTACAGTTACATAGATATATATATTAGAATTAAATAGATATAAATTACAATTACATAGATATATTACTATAACATAGATATATATTATAATTACATAGATATATTACAATTACAAAGATATATTACAATTACATATATATATATATATAACAATTACATAGATATATTACTATAACATAGATATATATTACAATTACATAAATAGAATTATAATATATCAATATAATTGTAATATATCAATGTAATTGTAATTGTAATATATCTATGTAATTGTAATATAATTGTGTAATTGTAATATATTTATGTAATTGTAATATATCTATGTAATTGTAATATATCTATGTAATTGTATAATATTACAATTACATAGATATACTACAGTTACATAGATATATTACAATTATATAGATATATTACATATATACATTACAATTACATAGATATATTACATAGATACATTACAATTACATAGATAGATTACAATTACATAGATATATTACAATTACATATATATATTAAAACTACATAGATATATTATTACAATTATATAGATATAATATATTATATATTACAATTACAAAGATACAATACAATTACACGTTAGATGTATTAAAATACATGTAATATATAATGTTTTCGAATTACATTTATATATTACAATTACATAGATACATTGGGTATATATATATTACAATTAAATAGATATACTACAGTTACATAGATATATTACATAGATACATTACAAATACATAGATATACTACAATTACATAGATATATTAAAATTACATAAATATATTAACATTAATAATGTATCTATGTAATATTACATAGATATATTACATAAATTTATTACAATTATATAGATATATTACAACTACAAAGATATATTATCTATGTAATTATATCTATGTAATTTTATGTAATATATCTATGTAATTGTAATATATCTATGTAATAGTAATATATCTATGTAGTAATAAATATATTTATGTAATTGTAATACATCTATGTAATTGAAATACATCTATGTAATTGTAATACATCTATGTAATTGAAATATATTTATATAATTGTAATATATCTATGTAATTGTAATATATATCTATGTAATATATCTATGTAATATCTATTACAATTACATAGATATATTACATAGATACATTACAATTGCATAAACAATATTAAAATTACATAGATATATTACAATTACATAGATATATTACAATTAAAATACATGTAATATATATATATATCTATGTAATATTACAAAGATATATTATAATTACATAGATATATTACAATTGCATAAATATATTACAATAACATAGATATATTATAATTAAATAGATATATTAGAATTACATAGATACATAGATATTACATGTATATAATTACATTGATATATTACAATTACATTGATATATTAAAATTACATAGATGTATTTCAATTACATAGATATTACAATTACATAGATATATTACAATTACATAGAAATATTACAATTACATAGATATATTACATAGATACATTACAATTACATAGATATATTACAATTACATAGATATATTACAATTACGTATATATATATATCTATGTAATTGTAATATATTACATATGATATATATTATATAGATATATTACAGTTACATAGATATATATATTACATAGATATATTACAATTACATAGATATATTACATTAACATTATTAAATATATTACAATTACATAGATATATTACATTTATATAGATATCACAATTATATAGATATATAACATATAATAATATATAAATGTGTAATATATATATATGTAATTGTAATATATCTATGTAATTTTACTATATCTATGTAATTGTAATGTATCTATGTAATTGTAATATATATATCTATGTAATTACATTATCTAATGTTTTCAGTACTTCTAATGTATTTATTACATAGATAAACTATTACAATTACATAGATATATTACAATTACATAAATATATTACAATTACATATATATATATATTACAATTACATAGATATATTATACATAGATGTATTACAATTACATAGATATATCTACGTAATATATTATCTATGTAATTATAATATATCTATGTAATTGTAATATATCTATGTAATTGTAATATATCTATGTAATTTTAATATATCTATGTACTTGTAATATATCTATGTAACTATAATATATCTTTGTAGTTGTAATATATCTATGTAATTGTAATATATTTATGTAATATATCTATGTAATATTACATAGATACAATATTAATTGTAATATATTTATGTAATTGTAATATATCTATGTAATATATTACCTATGTAATTGTAATATATCTATGTAATTTTAATATATCTATGTTATTGTAATGTATCTATGTAATATATCTATGTAATTGTAATATATCTATGTAACTGCAGTATATCTATGTAATTGTAATATATATATATAAATATATATATATATATGTAATTGTAATATATTTATGTAATATATCTATGTAATTGTCATATATTTAAGTAATTATAATATACATGTAATTGTAATTGTAATATATTACAATTACAAAGATATATTACAATTACATAGATATATTATAATTACATAGATATATTACATAGATATATTACAATTACATAGATATATTATTATAACATAGACAGATATAACAATTACATAAATAGAATTATAATATATCTATGTAATTGTAATTGTACTATATTTATGTAATTGTAATATATCTATGTAATTGTAATATATTTATGTAATTGTAATATATATATATGTAATTGTAATATCTATGTAATTGTAATATATCTATGTAATTGAAATACATCTATGTAATTGAAATACATCTATGTAATTGTAATATATCTATGTAATTGTAATATATCTATGTAATTATATACATGTAATATCTATGTATCTATGTAATTCTAATATATCTATGTAATTGTAATATATCTATGTAATTGAAATATATCTACGTAATTGAAATACATCTACGTATTTGTAATTGTAATATATCCAATGTATCTATGTAATTGTAATACATCTATGTAATTGTAATATATCTATGTAATTGTAATATATCTATAATTATATATTACAATTACATAGATATATTACAATTACGTAAATATATTACAATTACACAAATATCTATGTAATTGTAATGTATCTATGTAATTGTAATATATCTATGTAATTGTAATATATACATATATGTATATTACAATTACATAGATATATAATATATTTAAGTAATTGTAATATATCTATGTAATTGTAATATATCTATGTATAATATAAAAGATATTACAATTACTTAGATATATTACAATTACATAGATAAATATATTACATAGATATATATATATATATGTATATATTACAATTACATACATATATTACATACATATATTTCAATTACAATTACACAAATATATAATTACAAAAATATATTACAATTACATTGATATATTACAATTACATAGATATATTACAATACACAAATATATTACAATTACATAGATATATTACAACTACATAGACATATTATAATTACATAGATATATTACAATTGCATAAATATATTACAATAACATAGATATATTACAATTACATAAACATATTACAATTACATATATATATTACAATTACAGAAAACATTAGACTTACATATCTATTGTAATATATTATAATTACAATTACATGTATATTATAATTACAACTACATAGATATATTACAATGTATTACACAAATATATTACAATTACATATATATATTACAATTACATAATATACTACAGTTACATAGATATATTACAATTACATAGATATATTACATAGATACATTACAATTACGTAGATATATTAAAATTACATAGAAATATTACAATTACATAGATAATATATTACATAGATATATTACAATTACATAAATATATTACAATTAATAATGTATCTATGTAATATTACATAGATATATTACATAAATATATTACAATTACATAGATATATTACAACTACAAAGATATATTATAGTTACATAGATATATTACAATTACATAGAATTACATATATATATTAAAATTACATAGATATATTACAATTACATTAGATATACTATTATAATTACATAGATATACTCTTACCATTTCATAGATATATTACAATTACGTAGATATATTATAATTACATAGATATATTGCATAAATATATTTACAATTACATAGATACATATATTAAATAGATATATTACATAGATACATTACATAAATATATTACAATTACATAGATATTACAATTACATAGATATATTAGAATTACATAGTTATATTACATAGATATATTACAATTACATAGATATATTACTATTACATAAATATATTACAATTACAAAGATATATTACATAGATATATATTACAATTACAAATACATAGGTATATTATAATTACATAAATATATTAGAATTACATAGATATATTACAATTAGATAAATATATTTACAATTACATAGATATCTAATTACATAAATATATTTACAATTACATAAATATATTTAAAATTACATAAATATATTTACAATTACATAGATATATTACAGTTACATTGATATATTAAAATTACATAGATATATTACACATTCATATATTATTATATGTAATATATCTATATAAATGTAATATATCTATGTAATTGTAATATATTTAACAGTGTTAATGTAATATATCTATGTAATATATCTATGTAATTGTAATATATCTATGTAATTGTAATATATATATATGTAATTGTAATATCTATGTAATTGTAATATATCTATGTAATTGAAATACATCTATGTAATTGAAATACATTTATGTAATTGTAATATATCTATGTAATTGTAATATATCTATGTAATTATATACATGTAATATCTATGTATCTATGTAATTCTAATATATCTATGTAATTGTAATATATCTATGTAATTGTAATATATCTACGTAATTGAAATACATCTACGTAATTGAAATACATCTATGTAATTGTAATATATCTATGTAATTGTAATATATCTATGTAATTATATACATGTAATATCTATGTATCTATGTAATTCTAATATATCTATGTAATTATAATATATCTATGTTATTGTAATATATTTATGCAATTGTAATATATCTATGTAATTCTAATATATCTATGTAATTATAATATATCTATGTTATTGTAATATATTTATGCAATTGTAATATATCTATGTAATTATAATATATCTATGTAATATTACATAGATATATATATATATTACATGTATTTTAATTGTAATATATCTATGTAATTGTAATATTATCTATGTAATTGTAATGTATCTATGTAATATATCTATGTGATTGTAACAAATATTACATAGATATATTACATAGATATATATATTACAATTACATAGATATATTACAATTATATAGATATGTTTCAATTACATAGATGTATGTCAATTACATAGATGTATTTCAATTACATAGATGTATTACAATTACATAAATATATTTATTACAATTACATATATATATTACTATTACATAGATATATTATAATTACATAGATATATTACATAAAATTACATAGATATAATTACATAGATAATATATCTTTGTAGTTGTAATATATCTGTGTAATTGTAATATATCTATGTAATATTACATAGATACATTATTAATTGTAATATATTTATGTAATTGTAATATATCTATATAATTGTAATATATTTATGTAATTGTAATGCATCTATGTAATATATCTATGTAATTGTAATATATCTAAGTAACTGTAGTATATCTATGTAATTGTAATATATATATATCCAATGTCTCTATGTAATTCTATTATGTCAATGTAATTCGAAAACATTATATATTACATGTATTTTAATATATCTAATGTGTAATTGTAATGTATTTATGTAATTGTAATATATAATATAATATATCTATATAATTGTAATAATATATCTATGTAGTTTTATTATATCTATGTAATTGTAATATATCTATGTAATTGTAATGTATCTATGTACTATATCTAAGTAATTGTAATATATCTATGTAATTGTAATGTATCTATGTAATATATCTATGTAATTGTAATATATATCCAATGTATCTATGTAATTCTAATATATCAATGAAATTCGAAAACATTATATATTACATGTATTTTAATATATCTAATGTGTAATTGTAATGTATCTATGTAATTGTAATGAATCTACGTTACTGAAAACTTTAGATATATAATTATAATGTATCTACGTAATTATAATGTATCTATGTAATTGTAATATATCTATGTAATAGTAATATATCTATGTAATTGTAATATATCTATGTACTTGTAATATATTTATGTAATATAAATATCTATGTAGTTGTAATTGTAATATATTTGTGTAATTGTAATAAATGTTTGTAATTGTAATATATACACAAATATATTACAATTACATAAATATATACAATTACATAGATATATTACACAAATATATTACAATTATATAAATATTTTACATTTACATAGATATATTACAATTACAGAAAACATTAGATATAGTCATATATTATTTTCAGTAATTCTAATATATCTATGTAAATGTAAGTTTGCAGTAATTGTAATATATCTATGTAATTACTGAATACAAATATATTACAATTACAAATATATATTAGATATTACATGTATACATTAGAATTATATAGATATATTACAATTACACAAATATATTACAATTACATAGATATTACATAGCACTACAAACAAATAGCCATATACTGACACTTAGTTATAGTGACGGTAGAAAATCCGTAGGTAAAAATATCTATAGCGACGGATTTTTGGTACCGTCAGAATATATGTAACATATACCGACGCTTTATTTATCCGTCACTATAGATATATCTATACCGACGGTTGATGAGAAACCGTCGGTATAGGTACATAACAAATACTGATACTTTAATTATCTGTCGTTGTAGATACACCTATACCGACTATTAATGAGAAACCATCGGTATAGATACATAACATATACCAACGCTTTAATTATCCGATGGTATAGATACACCTATACCGACTATTAATAGAAAATCGTCGGTATACACTACAAAAAAATACCATATACCGACGAAAGCCTATACTGACGGACAAAATTAATCGATATAAATAGGATATTCTGACGGATTTGTTATTCGTCGGTATGTATTCGTCATATACCAACGGAAGTCATAACCGTCGGTGTATATATTATCTATACTGAGGATTTATAAAACGCCGTCGGTATAGTAATAATATATACTGACGGATTTTTTCATCCGTCAATATAAGTCACTTCGAAAATAACGCGGCTTTCTTTTATAAAGGCGGGTGATTTAATTTTTACTGAAAATGCTATATTGACGGATTTGCCCGTTGGTATTGTATTAGGTTATATTTCCCCCTTTCTTTTCCACTTCTCTTTCACCCGTCTCTTTCTCTTATCTAGCTCTTTCACTTATTTTCCTTTTCAATCAGTAATCACCATTTCATTTCATTTCCCGATTCGACTTTCTCATCTCTTTCACCATTTTTATTTTTTTTCTGTATTATTCTTTGATTGTTAGATATCTGTTCAATGTTAGAGGAGGCACGCGACCACTTAAACAACCGACCCATCTTCTCAAACTGGTCAGTTTCTCTGTTTTTTTTTTCATTTTGTTTTCTCGTCAAATTTGCTTTTATATCTCCTTTTCCTATAGTTGGATTGTATTTGTATTTGGGCATGGATTAATTATTTAGTCCTGTTAATTAGATTTGTTGCAAATTGTCTGTTGATTTATTCATAATCAATATAGAAAATTTGATGATAAATTAAGTGGGCAAAACCATTAGAATTGTTGCAGCATCAATCTGGGCAAGATGGGAATGGGAACGATTTATTAATCCACACGAAAGCTACAGCACTGTCCGATGATTCTCTTTCTCCACACGAAAGAAGCCGCTATTGGTTGATAAATTAAGCTTGTGAAGATTCGAACAAGGGCTCTTGAGATGCGGTTAGAATATACATGTAATTGTAATAATAATATATTACAATAGATATTTTATTCTAATGTTTTCTGTAATTGTAATATATCTATGGAATTATAATATATTTATGTAATTGTAATATATCTATGTTATTGTAATATATTTATGCAATTGTAATATATCTATGTAATTATAATATGTCTATGTAATTGTAATATATATATATATATATATGTAATTGTAATATATTTGTGTATTGTAATATATCTATGTAATCGTAATATATCTATGTAATTGTAATATATTTTTGTAATTATATATTTGTGTAATTGTAATTGTAATTGTAATATATTTATGTAATATATCTATGTTATTGTAATATATCTATGTAATTGTAATATATATATATATATATATATCTATGTAATATATTTATCTATGTAATTGTAATATATCTATGTATTTATTTAGATATATATTTGTGTAATTGTAATTGTAATATATACAAATATTTATGTAATATATGTAATATATCTATGTAATAGTAATATATCTATGTAATTGTAATATATCTATGTAATTGTAATTATGTGATTGTAATATATGTAATATATCTATGTAATTAGATATCTCTGTAATTGTAAATATATTTATGTAATTGTAATATATCTATGTAATTATAATATATTTATGTAATTGTAATATATCTATGTAATTGTAATATATCTATGTAATTGTAATTGTAATATATATCTATGTAATATATCTATGTAATTGTAATATTTTTATGTAATTATAATATATCTATGTAATTGTAATATATCTATGTAATTCTAATATATCTATGTAATTTTAATAGCTATGTAATTGTAATATATTTATGTAATGTATCTATGTAATATATCTATGTAATATATATATCTATGTAATTGTAAATATATTTATGTAATATATCTATGTAATTATAATATATCTAAGTAATTGTATAATTATATAGATATATTACAATTACATAGATATATTAAATATGTAATTGTTATATATCTATGTAATAGTAATATATCTATGTAACTCTAATATATCTATGTATTTATAATATATCTATGTAATAGTAATATATCTATGTAATTATAATTGTAATTGTAATATATACATAAATATATCTATGTATCTATGTAATTGTAATTGTAATATATACATAAATATATCTATGTAATAGTAATGTATCTATGTAATTGTAATATATCTATGTAATTGTAATGTATTTATTTAATTGTAATATATCTATGTAATAGTAATGTATCTATGTAATTGTAATATATCTATGTAATTATAATACATCTATGTAATATATCTATGTTATTGTAATATATCTATGTAATTATAATATATCTATGTAATTGTAATATATCTATGTAATTGTAATATATTTGTGTAATTGTAATATATTTATGTAATTATAATATATCTATGTAATTGTAATACAACTATGCAATTATAATTACATTAATCATATGTAATATATCTATGTAATTCTAATATGTAATATATCTATGTAATTGTAATATATTACATGTAGTAGTAATATATATATATATATATATATGTAATTGTAATTGTAATATATACATAAATATATCTATGTATCTATGTAATTGTAATATATACATAAATATATTATATGTAATATATCTATGTAATTGTAATATAGCTATGTAATTGTAATATATCTATGTAATATATCTATGTAATTGTAATATATCTATGTAACTGTAGTATATCTATGTAATTGTAATATATATATATGTAATTGTAATATATTTGTGTAATTATAGATATATTACAATTACATAGAATTGCATAGATATATTACAATTACATAGATACATTACAATTACACAAATATATTATCTATGTAATTGTAATATATTTAAGTAATTGTAAATTGTAATATATATATATATATGTAATTGTAATATATTATCTATGTAATATATATATATATATATATGTAATTGTAATTGTAATATATATATATATATATCTATGTAATTACATTATCTAATGTTTTCAGTAATTCTAATGTATTTATTACATAGATATACTGTTACAATTACATAGATATATTACAATTACATAGATATATTACATAATTACAATTACAATGATATATTACAATTATATAGATATATTTATAATTACATAAATATATTACAATTACATATATATATATATTAAAATAACATAGATATATTATACATAGATGTTGTAGACACCTAATTTTGTCTGAACCACTAAAATAGGTATGTTTTCTTCCTAAATTGATGTTTCGGAATATAAAAAGACTTTTTTCATCCTGTCTTTGGTACCCCGAGACTTAGTTTAAGAGGGCGAGCATAAAAAGTCAAACTCAAGAAAAGTCAACCTCGAAAAAAAGTCAACCCCGAAAAAGTCAACCCCGAAAAGTTAACTACTGAAAAAGTCAACCCACTTTAAAAATTGAAGATTTTAAGTTCAATTGAAAAATGGCGAAAGAATTTTGATAATCCGAGGTCTACATTGAAAGATATGGAGTTCGGAAGTTGGGATTTGGAGATTCAGTAGAAAGGAAACCCTAATCCGAGAAATTTGGAGATTCAGTAGAAAGGAAATTTGGAGATTCAGTAGAAAGGAAACCCTAATTCTAATGTAGTAATTCAAGAAGGAAAATCCCGAAAAAATAGCAAATAAACTCGAAATTCTCTGAAATTTTGAAAATCTCATTTTTAAATTATTTGGAAGAGATTGGCGAAAGAAAATCTTGATTCGGAGTTCGTTTGCAAAATGGCCAAATCCCGGGCCTCCTATGCAATAATTCAAGAAGATAAATCCCGAAAAAATAGCAAATGAACTCCAAAAATTCTGAAAATTTTCAAATCTCATTTTTAAATTATTTGGAAGAGATTGGAGAAATAAAATCTTGATTCGGAGTTCGTTTGCAAAATGGCCAAATCACGAACTCTTATGCAGTAATTCAAGCCGATAAATCCCAAAAAAAAAATATTAAATGAGCTCCAAAAATTATGAAAACTTTCATCTCAGACTTTTAAATTATTTGGAAGAGATTGGTGAAGAAAAATCTTGATTTGGAGCTCGTTTAAAAAATGGTAAAATGTAGGGGCATAAAAGGGCATTTTTGGAAGAAAAAATCCAAATAAATAGCAAACGGACTCGGATAATTTTGAAAACTTCCATAACTCAATGTTTTATTATTTTGGAAGTATTAAAAAATAAAAATTTAATTTGAAGTCCGTTTGATATTTATTTGCATCCGGGGGGGCAAAACGGTCATTTCACCCAAGCAACCGAAAAGGGCTACTTTGGGCCTTTCAAAAAATCAGACTTGGGTTGGAAAAGAGAAGTGCTGGCCTGCCAAGGCCCAAAGGAAAGAGGAAGTTTCTGATTTTTCAATCAAATGGCCAAGAATTAAAAGTTAGTTAGAGATTCCTTTTGATCAAGCCATTGTGATTAAGCCACATAGGCCAAGAGAGAGTGTCAACATTATTCTTGAATAGCTGTAATTTGGAAAGCTGATATGCTAATCTAAAGGTGGTAATTTCATGATTTTTTCACCTTGAATTATTAGCCATTTGATGGAAAATTGGTTACAAAAAAAATGACAACATCCTTGAAGAATATAAGGGGCATTCGCTCAGCATGATGGGGGGGTTCAGATTTTTCATTTTTACACTTTATTTTGGCTGAGTTCTCTTGGTTTTTACTGGGTTTTTCTCTCTTTGGTTGAAAGCAAAAAGAAAAAGTTTAGAAAAGAAAGGAAAGTTTGAAGAGATAAAGCTTGAAATATAGCTTCTTGAGGTTGCTCTTGAGCACCAACTCTTGCACTTTCTTGATTTTCTATTCTTGTTTTTGCTATTTTGATTACTATTTGGTGAGTTTCCATTTTAAATAAATGTTTTTTTTATTGTTCTTCTTAAGTTATTCCTTCATCTCTTTCTTAAATATATTTTTTACAATTTTTTTTTACAATATACTCACCATGGCCGAATGGCCTACAGTTTTTGTTAATGTTGCTATTTTGGTTTATTTTATCATATTGTTTATGTTATTTTCTTTGATCTTGGTGTTTTAAATGTTATTTTACTTCATATACTTGAGTTATATTTTAATCTGGTTGCTTTGTTTGTTGCCATTTATGATTTAAATATCATGTTCTTGCAATTTTAATTTTCTGTTTTCATGATGTTTAAATTTGTTGGTGTTTTAGATTTAGTATATCAAGTGTTTGTGAAAATGCTTGTGTTGTTTTTGCATGATTTGAGTTTTATATTTTAGTTGTGCATGTTTTAGATTTAGTATATTAAGTGTTTGTGAAAATGCTTGTGCGGTTTTTGCATGATTTGAGTTTTATATTTTAGTTGAGCATGTTAGTATATCAAGTGTTTGCGAAAATGCCATGTTTGTTGGAGCTTGAGGCCATTCGGCTACTCCATGTGTTTTGCATTGTGTGTTGCATTTTTGCTATGTTAGTTGGTAGGTTTTTGCATTTGTATGACATTTGATTTAGTTTTGCATGCTAGTATACCAAGTGTTTTGTGAAAATGCCATGTTTGCTAGTTAAATAGGCCATTCGGCCACTCCTTGAATTTTTACATTATATGTGCATTCTTGCCATGTTAGTTGATAGGTTAGCATTTGCATGATATTTGATTGAGTTTTTGGTTTATGCATGCTTTGTGTTTGTAAAAATGCCATGCACATTTTAGTTATTAGGTTTGGTTTATTTGCCATGCATGTTCATGAATTTTAGGTCTAGGTTGCATTAAATGCCATGCAAGTTCATTCAAGTCTAGGTCACTATATGGATGCCATGCATTTTTCATGCACTATGTTTGCTGTAGTTTTTTCATGCATTTCATGTTCATGCCACTTGAATAATGACTTAGGCCAATTAATGGTTCAAAGTCATGCTCTCTTGAGCACACTTGTGGAAAATTAAGTTTTGTCAAATTGATTATTCTACCTTTGTGATTTTTTTTACTTAGCCAATTTTTATCTAACTTTCAAAAAGTCCTAGCTACTGTTTTTGAGTCATTTTGTGAGTCTTAAATATTTTTACTTTGATTTTTAAATGATTTTATCAAAGGTAAAAATGTATTTTGTGAGTCTTGAGTACTCGTACTTTTCCAATTTTTCTGGGAATTCATCTTTAATCATAAAATTAAGAAGATATTTTTCCATGTATTTTTATATGTCCTGAGTCTCCAGTATTTTTTTCATAATTGTTTGAATTTTTAAAAATAGGATAAAAATCGTGGCTTAAAACTGGACACTGGAGTCAGAATTGAATTTAAAGAAAAATCATTTTTCTGCTTTGGTTAAGTTACTTAGAGGGGGCTGATTAGGAAGGTTAGCTACTGACTTAGGGTAGTTTCTAAGCCTTTTTAAACTCTAAAAATGATTTTTTAACTCTCGGGTTAAGGGTGATCAAGTCCGGGATTTTAAACTTAGGGAATTAGAGCCATTTTAAAAAAATTAGCCTAGTTTTTATTTTTAACTCAAGCTTTTCAAAATTGTTTTCAAACAATCACAAAGTATTTTGGTTTTAGAATAATTAATTTGACATATTTTCCTAAGGTAGTCGGATATCTTTTTAGATATACGGATTTCCTTAATTAAAGGAAAAAATACATTTTCATGCATTGCATTTTCCATATTCATGCATTTTATATAATATGTGATTTTTGCTATGATAATTTCTATGATATTGTTATGATTTTGAGTTATGTTATATTGTTTATTGTATGATTTGGAATATTTCATGTTATCCTATGCTTTTTATTTAGTTATTTTTTTATATTATTTAGCACATGTTATGTTCATGCATTATTATTTTTATTTTTATTTTCATGCATATTATATGATAGCATTATTTTATATTCCATGTCATTTAAATTATATGCCATATCATTCATATTTGTCATGACATTTAAATCATTTCATTTCATATAGAATATGTATGTTACTTAGGTCATTTCATTTCTTGTAGAATATATTATATTACCTAGGTCATTTCATTTCATTTAGAATATATCATATGACTTAGGATATTACATTTCATATAGAATATATTATGTTACCTAGGTCATTTCATTTAGAATATATCATATAACTTAGGATATTTCATTTCATTTAGAATATGCTAAGGCATTCAAATCATGTCAGATCATTTAGGTTGCATTATATTATTTAGATTTTGCTATGTCATTTTATTTATGTCATGCATATACATATTCATTTCTTTTAAATGTTTTCAAAAAAGGATAATGATTTTCAATAAAATAAAGTTATTCTCGAGTTAAAATAATTCATGAGTTCTCTACCGGATTTGCTGGGGAGGATATCATCAATTATTATTAATAACGGAATATCTTCTTTAAAATGAGAATGATTCGGAAAGTTTTCCAAATTAATAAAAATTTCTATATTTTGCCACGTTTGTTGGGGAATATAGAAAAATGTTGAATTTATAAATTCCGGATCATTTTCAATTAAAAATGGAATTATTTTTCTTTAAATTGGGAATTAACTTGAAATACTAAATTTAAAACCGATTTTTTACCGAGACTTGAAATAACACACGATTAATAAGGTACCGATTTATACGGGCGTTGTGGGGGTGCTAATCCTTCCCCACACGTCACCAACTCCCGAACCCGCTTCTTTGATTTCTCTGGTTTAAAACGCAAACTTGAAATTGGTTTTTAAAATATTTTAATTAATTTTTAAAATATTTTATAAAACCGATTTTAATAGGTGGCCGATCACACCTAGCTAAAAAAGATTGGTGGCGACTCCATATCTTTTTCAAGGTCATTTTCAAAACCTTCATTTTTCTAGAGGAATTAAGTCGACTTTTCCTCGGTTTTTTTTAATGTCACGCTTAACGAATAATAAAGTCTTGCGATGAGACTCGTTATTTTTTAGGTTGCGACAGCTTGGCGACTCCACTGGGTACATATAGAGAGTCAGGCCTAGAATTAGTCGTGTGTTATCTAAGTCTCGGTTTTGTTGGTTTAATTGGTATTTAATTTTAATTCCCATATTTTAAAAATAAAAGAGAATTTTGAAAATAAAAAAAATGTTTTAATATGTCCATATTCATGTGCATTCATATTATTATTTGTTCTCTGGTTATTTTGTTGCGTATATTTATATGATTGCTTGACTGATGCTTTACATTGTCTGATTTTAGTGGGGTATTTAGAATAAGGGTGTAGAATAGGTGGTGACAGGTTTGTTTTGTTCCTCCGCACACACTGTATTTGCATTTGCATAACATGAACTCTCTACCCGGGTTCCGTCCTTTTAAGTGGGAGCAAAGTAACTAAGCCTTCGTGATTAACAATCCGCATGGGCTAGTGAAACACTTCCGGAGTACTAAATTACCTAAGCCTTCGTGATTAACAATCCGCATGGGCTATGGAAATAGACTCTAACGAATTGAACCCGCTTTTATTGGGGTGCCTTACTAGCCTTCACCGGCGACAGTGAGGAGCAATTCGGGGCCTTTAGATCCGATTCACCCTCATATAGTGAACCTAGGCGAAGCCATGCCGGATTTCCGTTAGATATACCGAAAATAGGAACACATGGAGGGACATTTCTAAACCTTTTGTTACCTATTTTACACTCCGAATAAGTGTGGTAGATCGAGCAACGATGTACATACGTCGCCCATAATAAATGTGATACTCCGCCTCGAAGGCATCGTGATTCCTAAATAAGAAGATATTGTTGGGGAAGATGTACATTAGTTGTTTAAAAAAAAATACTTTTTCAAGCATTTTTGCATGTTGCACATTTCATGCATGTGTGAATAGAGCATGTACATTTTTGGTTGTATTATTGATCTCATTCTTTGCAACAAACAGTTGGTAATTTCATTTGATGATTTCATAAAACCGGTAGTGTCACATGAACATTTGAACATTGTACCATAGTAGGATCCACTACCCCGAAATTCTTTTGAAAATAATATGATTGGTTTTTCATAGAAAAAAACATGTTTCAAAAAATCATAAATTTGGAGGCAAATCTTGCATAATGAGATTTTTGAATAATCAAGGTTTAGGTCCCACCAATTTCGTGTAATCATTGGTTAGTTTATTTGTATCATTTTGACATCATGTCACAATCCTAACATGCATGGTTATTCATTGTAGAATACATTTGTGATATACATGGTCATTCTTTGTACCTACCTTTGTATTAATTCATTTATTCTCCGCATGTATCATTTTGACATCATAGCATGCATGGTCATTCGGTGTAGAATACATACATAGTCATTATTTGTATATACATGTGCATCAATTTATTCAATGCATCATATTGGCATTAGATTGCATCCATAGCATACATAGTCATCATAATTTCTCTGTATATGTTCATGCATTAATCAACAGTATATTCATGCACATAGGAATAGAGTATGTACATTCATAATTGTATTCTTAATCTCATGACATTTTCATTTGCACGAAAGGGGTTCGAGATATGAGGAATGAATCGGAGGAACGATTAGGTGCTTTGGAACGCAACCAAGAGGAATGTAGACATGAAATCCGGAAAATGAAAGAACAACTTGCCAAATTGTTGAAAATGTTGGAGGATATGGGTAAGAGTAAAGAGGAACTTTCTCAGGGTTCTGTATTGTCTTCGGATCAACCAAAACCATTAGGTCCAGAACATACAAACCTTGCTGGATCCTGCACTTGTCAATGCCACAAAGGTTGCAATCCTGATGAAATTATGGACAAAATCGTTAAACCTGAGAGCCTGATACCAAGGATAGAAACCTCAGATCCTGTACCATACTTGCAAACTATCCTAGGTCCAAGCCAGTATCCCCACCCTACTATGGTCCAATCGTCCATTGGGATGATCACTACGGGACTCATGAATCCCACTCCATCACCAACAACTGCTAGTTCATATTATTTTCCTCATCAATCACCTTATCCAGCATCTGGGATAGAAACCTCGAGCTATGTACAACCTCCAAAGGCTCCGTGTCCAAATCCATACCCTTACCATGTTGTTCCGCCACATCTCCATGTAAACACTCTGGTTCGGACCTTAGCGCCACCACCAAGTGCCCCAACTCCTAGGCCATGTGTGACTAAAAAACGACCCCCGGATAAGACCCAAATTCATTTTGATACCTTTCCAATCAGCTACCGAGAGCTTCTCCCTATACTGATCCAAAATCACATGGTTTCCTGTGTCCCATTGAAATCCCTGTTACCACCATATCCAAGGTGGTATAATCCAAATGCAAGATGTGATTATCACTGTGGAATTGTTGGCCATAGCATTGAAGACTGTATAGAATTCAAAAAGAAAGTGCAAACTCTTATAGATGCTAAGTGGTTGGATCCAACGACACTGATTCATGGAGGGCTGGGAAAGCGTCATTAGGATTGGGAGATTTACAGCATTGAGGTGGAAAGACTTCGGTCTTATATGATGTAATAGGATTTCACTTTTTCAGTAGCCGGCTCTTATAGCCTTAGGATGCTAGGAAGAATAAAGGTCTTGTAAAAGACAGTTTTAACCATTGTTCAAATTTTGTAAGACATGGTTTATACCATTGTGAACATTTATATGGGAATGAATTGGTTATGTTTCAAATTCATGAGAGGTTGATGATTAAGTTCCTCCGATTCTTATTTCCTCCGTGATATCTTCCCTTTTTGCATTTTGCATCCGATCAATTATTGGTCATAACATACATTCATACATGTATCATGTTAGTATCAGGTTGCATTTATGCATTCATAATCAGCATGATTTTTCAGTATATATCCATGCATTAATTTGCTTATTACATACATCATGTTAGCAGTAGGTTGCATTCATAACACACATGGTTAGCATGATTTTCTTTGTATATACTCTGTATCAATCGTTCATTGTTTGCATGTATCATAATTGACGTCGTGTTGCACTCATAGTGTATATGATCATACGCTAAAATGTACATGATTATTCATTGCATATATCCATGCATTGATTTGTTTTTTCTTTTCTTGCAACATGTTGGCATCGTGATTGCATTTATTACATACATGGTGAGCATGTTTCCACTATATATGTCCATACATCATTTCTTTTATTCTTCACATGCATCAAATGACAATCATGGCTCATTCATCATGACATACATTTGGGGGAAATAAAACAGAAGTTGGTTTGGCTTTAGGAGTCTTTGAAAGAATTTTCATTTCAAATCAGAGGTATAAGAAGTACTGAGTACCCTTTTAATACAGGCTAATGCTATGGAGGATGAACAAGTTGCCCGAATGGAAAAAATGGAAAGGGAACAGAAAGAATTGCGAGAACAGCTAGCAAAGTCTCAAGAAGAATCTAAGGATCAGATGACTACATTGATGGAGTTGATGTCCGTTGTAATCAAGGGAATAGGATACACTGAAAACTTTGTCGCCAGGAAAGGGTTAGAGGCACAAAAAGGTCAGAATGAGGTCGTAATGATTGATGCCCAGAACACAGTTAACCCCGTCAATGTCCTAAACTCAGATGATCCAGCTGAACAGGCAAAGTTGAAAATGGTTGCAGTAAATGAGGTTGAGTTGGCAGATTCCCAAGGGAAATATCAGTTGTTAGATGAAAAGCTCAGGGCAGTAGAAAGTACAGATGTATTTGGGAGTTTAGATGCGAAAGAACGATGTTTGGTACTCGATTTAGTCATTCCTCCTAAGTTCAAGATCACTGACTTTGTGAAATATGACGGGACGACCAATCCGTCAGCCCACATCACTATGTTCTGCCGGAAGATGACAAGTCATATAGATAATGATGAGCTTTTGATTCACTGCTTTCATGATAGCCTCAGCGGGTCCGCAATTAGGTGGTATAGTCAGTTGAGCAAGTATCAGATTCGCTCTTGGAATGACCTGGCTAGGGTTTTTCTAAACCAGTACAAGCATATGACCGACATGGCACCTGACCGTCTCACCTTACAAAATATGAAGAAAAGAGCAATTGAGAGCTTCAAAGAATATGCGCAACGGTGGATGAGCCTGGCCGTCCAAGTACAACCGCCCTTAACTTAGAAGGAAACCACTGTCATTTTGTGAATACACTGTAGGCCCCGTACTATGATATACTTGTCAGCAACACTACGAAGAATTTTTCGGACATGGTAATTTCAGGGGAGATGATTGAGAATGCTATCAAAGATGGGAAAATTGAAAGAGAAAGAACATCCAATACCAAGAAAAAGGGGGCATCTGAAAAGAAAAAGGAAGATACCCAAGTCATGGAAGGCTTTGCCCCACCTCCCCAATTCTCCTCGTATCAGCCATTTTACTCTATCCTGAACAATGTCTCTCAAGGTTTTTATCCATACCAACCAATGACTGCAACTACACCAGAATTTACATCTGTCTATCAATCGAACACCCTTGGGAATAATCGAAGGGGGCATAAAAAGCGAAAAAGAAATCAGGATGACCCGATTCTTGTGACATACAGTGAACTATTACCTCAACTCATCCAGAACCACCTTGTGACACCCATGCAATTAGAACCTCTGAAGCCCCCTTATCCGAGCTGGTATGATGCTAATGAGTGTTGTGGTTATCATTCTGGCAATCAAGGTCACTCAATAGAGAACTGCCCCGCTTTGAAGTACAAGGTCAGAGATCTCATCAAGGCTGGTTCGATAAGTTTTGAAGATGGGGAAGCCAAGTGTCATAAGAAACATTGTCCATGATCATATTAGGTTTTTGACGCATGTAGTTCTATACACTGTGATAATGAAAGCACTTGTCTCATGTTAACATCTACATGAATTAAATGAATTTTGAATTTTAAATGCTTTGTGTTTGTTGTGTTTTAACAATAACTTGAATTTGCAAAAACAAGCATTAAGGAATTTTTAATAATGGATAGTCTCAAGAAGATTGATGATCAGTGTTACAAATGACCCAATACCTTCTCCCCTCTCTTTAGGTTTTCCTATACCTAACCCCTTAAACCAAGAACACTTGAAAGACCTAATGCTTCAAGGAATATGAATGATTTGACTTCATAAAACCATTGTCATCACAGAATAAGCAAAGACGTAGATCTTAGTCTAGGCTATGAACAAAGGAACGAACTTTTTTAAATTTTTCAAATTCCTTGAAATTCAAACAAATGAGACATTCTTTCAAGAATCTAGATTTTGATAATTTGGTGTGTGTCAAGATTGTGCTAAAGCCATTCATGACCTTTCCCAATGATCATAAAACTTCAAATACCCAAACATCACTTCATGATCGACACTCTGGGGCACAATGACTAAACCAGATTATCCCATATCCTAGAGAAAACCCATTTTTAGGTCATATTTTCCTTGTCTCTTCAAAGAACTCAGATTTGAAATTCAGTCTTTTCAGTAAGACCTAGACTTGCTATATTCCTCGTTGATACAAATTCTCATGGTTAATCAAATTGGGGCATCATATGTGGAAATGATGGATACATGGTGAATAAGGATAGACTAACTCATGAATCATTGGGGCATGCGCTTAAAATGAAAAATGAAAAAATTTGTGGTATCATGCATATGAGAATTCGGATGATTCCAAAGTGCAAAATAAAATTATGAATATCTATTTCCCCTGGGGATTGCTTTTCAATGTGAATATTTGTGCTTGACATGAAAAATGGCCATCTTTCGTATCCCTTTCGCACAAAAAGAAATTATCCATAGTCACCCCTTTTGAGCCGAAAGAATACTTTTTTCTTTAAACCCTGATCAAGGATTACCCTCTACACTGGGGGGCAAATGCCAGGAAAGATCTTTTTAAAGATCATTGAGAAATGAGTCCTAGCTCAAAGACAGATGCAAAGCAAATGGAGCCCCGAATAAATACGGGCTCACTCTGTCAGAAAAAAGGCGGAAAAATGAAAAAAATGTGAAAGACATGGCAAATTGAAAGCCAAAAACGAAGAAGAAAAGACGCTAAAGTCAAAAGGAATAAAAAGTCCAAAAGGGACAAATGCTTCAAAAAGAATTCTCCTCAAGAAATGATCCTTTGATCTGATTACCCTCAAATACATATTTTGGGCCTATTTATCCTTTCTTTCTGAACCCTGAGCCATGGCCTACATTACGTGCTTTAAAAGTCCATTTTGATCAAGCATGAATATTTAACTTGAAGGGTTTTTTCCTCAGATTTTATCCCATCTCATCGAATTATCATTTCACTAAGGAAGTGTAACACCCTGTCAGGATAATCTACCTAAAATCCGGCAGAGTTTCCTTTCTATCTCAACTATAACCTTCCTGCAAATAACACTCAATTAATATCCTCAACCAGCAAGTTCTCAATACTATTATCACATATATCCATGCATATTCAAAAATTATCCATGATCAATTTATGCTCAAGTCAAAACATATTGATCTATTGTCTCATATCTTCAAATATATATAATATATCCAAAAGTAAACCTATCTCAGCAAGGTTTACTAGATCAAAACATCAAAAGATCAAGACTTCAAGAAATTTTTAATATGATGCCCACCACGTCAAAATACTATTTGAAGCTGAGAATAGAGGAAGGTTGCAATCCTGACACCTAACTGTCACCTGAAAATGAGAATATGAAAACGTGAGATATATGAATATCTCAGTGAGTAGACAACTTTTAAAACATTTGAAAATTATGATTATAATCCTTTAAAACATAATAGACGTTTTCAAAATAAATAATAGTAAAACCATAATGAATAATTCGAAGATATAGCGAAGTTTTCAAATATATATCAGTATTATAATACCAAATCAATGTATAAAATCTGTAAAGTAAATCAATTTTAATATAATTGGGCTCCAACTTTCTATCATGCACAAGAGTACATCCATGAAATAACCAGGCAATATCCATGTAGGCATACTAGTAGCCGGCCCCAATGGCCAATACCACCATAGGATGCCCCAAAGCCATATGTGTCGCTATGATGTGCCCCCAAAAGGCAAATATAACGGGATAGGGACTCTGGAGGTGGCTCCCACCACAAAGGCGTAGCACGCAGCTCCCATACCCCAGTCCAATATCACGGAATTGGGACTCTGGAGGTGGCTCCCGCCACAAAGGTGTAGCACGCAGCTCCCGTATTCCGATCAAGGGTATAATCTCATACATTAAGTCAGGTGGAGCCAAAACCATGTACGTCAAATTTTATGTAAAATCATATTTCATAAATCAACCAACTTACTCGATATAATATTTCTTGAAAAATATGTACTTTAATAACAAATCAATTCATATGATTATATATCGGATATACCTTTAATACGCAAAATAAATATCATGCAAAAAAAATATTATAATTATAATTAAAGAAATTTCAAATAACTATAGTTGTCGTCTACTCACAATCCTTGAGATGATCTCACTGTACACCTCGATCTAAAACTTCGGGATTCACAGGTAACGTCAGATCTACGTGGCCTAGAGATTAACGATAATTAGTATTTATACATACTCAAAACATTACACAATTACGAATGCAACTTAAATCTCATAATCTTCCCTCAATGTCAATACTAATTTCTCATACTCAAAACAACATATCCCAAATTTTTAATATCATTTCCATAATCATTTTCTCCAAAATTCAACTCCATATTCATGTCCTTATCAAATTCCTTTCTAGTACTCCATGCCTTAGAGATTTTCATAATCCATAACCATCATTTAGTACTATATTTATCTTAAGCAATAAATTCCTTACTATCAAGCTAGATTAGAAAATCATAACTTGAGTTTGGTAAGGAATTTTGAAGTGATTCCAATTGGTTTATTTCAACCAATATGTCTACTTTATGAAGAAAAATAACTAACTTAGACAATTAGAATAAAATCTTGATCAAATTTGATAAATCCCGAAACTATGCTGAAACAGGGGTCAACACAGAACAGCCAACTTCACCGAATTTTATCTTTTTAACCGCTTATCGGTTTTGGGTGATTAAAAAACCAAAATTCTCGTATTGAAGTCTAGTTTCAGGGAAAATATCAAAAAAATACAAACCCAGCTGTGTCGAACCCAGAAAATCCTAACAGAAAGCATGCTCAACTTCTCCTGTTTTGCTTTTTCTTCCCATTTTCTTGTTCATGCTTTCAAATCCTTTTAATTCTTACCAAAAGTGAGTAAAATTCATACTTAATAGATGGATTTCAGACCTTAACATGTTTATGGAGCTACGATCTTAGCATGCTCATGTAGAATATCTAAAGAAAGGAAAAATAAATCAAGAAACTAACCTTGAATGTGATTGTTGAAGAAATTTTGGTTTAAGATGTTTGAAGAAAATTTTTGGGAGAATATGGAGAAGGAAGGCCGCCTGCCACTTGAAGAATTGAATGAAAAATTCTAGAGTTTTCAAGAGATAAAATGAACTTAAAGATATTTTTGGTATAATTGCACATTGGTCCCTCAACTTTTTATAAATAACCATTAAGCCCCTAAACTTTTTAATATGTTCAATTTGATCCTTTCTTCTTTTATTTCCTTTACTTATAACTTCTTACCAACTTCCAAGTTTGCCCTTAAAAAACTTTTCGGGATTTAACTTTACATGATTGTACGTAACCTGGGTTGTTACAGTATCTATGTAATATATCTATGTAATTGTATATTACAATTACATATCTATGTAATTGTAAATATATCTATGTAATTGCAATATGTCTACGTAATTGTAATATATCTATGTAATTGTAATATATTTAAGTAATTGTAATATATTTGTGTAATACATTGTAATATATCTATGTAATTGTAATATATCTACGTAACTGTAGTATATCTACACTACAAACAAATTGTCATATAGTGACGGTCCAAAAAGTGTTGGTAAAACTCCAAAATCCGTCGCTAAAAGTCCTAAAACCCTATACCGACGATCAAAATGACTATTCCGGCAAAAAATTAAGCGACGGTAAAACCCTCGTCGGTATAGACCTATACCGACGAAAAAGGTGACCGCCGGAATAGGATGTATAACCTATACCGACGGTTTTAGAAGTCACTAATGTTACTACCGTCGGTATAGCCTTTGTTGGGGTAGCCCCTTTTGCTTTTACCTATACCGACGGATTTTGTATCCGTCAATATAGGTACCGCATCTATACCGACGGCTTTTGTATCCGTAGGTATAGATACCGTATCTATACCGACGGCTTTTGTATCCGTCGGTATAGATACCGCATCTATACCGATGGCTTTTGTATCAGTAGGTATAGATACCGTATCTATACCGACGGCTTTTGTATCCGTCGGTATAGATACCATAGATATACAGATACCGACGGTTTTTTTTTTTTTTTTGCGTCCGTCGGTATAGATTAAAATGTAAAATATACAATTAACCTATAGCAACAGTTTGTCGTAAATTTACTGACGGTTTACTCCGTCAGTATAGTATACATTTTTTGTTGTTATATGAACTGTCAGCATAGAGGTTAGAGCGTCGGTAAAAATAAAATTTTATCATATTTTTCAATTACTAATATTGATATATTTATAATTTAATCCAAGATATTTCAAATAAAAAAACCATTATAAGAAAGTACAAAATATTTCATAATATTAAAAATAAAATTACAAATAAATTGTGTTAATTATATAACTTTTACAAGCTAAATAGAAGTCGCAAGCTAAAGTCATAATACAGTCTTAAAATTGAAAATCAGCAATCCAAACACAAAGTAAATAAGCAATCCAAATACATAAAGTGAAATAAGCAATCCAAATCTCATAAATATTCCTATGGAGCAGCATCTGCATAAAATTGACAAATATTATACAATTAAAAGCAATTACGTAGTGAAGTCAATATAGGATAATAAAATAATCAAGTAGTTTACCATCTTCATTTTCATTAACTTGATGACTAAAAGTTGAAGACCTTATTATTGGTGACAAATTTGGAGCACTACCAGCATCAAATATATCTATTTAAGTGGTTTATGTAATTGTAATATATCTATGTTTAATATATATATGTAACTTGTTTAATTATAATGTATCTATGCAGAATTTAAGAAGAGTTTCTTCGCTTTCGAATTTGCATAATTATTGTATTACATTACAATTACATATATATATTGCAATTACTTAAATATATTACAATTATATAGATATATTACAATTACTTAAAACATTAGAATTACATAGATATATTACAATTATATAGATACATTACAATTACATAGATATAATACAATTACATAGATATATTACAATTACTTAAAACATTAGAATTAAATTGATATATAACAATTACATAGATACGTTAGAATTATATAGATATATTACAATTACATAGATATATTACAATTACATACATAGATATATTACAATTACATACATATATTAAAATTACATAGATATATTAAATATGTAATTGTTATATATCTATGTAATAGTAATATATCTATGTAATTGTAATATATACATAAATATATCTATCTATCTATGTAATTGTAATATAAACATAAATATATCTATGTATCTATGTAATTGTAATTGTAATTGTAATATATACATAAATATATTTATGTAATTATAATATATCTATGTAATAGTAATGTATCTATGTAATTGTAATATATCTATGTAATTGTAATATATCTATGTAATTATAATACATCTATGTAACATATCTATGTTATTGTAATATATCTATGTAATTATAATATATCTATGTAATTGTAATATATCTATGTAATTGTAATATATTTGTGTAATTGTAATATATTTATGTAATTGTAATATATCTATGTAATTCTAATACAACTATGCAATTATAATTACATTAATCATATGTAATATATCTATGTATTTTTAATATGTAATATATCTATGTAATTCTAATATATCTATGTAATTGTAATTGTAATATATATATTTCATTAATCATATGTAATATATCTATGAAATTATAATATATCTATGTAATTGTAATATATTACATGTAATTGTAATATATCTATGTAATTGTAATTGTAATTGTAATTGTAATATATACATAAATATATTATATGTAATATATCTATGTAATTGTAATTATATCTAAGTAATTGTAATATATCATATGTAATATATTACAATTACATAGATATATTACAATTACATAGATATATTACATAGATACATACATATATTTATGTATATATTACAATTACATAGATATATTACAATTACAAAGATATATTACAATTACATAGATATAATTGTAATTGTAATATATTTGTATTCAGAAATTACATAGATATATTACAATTACTGAAATCTTACTTTTACATAGATATATTAGAATTACTGAAAATATTATATGACTATATCTAATGTTTTCTAAAATTGTAATATATCTATGTAATTCTAAAATATTTATATAATTGGTAATATATTTGTATAATATATCTATGTAATTGTATATATTTATGTAATTGTAATATATCTATTTAGTTGTAATATATGTATGTAATTGTAATATATTTGTGTATATATTACAATTACATACATTTATTACAATTACACAAATATATTACAATTACAATTACATAGATATTTATATTACATAAATATATTACAAGTACATAGATATATTACAATTACATAGATATATTACTATTACATAGATATATTACAATTACATAGATACATTAAAATAATATATCTAAAGTTTTCAGTAACATAGATACATTACAATTACATAGATACATTACAATTACACATTAGATATATTAAAATACATGTAATATATAATGTTTTCGAATTACATTGATATATTAGAATTACATTGATACATTGGATATATATATATATATATTACAATTACATAGAGATACTACAGTTACATAGATATATTACAATTACATAGATATATTACATAGATACATTGGATATATATATATTACAATAACATAGATATACTACAGTTACATAGATATATTACAATTACATAGATATATTACATAGATACATTACAATTACATAGATATATTACATAGATATATTACAATTACATAGATATATTATAATTACATAAATATATTACAATTAATAATGTATCTATGTAATATTACATAGATATATTACATAAATATATTACAATTACATAGATATATTACAACTACAAAGATATATTATCTATGTAATTATATCTATGTAATTTTATGTAATATATGTAATATAACAATTACATAGATATATTACAGTTACATAGATATATTACAATTACTTAAAACATTAGAATTACATAGATACATTAGAATTACATAGATATATTACAATTACATAGATACATTACAATTACATAGATACATTATAATTACATAGATATATATATATTACAATTACATAGATATATTACAATTACAATTACATAGATATATTACATAAATATATTACAGACCGGACCTATGTAATTATAATATATCTATGTAATTGTAATATATACATCAAAGGCTCCTTATTAAAACCAAATTTAATAGGTGACCAATCACACCTAAACAAAAAAGATTGGTGACGACTCCATTTGCATTTTCAAATCGTCTTAGCGGTCGAAAAACCGTTATGACAGTATAAATGTAGAGGAATCATTCATTCAATGAATACTTCAATGTATTGGCATCACCAATTGGGTCTTTCTTGTCCTTATTGGATTTCAATAAAAGTTTATATTGCACGTTTTTCTTCCAGTAATATCAATAGAATATATTGAAATAGAAAACTTCACAGCTACTATATGCGAATTATAAGGAGTATATTTCTAAAACCTATATTCCACCTTTGAAGAAATCTTTCTTCTTTCGAAAACACCTTCAAATACACTGTCACTTCCCTTACCATTATAATCTAACTTGTTCTTTAAAAGGAAAAGCTTTAGGCAAAAATATATAGAAAAGATGGGATTCATTAAAATATATAGAATATTATTATTAATAAATTTTTTATATTAAAATATAAATATAATTTTAAATAAGTGTAAACAAAATAGTTACCTATTATTCTCTTATATATAGATTGCATGGCACAGCAGGGTCTTTTTATTACAATCATTTCCTAATTTTGTCTTTAGAATCACCTATATCTTAAACAGTTAAACATTAACAAAACATGATACTTTTTTCTCTAATCATTAAGTCCATTGCAATGTTAAGAAGGCAATGGTTATTCCATTCTATTAGTATGTTTGGTAGGTTAATATGAATGTAGGAATGGAAAAGAAAAATAGCTCATTGATACTAATACCCTTTAATGTACAATTAATAATATATTATTCACTTAATTTATTTTATCAATATTATTTTACATAATTTTAGCTTATTAATATTATATACTCAAATTTTGTTATATCAAAATTATTATTTTAAAAATTAATAAAATATTTATATCTATGTAATTGTAATATATCTATGTAATATGTCTATGTAATTGTAATATTTATCTATGTAACTGTAATATATCTATGTAATTGAAATACATCTATGTAATTGTAATACATCTATGTAATTGTAATATCTATGTAATATATCTATGTAATTGTAATGTATCTATGTAATTATAATATGTCTATGTAATTGTAATATATTTATGTAATAATATCTATGTAATTGTAATATATCTATGTAATAGTAATATATCTATATAATTGTAATTGTAATATATCTATGTAATTGTAATATACCTATGTAATTGTAATATATCTATGTAATTATAATATATCTATTTAATATATCTATGTAATTGTAATATATCTATGTAACTGTAGTATATCTATGTAATTGTAATATATATATATATATATATGTAATTGTAATATATTTATGTAATTATAATATATTAAAATTACATAGATATATTTTAGAATTACATAGATATATTACAATTACATAGATATACTACAGTTACATAGATATATTACAATTACATAGAAATATTACATAGATACATTACAATTACATAGATATATATTACATAGATAATTGTAATATATCTATGTAATTGTAATACTTATATGTAATATATGTAATATATCTATGTAATTGTAATATATCTATGTAACTGTAACATAGATATATACTACAATTACATAGATATTACAATTACATAGATATATTACAATTACATAGATATATTACAATTACATAAATATATTACATAGATATATTACATAGATACATTGGATATATCTATGTAATTGTAATATCTATGTAATATATCTATGTAATTGTAATATATATGTAATTGTAATATATCTAATATATCTATGTAATTTTAATATATATCTATGTAATATATTATCTACATAATTGTAATATATATATATAAATTTATGTAATTGTAATATATATATTTGTGTAATTGTATAATTGTAATAGTATATCTAAGTAATGTAATATATATAATTGTAATATATATATATATATGTAATTGTAATATATTTATGTAATTATAATATATCTATGTAATGTATCTATGTATCTATGCAATTGTAATATATATTACATAAATATATTACAGTTACATAGATATATTACAATTACATAGATATATTACAATTACATATATATATTACAATTACATAGATATATTACAATAACTAATATATTACAATTACATAGATACATTACATTTATATAGATACATTGGATATATATATATATATATATATTACAATTACATAGATATAATTGTAATACATAGATACTATTGCATAGATACATAGATAAATTATATCTATTTAATTGTAATTGTAATAGATATATTACATAGATATATTACAATTACATAAATATATCTATGTAATTCTAATATATCAATATAATTCGAAAACATATATTACATAGATATATTACATAAATATATTAAAATTACATAGATATATTAGAATTACATAAATATATTTACAATTACATAGATATATTACAATTACATATATATATTACAATTACATAGATATATTTACAATTACATAGATATATTACAATTACATAGATATATTTACAATTACATATATATATTACAATTACATAGATATATTACAATTATATAAATACATTACAATTACATAGATATATTATAATTACATAGATAATATATTACAATTAAATAAATATATTACAATTACATAGATATAATACAATTACATAGATAATAAATAAATTACACCATTATATTACAATTACATAGATATACAATTACACAAATGTATTACAATTACATAGATATATCTATGTAATTGTAATATATATATCTATGTAATTGTAATATATCTATGTAATTGTAATAAATATATTTATGTAATATATCTATGTAATATTACATAGATATATTACAATTACATAGATAAATATATACATGTAATATATCTTTGTAATTACATTATTTAATGTTTTCAGTAATTCTAATGTATACATGTAATATCTAATGTTTTCAGTAATTCTAATATTTTCAGTAATATATCTAATACAATAATTCTAATATATTTACAATTACATAGATATATTACAATTACATAAACAAATATATACATGTAATATATCTTTGTAATTACATTATCTAATGTTTTCAGTAATTCTAATGTATTCATGTAATATCTAATGTTTTCAGTAATTATAATATTTTCAGTAATATATCTAATACAGTAATTATAATATTATCTATATAATTGTAATATATCTATGTAATTCTAATATATCTATGTAATAGTAATATATCTATGTTATTGTAATATATTACAATTACATAGATATATTAAAACTACATAAATATATTATAATTACATAGATAATATATTACATAGATACATTGGATATATATATATGTTACAATTACATATATATATATATATATATGCTACAGTTATATAGATATATTATAATTACATAGATATATTACAATTACATAGATATATTACAATTACATAGATATATTATAATTACATAGATATATTACAATTACGTAGATATATTATACATAGATATATTATTACAATTACATAGATATATTACATAGATATTACAATTACATAGATACATTGGATATATTACAATTATATATTATAATTACATAGATACCTTACAATTACATAGATATATAATAATTACATAGATATATTACAATTACATAAATATATTACAATTACATAGAGACAATTACATAGATATATTACAATTACATAGATATGTTACAATTACATAGATACATTACAATTACACATTAATATATCTATGTAATTGTAATATATCTATGTAATTTTAATATATCTATGTAATTGTAATATATCTATGCAATTGTAATATATCTATGTAATTGTAATATATCTATGTAATTTTAATATATCTATGTTATTGTAATATATTTATGCAATTGTAATGTATCTATGTAATTATAATATGTCTATGTAATTGTAATATGTCTATGTAATTGTAATATATCTATGTAATTGTAATATATTTGTGTATTGTAATGTTTCTATGTATCTATGTAATTGTAATATATTTATGTAATATATCTATGTAATTTTATGTAATATTTGTAATATATCTATGTAATTGTAATATATCTATGTAATAGTAATATATCTATGTAATTGAATTGTAATATATATCTAATTGTAATGTATCTATGTAATATATCTATGTAATTGTAATATATCTATATAATTGTAATAAATATATTTATATAGTATATCTAACATGCCAATTACATAGATATATTACAATTATATAGATACATTACAATTACATAGATATATTACAATTACATATATATCTATGTAATTGTAATATATAAATATATGTATATATTACAATTTCATAGATATATTACAATTACATAGATAAATTACATAGATAGGGAATTGTAATATATTTGTGTAATTGTAATATATTTGTGTAATTATAATATATCTACGTAATTGTAATATATCTATGTAACTGTAATATATCTATGTAATTGTAATATATTTATGTAATTGTAATATATCTATGTAATTGTAATATATCTATATAATATATTATCTATGTAATTATAATATATCTATGTAGTTTTAATATATCTATGTAATTGTAATATATCTATGTAACTATAATATATCTTTGTAGTTGTAATATATCTATGTAATTGTAATATTTTTATGTAATATTACATAGATACATTATTAATCGTAATATATTTATGTAATTGTAATATATCTATGTAATATATTATCTATGTAATTATAATATATCTATGTAGTTTTAATATATCTATGTAATTTTAATATATCTATTTAATTGTAATATATTTATGTAATTGTAATATATCTATGTAATTGTAAATATATTACAATTACTGTATTAGATATATTACTGAAAATATTAGAATTACTGAAAACATTAGATATTACATGAATACATTAGAATTATTGAAAACATTAGATATTGTAATTACAAAGATATATTACATGTATATATTTAACTATGTAATTGTAATATATCTATGTAATATTACATAGATATATTACATAAATATATTTATTACAATTACATAGATATATTACAGTAATTGTAATCGTATATATCAATGTAATATATCTATTACATTCATATATTATTACAATTATATAGATATATTATATTATATATTACAATTACATAGATACATTACAATTACACATTAGATATATTAAATACATGTAATATATAATGTTTTCGAATTACATTGATATATTAGAATTACATAGATACATTTGATATATATATATATATATTACAATTACATAGATATACTACAACTACATAGATACATTACAATTACATAGATCTATTACATAGATACATTACAATTACAAAGATATATTACAATTACATAGATATATTACAATTACATAGATATATTACATAGATACATTACAATTACATAGATATATTACAATTACATAGATAATATATTACATAGATGTTATAATTACATAGATATATTACATAGATATTACAATTACATAGATATATTACAATTACATAGATATATTACATAGATACATTACAATTACATAGATATATTACAATTGCATAAATATATTACAATTAATAATGTATCTATGTAATATTGCATAGATATATTGCATAAATATATTTATTACAGTTACACATTAGATATATTATAATTACAATTGCATAGATATATATTACAATTACATAGACATATTACAATTACATAAATACATTACAATTACATAGATATTTTACATAGATATTACAATTACATAGATATATTACAATTACATATATATTAAATATAGATATATTACAATTACATAGATATTACAATTACATATATATATTACAATTACATATATTTCAATTACATAGATATATTACATAGATAGATTACATAAATATATTACAATTACATAGATATTACAATTACATAGATATATTACAATTACATAAACATATTACAATTAATATATTACATAGATACATTACAATTACATAGATATATTAAAATTACATAGATACATTACAATTACATAGATATATTACAATTACATAGATATTACAATTACATATATATATTACAATTACATATATTACAATTACATAGATATATTACATAGATACATTACATAAATATATTACAATTACATTGATATTACAATTACATAGATATATTACAATTAATATATTACATAGATACATTACAATTACATAGATATATTAAAATTATATAGATATATTACAATTACATAGATATATTACAATTAATAATGTATCTATGTAATTGTCGTGTATTGTTATATATCTAATGTGTAACTGTAATAAATATATTTATGTAATATATCTATATAATATTACATAGATACATTATTAATTGTAATATATTTATGTAATTGTAATATATTTATGTATTTGTAATATATCCATGTAATTGTAATATCTATGCAATTTTAATATCTATGTAATTGTAATGTATCTATGTAATATATATATATATATATATATGTAATTGTAATATATCTATGTAACTGTAATATATATATGTAATTGTAATATATCTATGTTATTGTAATATATTTATGTAATTGTAATATATCTATGTAATTGTTATATCTATGTAATATATCTATGTAATTATAATATACCTCTGTAATTGTAATATATCTATGTATGTAACAACCGAGGTTACGTATAATCATGTAAAGTCAAATCCCGAAAAATTTTAAGGACAAACTTGGAAATTTGTAAGAAGTTATAAGTGAAGGAAATAAAAGAAGAAAGGATCAAAATGAATATATTAAAAAAGTTTAGGGGCTTAATGGTTATTTATAAAAAGTTGAGGGACTAATATGCAATTATCCCAAAAACAAAACAAAATATCTCTTATATTCAATTGATCTCCCGAAAACACAAGAAATATTCATTCTCTTCTTCAAGTGGCAGCCGGCAGCCTCCCCTCTCAAATTTCTTCATCTCCTCCAACATTTCTCTTCAAGAACTCCACCAAAATCTCATCAACAATCACATCCAAGGTTAGTTTCTTGATAAATGCTTCATTTTCTTTAGATATTCTACTTGAGCATGCTAAGATCGTTGCTCCATAAACATGTTAAGGTCTGAAATCCATCTATTAAGTATGAATTTTACTCATTTTTGGTAAGAATTAAAAGGATTTGAAAGCATGAACAAGAAATTGGGAAGAAAAAGCAAAACAGGGGAATCTGAGCATGCTTGCTGTTCGGATTTTCTGGGTTCGTCACAGTTGGGTTTATATTTTTTTGATATTTTTCCTAGAAACTAGACTTCAATACGAGAATTTTGGTCTTTGAATCACCCAAAACCGATAAGCGGTTAAAAAGATAAAATTCGGTGAAGTTGGCTGTTCAGTGTGACCTCTGTTTCAGTATAGTTTCGGGTTTTATCAAATTTGATCAAGATTTTGTTCTAATTGTCTAAGTTAGTTATTTTCTTCATAAATTAGACTTATTGGTACCAAACTCAAGTTATGATTTTCTAATCTAACTTGATATTAAGGAATTTATTGCTTAAGAGAAATATAGTACTATTGATGGTTATGGATTATGAAAATCTCTAAGGCATGGAGTACTAGAAAGGAATTTGATAAGGACATGAATATGGAGTTGAATTATGGAGAAAATGATTATGGAAATGATATAAAAAAAAAAATTAAGGATATGTTGTTTTGAGTATGAGAAATTATTATTGACCTTGAGGGAAGATTATGAGATTTAAGTTGCATTCATAATTGTGTAATGCTTTGAGTATGTATAGATACTAATTATCGTTGATCTCTAGGCCACGTAGATCCGACGTAACCTGTGGATTTCGAAGTTTCAGATCGAGATGTACAGTGAGATCATCTCAAGGATTGTGAGTAGACGACAACTATAGTTATTTGAAATTTCTTTAATTATAATTATATATATATTTTTAGCATATATATTTATTTTACGTATTAAAGGTATATACGATATTTAATCATATGAATTGATTTGTTATTAAAGTATTTTTATTTCAAGAAATATTATATCGAGTAAGTTGGTTGATTTATGAAATATGATTTTACATAGAATTTGACGTACATGGTTTTGGCTCCACCTGACTTAATGTATGAGATTATTTCCTTGACCGGAATACGGGAGCTGCGTGCTACGCCTTAGTGGCGGGAGCCACCTCCAGAGTCCCCATTCCGTGATATTAGACCGGAATACGGGAGCTGCGTGCTACGCCTTTGTGGCGGGAGCCACCTCCAGAGTCCCTATTCCGTGATATTATACTGGGGTATGGGAGCTGCGTGCTACGCCTTTGTGGTGGGAGCCACCTCCAGAGTCCCTATCCCATTATATTTGCCTTTTGGGGGCACATCATAGTGACACATATGCCTTTGGGGCGTCCTATGGTGGTATTGGCCTTTGGGGCCGGCTACTAGTATGCCTACATGGATATTGCTTGGTTATTTCATGGATGTACTCTTATGCAGGACAGAAAGTTGGAGCCCAATTATACGGAACTTGATTTACTTTACAGATTTTATTCATTGATTTAATATTATAATATTGTTATACATTTGAAAACTTTGCTACGTCTTTGAATTACTCATTATGATTTTATTATTATTTATTTTGAAAATGTCTATTATGTTTTAAAGGATTATAATCATAGTTTTCAAATGTTTTAAAAGTTGTTTACTCACTGAGATATTCATATATCTCACCATTTCATATTCTCATTTTCAGGTGATAGTTAGGTGTTGGGATTGCAACCTTCCTCTATTCTCTGCTTCAAATAGTATTGTGACGTGGTGGGCATCATAGTAAAAATTTATTGAAGTCTTGATCTTTTGATGTTTTTATCTAGTAAACCTTGCTGAGATAGGTTTACTTTTGGATATATTGTATATATTTGAAGATATGAGACAATAGATCAATATGTTTTGATTTGAGCATAAATTGATCATGGAAATTTTTTTGAATATATATGGATATATGTGATAATAGTATTGAGGAATATTGCTGGTTGAGGATATGAATTGAGTGTTATTTGCAGGAGGATTATCGTTGAGATAGAAAGGAAACTCTGCCGGATTTTAGGTAGATTATCCGGACAGGGTGTTACAATTTGGTATCAGAGCAAGGTTATAGGTCCTGTAGACTTAGAAACTGTTTGTTGAAGTATTAAAATATTGTCACTTGCGTAGAAAATCAGACACGATGCCACTACGTCGAAGAGGAAGGCATAGAATCAATCCTCTACCCTAAAATAGGGATAGGAATAGAAATGTGAATATTGATGAGCAAATTAGAGAACAAGCTTTAGTTGCTGGTTCATCTTCTGTTGCTGCACCCTCAGCAGCACCCCCAGCAGCTAATCTTAGTTTAGCTAAGGCAGTTGCGGCCTTGGGAAGAGTAATTCCCGCGTTGACTGCCCCTACTAAAATGGGGATAGTTGATTACTGTAAAGATCTGAAGAATATGGGTTGCAAGATTTTCACGGGGTCTTTGGAATCAGATTTAGCCTGGTCATGGCTACAAAAAATTGAGACTACTTCCATTACTCTTCAGATTCCCGAGCCTATGAGGTTACCATGTGCGGTGCAATTTTTGGAGGATCATGCACACACATGGTGGAAAACTACAGTGCAAAGGTATGCTGGAAGTCCTGCCATAACCTGGGCAGATTTTCGAAGAGAGTTTGAAAAAAAAAATACTATTCTCGGGCCTTGCGGGAAAAGAAATGGACTGAGTTTATGAATTTAAAACAGGGTGGTATGTCAGTAGTAGAGTATGAGCAAAAATTCAGTGAACTATCAGAATTTGCTCCATCGATAGTAGCAAACAATGCAGTAATAGATTGTTTTTTTTTTCAAAATTGTGACTTTTAAGAAGTCGGGAGACTTAGAGTTTACCTTTCAAGGAGAAATGAAAGTTTTACCTTCTTGCCTTATCTCCAAGATGGCAGCCAATAGATACTTGCAGAAAGGGTATTCAGATACCTTGCTTATGTGATTAACCAGGATATACATGAGGCAAAGTTGGAAACTATACCTGTGGTCAAAGAGTTTCCTGAGATCTTTAAAAAAAAAAAAATTGGTTGGTTTACCCCCTGACAGGGAATTGGAGTTTACTGTCGACTTAATCCCTAGCAGTGCTCCTATTTCTTAAGCACCCTAAAGAATGGCACCTTCGGAGCTAAAGGAATTGAAAGTGTAGTTGCAAGACCTAGTTGACAGAGGTTTCATTCGGCCTAGTACTTCACGATGGGGAGCACCGGTTTTATTTGTAAAGAAAAAGGATGGATCTTTACAATTATGTATCGACTACCGGCAACTGAACAAGGTCACCATTAAGAATAAGTATCCTTTGCCAAGGATTGATGACTTGTTTGATCAGTTGCAAGGTGCAAGTTTGTTCTCCAAAATAGACCTAAGATCGGGTTATCATCAATTGAAGATTAAAGAATCTGATATTCCAAAGACTGCTTTTAGAACTCGATATGGTCATTATGAATTCTTAGTTATGCCTTTTCGGCTAACTAATGCACCTGCAGTCTTTATGGATTTGATGAATAGGGTGTTTCGGCCCTACTTAGATAAGTTTGTTATTGTTTTCATCGATGATATCCTAGTTTATTCCAGGAATAAGGATGATCATGTAAGCCATTTGAGAACGGTGTTGTAGACTATGCGTGAAAAGCAACTTTATGCTAAATTTTCCAAGTGTGAATTCTGGCTAGACAAAGTAGCATTCCTTGGTCATATAGTATCTAAGGAAGGGATTTTTGTGGATCCACAAAAGATAGAAACTGTAGTTGCTTGGGAAAGACCCACTAATGTCACAGAAATTAGGAGCTTTCTCGGATTGGCAGGGAACTATCGAAGATTCGTGGAAGGATTTTCCATGTTTGCCTCTCATTTGTCAAAACTAACAAGGAAGCATGCTATGTTTGAGTGGACTGACAAATGTGAGCAAGCTTTCCAAGAGCTCAAGTGTAGATTGACCACAGCACCAGTTCTTACACTACCATCAGGGACTAGAAGCTTTGTGGTATACAGTGATGCCTCGAGGCGAGGGTTGGGTTGCGTTTTGATGCAACATGGGAAGGTGATAGCTTATGCTTCTCGACAACTGAAACAGCATGAGCAAAACTATCCCACTCATGATTTAGAGTTAGCGGCAGTGGTGTTTGCACTGAAAATTTGGAGGCATTATTTATTTGGAGAAAAATGTACAATCTACACTGATCATAAGAGTCTGAAATATCTGATGGATCAGAAAGAATTAAATTTGAGGCAAAGGAGATGGTTGGAATTGATAAAAGATTATGACTGTGTAATTGACTATCACCCAGGAAAGGCCAATGTAGTGGCCGATGCTCTTAGTAGAAAGTCTTCTAGTTCTCTTGCTCATATTCGAGCAATTCAGAAACCCTTACAAAATGAGTTGAAGTCTTTACCTTTAGAATTGATGATTATTGAGAATAATCTCCTGATAACCCACTTGAAGGTTAAACCGATTCATATTGATTGGATACGTGAAGCACAGAATAATGACCCTATGCTGGTAAAGTTAAAGCAAGAAGTAAGGGATGGTGTGAGGACTGACTTTCAAATAAAAGATGAGGATGTACTGATAATGAAAAATAGGCTTTGTGTGCCTCAGGATGAAGAACTCCGGAAGGTGATTTTGGAAGAAGCTCATAATGCACCATATGCGTTACATTCCGGTAGCGTGAAGATGTATCGAACCTTAAGAGAACATTATTGGTGGCAAGGTATGGAACGAGACATAGCTGAGTTTGTTTCTAGATGCTTGGTATGCCAACAAATTAAAGCCGAGCATCAAAAACCTTCTGGGAAATTGAACCCCCTACCTATTCCTCAATGGAAATGGGAAGATATTGCTATGGATTTCGTTTCGGGATTGCTAAGAACACAGTCTGGTTATGACAGCATTTGGGTGATTGTTGATCGTCTGACAAAATCAGCTCACTTTTTGCCAGTCAAGAAGACTTTTTCCATGGAAAGATTGGCTAAACTTTATGTGAATGAAATTGTTAGGTTACATGGTGCCCCAGTATCGATTGTATCTGATCGAGACCCCCGAATCACATCTCAATTTTGGCCAAGTTTGCAGAATGCTATGGGCACTAAACTCAAGTTCAGTACTGCTTTTCATCCTCAGACGGATGGACAATCTGAACGGAAAATTCAAATTCTGGAAGATATGCTCAGATCTTGTATTATGGAATTCAAAGGAAACTGGGATGAACACTTGCCTCTAGCAGAGTTTGCATATAACAATAGTTATCAGTCCAGCATCGACATGGCTCCGTTTGAAGCTTTGTATGGAAAGAAGTGCAGAACTCCGGTGTGTTGGGATGATACAGATGAAAGGAAATTACTAGGTCCAGAAATTGTTATGATGACTGCAGACAAAGTTAAGGTAATTCGGGAAAAGATAAAAATAGCTCAAGATCGACAAAAGAGCTATGCAGATAATTGGAGAAAAGATTTAGAGTTTGAAGTTGGTGATATGATATTTTTGAAAGTGACTCCTTGGAAGGGAGTAATCCGGTTTGGAAGACGAGGAAAGTTGGGTCCTCGATATATAGGGCCGTATGAGATCATTGAACAGATTGGCCCAGTTGCTTATAGATTGTCCTTACCAGAAGAATTATCACGAATTCATAATGTGTTCCATGTTTCTTTGCTCCGAAAGTACATTTTCGATTCTTCACATATATTGAAGGACTTGCCTATGGAAATTGAGGAAAATTTAACTTATGAAGAGCAGCCGGTTGAGATTTTGGATAGAAAGGACCAAGTTCTAAGGACTAAGACTATTCCATTAGTGAAAGTTCTTTGGAGGAATCATTCATATGAAGAAGCTATATGGGAAAGGGACGAAGATATGCGGACTCAATATTCTCACTTGTTCAATCAAGCTGGTAAGAAAATTTCGAGGACGAAATTTTTCTAAGGGGGGTAAGTTGTAACAACCGAGGTTACGTATAATCATGTAAAGTCAAATCCCGAAAAATTTTAAGGACAAACTTGGAAATTTGTAAGAAGTTATAAGTGAAGGAAATAAAAGAAGAAAGGATCAAAATGAATATATTAAAAAAGTTTAGGGGCTTAATGGTTATTTATAAAAAGTTGAGGGACTAATATGCAATTATCCCAAAAACAAAACAAAATATCTCTTATATTCAATTGATCTCCCGAAAACACAAGAAATATTCATTCTCTTCTTCAAGTGGCAGCCGGCAGCCTCCCCTCTCAAATTTCTTCATCTCCTCCAACATTTCTCTTCAAGAACTCCACCAAAATCTCATCAACAATCACATCCAAGGTTAGTTTCTTGATAAATGCTTCATTTTCTTTAGATATTCTACTTGAGCATGCTAAGATATTTGCTCCATAAACATGTTAAGGTCTGAAATCCATCTATTAAGTATGAATTTTACTCATTTTTGGTAAGAATTAAAAGGATTTGAAAGCATGAACAAGAAAATGGGAAGAAAAAGCAAAACAGGGGAATCTGAGCATGCTTGCTGTTCGGATTTTCTGGGTTCGTCACAGTTGGGTTTATATTTTTTTGATATTTTTCCTAGAAACTAGACTTCAATACGAGAATTTTGGTCTTTGAATCACCCAAAACCGATAAGCGGTTAAAAAGATAAAATTCGGTGAAGTTGGCTGTTCAGTGTGACCTCTGTTTCAGTATAGTTTCGGGTTTTATCAAATTTGATCAAGATTTTGTTCTAATTGTCTAAGTTAGTTATTTTCTTCATAAATTAGACTTATTGGTACCAAACTCAAGTTATGATTTTCTAATCTAACTTGATATTAAGGAATTTATTGCTTAAGAGAAATATAGTACTATTGATGGTTATGGATTATGAAAATCTCTAAGGCATGGAGTACTAGAAAGGAATTTGATAAGGACATGAATATGGAGTTGAATTATGGAGAAAATGATTATGGAAATGATATAAAAAAAAAAATTAAGGATATGTTGTTTTGAGTATGAGAAATTATTATTGACCTTGAGGGAAGATTATGAGATTTAAGTTGCATTCATAATTGTGTAATGCTTTGAGTATGTATAGATACTAATTATCGTTGATCTCTAGGCCACGTAGATCCGACGTAACCTGTGGATTTCGAAGTTTCAGATCGAGATGTACAGTGAGATCATCTCAAGGATTGTGAGTAGACGACAACTATAGTTATTTGAAATTTCTTTAATTATAATTATATATATATTTTTAGCATATATATTTATTTTACGTATTAAAGGTATATACGATATTTAATCATATGAATTGATTTGTTATTAAAGTATTTTTATTTCAAGAAATATTATATCGAGTAAGTTGGTTGATTTATGAAATATGATTTTACATAGAATTTGACGTACATGGTTTTGGCTCCACCTGACTTAATGTATGAGATTATTTCCTTGACCGGAATACGGGAGCTGCGTGCTACGCCTTAGTGGCGGGAGCCACCTCCAGAGTCCCCATTCCGTGATATTAGACCGGAATACGGGAGCTGCGTGCTACGCCTTTGTGGCGGGAGCCACCTCCAGAGTCCCTATTCCGTGATATTATACTGGGGTATGGGAGCTGCGTGCTACGCCTTTGTGGTGGGAGCCACCTCCAGAGTCCCTATCCCATTATATTTGCCTTTTGGGGGCACATCATAGTGACACATATGCCTTTGGGGCGTCCTATGGTGGTATTGGCCTTTGGGGCCGGCTACTAGTATGCCTACATGGATATTGCTTGGTTATTTCATGGATGTACTCTTATGCAGGACAGAAAGTTGGAGCCCAATTATACGGAACTTGATTTACTTTACAGATTTTATTCATTGATTTAATATTATAATATTGTTATACATTTGAAAACTTTGCTACGTCTTTGAATTACTCATTATGATTTTATTATTATTTATTTTGAAAATGTCTATTATGTTTTAAAGGATTATAATCATAGTTTTCAAATGTTTTAAAAGTTGTTTACTCACTGAGATATTCATATATCTCACCATTTCATATTCTCATTTTCAGGTGATAGTTAGGTGTTGGGATTGCAACCTTCCTCTATTCTCTGCTTCAAATAGTATTGTGACGTGGTGGGCATCATAGTAAAAATTTATTGAAGTCTTGATCTTTTGATGTTTTTATCTAGTAAACCTTGCTGAGATAGGTTTACTTTTGGATATATTGTATATATTTGAAGATATGAGACAATAGATCAATATGTTTTGATTTGAGCATAAATTGATCATGGAAATTTTTTTGAATATATATGGATATATGTGATAATAGTATTGAGGAATATTGCTGGTTGAGGATATGAATTGAGTGTTATTTGCAGGAGGATTATCGTTGAGATAGAAAGGAAACTCTGCCGGATTTTAGGTAGATTATCCGGACAGGGTGTTACAATGTAATTGTAATATATCTATGTAATTTTAATATATCTATGTAATTGTAATATATTTATGTAATTGTAATATTACTTTGTAATTGTAATGTATCTATGTAATTATAATGTATCTATGTAATTATAATATATTTATATAATTGTAATGTATCTATGTTATTGTAATATCTATGTAATTATAATATCTCTATGTAATTGTAATGTATCTATGTAATATATCTATGTATATGTAATATATCTATGTAATTGTAGTATATCTATGTAATTGTAATATTATCTATATATCTATGTAATTGTAACATATCTATGTAATTGTAATATATCTATGTAATTGTAATTGTAATATATCTATGTAATATATCTATATAATTGTAATATATATCTATGTAATTGTAATATCTATGTAATTGTAATATATATATCTATGTAATTGTAATATATCTATGTAATATATTTATCTATGTATTATAATTGTACTATATCTATGTAATTGTAATATATCTATATAATATATCTATGTAATAGTTTTAATATATCTATGTTATATATAATTCTATATCAATGTAATTGTAATATATCTATGTAATTATATTATGTCTATGTAATTGTAATATTTATCTATGTAATTGTAATCTATCTATGTAATTGACATATTGTAATAAATCTATATATCTATGTAATATTACAATTACATAGATATCTAATTACGTTGATATATTACATATATTACAATCACATAATTACAATTACATAGATATATTACAATTACATAGATATATTACTATTACATAGATATATTACAATTACATAGATATATTACATATATTACATAAATATATCATTTCATTTAGGTTGCATTATATTATCTAGACTTTGTTATATCATCTTTACTATGTCATACATATTCATGTTCATTTTTTTAAATGTTTTGAAAAAGTTAATGATTTTCAATAAAATAAAGATATTCCCGAGTTAAAATAATTCATGAGTTCTCTGTCGGGTTTGCTAGGGAGGATATCATCAATTATCATTAATAACGGAATATCTTCTTTAAAACAAGAATGATTCGGAAAATTTTCCAAATTAATAAAAATATATATATTTTGCCACGTTTGTTGGGGAATATAGGAAAATTTTGAATTAATAAATTCTGGATCATTTTTAATTAAAAAATGGAATTATTTTTCTTTAAATTGGGAATTAACTTGAAATACTAAATTAAAAACCGACCTTTTTATCGAGACTTGAGATAACACACGATTAATAAGGTACCGTTTTATACGGGCGTTGTGGGGGTGCTAATCTTTCCCCGCACGTAACCGAGTCCCGAACCCAATTCTTCGATTTTCTTTTGTTTATAATGCAGACTTGAAATTGGTTTTAAAATGTTTTAATTAATTTTAAAATGTTTTACAAAACCGGTTTTAATAGGTGGTCGATCACACCTAGCTAAAAAAGATTGGTGGTGACTCCATGTCTTTTTCAAGGTCATTTTCAAAACCTTCATTTTTCAAGAGGAATTAAGTCGACTTTTCCTCGATTTTTTTTTAATGTCACGCTTAATGAATATAAAGTCTCGCGATGAGACTTGTTAATTTTTAGGTTACGACAGCTTGGCGACTCCACTGGAGATATTAGAGAGTCGGGCCTAGAATTAGTGGTGTGTTATCAAAGTCTCAATTTTGTTGTTTATTCCGTATTTAATTCTAATTCTCATATTTTTTTAATAATAAAGAGAATTTTGAAAATAATAAAATATTTTAAATATGTCCATATTCATGTGCATACATATTATTATTGTTCTCTGGTTATTTTGTTGCATATATTTATTCTTTGCTTAATTAATGCTTTACATTGTTTAATCTTGTTGGGGCATTTAGAATAAGGGATGTAGAATAGGTGGTGAAAGGTTTGTTATTTCTCCTCACACACTACACGTGCATTTGCATATCATGAGCCCTATACCCGGGTTCCGTCCTTTTAGGTGGGAGCAAATTAACTAAGCCTTCGTGATTAACAATCCGCATGGGCTAGTGAAACACTTCCAGAGTACTAAATTACCTAATCCTTCGTGATTAAAAATCCTCATGGGCTAGGGAAATAGACTCTAACGAATTGAACCTGCTTTTATCGGGGTGCCTTACTAGCCTTCACCGGCGACAGTGAGGAACAATTCAAGGGCTTTAGAACCGATTCACTTCATATAATGAACCTAGGCGAAGCCATGCCGGATTTCGATAGATATACCGAAGTTAGGTACACATGGAGGGACATTTTTAACCTTTTGTTACCTATTTTACTCTCTGAATAAGTGTTGTAAACCGGGCAAGGATGAACGTACATCGCCCGTAGTAAATTTTAATTTTTTCCCTAAAGGCATCGTGATGCCTAAATAAATAGATACTGCTGGGGCAAGTGTTCACTAACTTTTTGGAATTGAAAAAATATAAACATTCTTCTTCAAACATTTCTGCATTTTGCACATTTCATGCATGTGTGAATAGAGCATGTACATTTATGGTTGCATTGTTGATCTCATTTTTTGCAATAAACGGATGGTGATAATAATCTTATTTGATGATTTCATAAAACTGGTAGTGTTACATGAATATTTGGATATTGTACCATAGTAGGATCAACTACCCCGAAATTCTTTTGAAAATAATATGTTTGGTTTTTCGTAGAGAAAATATGTTTCAAAAAATCATAGATTAAATTTGGAGCCAAATCTTGCATAATGAGATTTTTGAATAATCAAGATTTGGTCCCATCAATTTCGTGTAATCACTGATTAATTTCTTTGTATATACCTTTGTGTTAATTCATTTATTCTTTACATGTATCATTTTGGACATCATGTTACAATCATAGCATGCATGGTCATCCATTATAGAATACATTTATGACATGCATGGTCATTATTTGTATATATCTATGCATCAATTTATTCATTCTTTACATGCATCATGTTGGCATCAGGTTGCATTCATACATTCATAGTCAGCATGATTTTTCTGTATATATCCTTGCATTAATTTGCTTATTCTTTATATGCACCATGTCAGCATCAGGTCGCATTCATGCCAAAAATAGTCAGCATGACTTCTCTGTATATTTTCATGCATTAATTTGATTACTCTTTACATGCATTGATTTGTTTATATAATCATGTTAACATCGGGTTGCATTTATGGCATACATAGTCATCATGATATGCTCATACATTAATCTGTCATATTAACATCAGGATGCATTCATGACACACATGGTCAGCATGATTTTCTTTGTATATACTCTGTGTCAATCATTCATTGTTACATGTATCATAATTGACATCGTGTTGCATTCATAGTGTATATGATCATTCATTGGGAAATACATCTGAAATATGCATGATTAATCATTGTATATATCCGTACATTGACTTGTATGCATTATATTGGCATCGTGTTACATTCATAACATCCATGACTCATTCACTACGAAATACGTTAATGAGATGAAATAGAAATTGGCTTAGCTTTAAGAGCTTTCAAATAGATCTTTTTTCAAATCAGAGGTATATGAGTCACTGAGAATCTGTTCAACATTGCCATGCTTCATGGAAGGCGAAAATTCAGACGAAATGGAAAGAATGAGACAGGCTCTACAGGAAACACAAGAAAGGCTGAACAGAAATCGAAAAGATTACCGAGAACAAATGGCTAAAATGATAGAATTGATGTCCGTCACTGTCAAAGGCAAAGGGCATGTTGAGGACTCTGCTGAGGAAGAAAGAGCCATGGAGGCTAAGAATTTGGCTAGAATGGAGAGAATAGAACAGGTTCAGCAAGAGATTGAGGAAAAAGTGATTAGAGTTCAGAAAGGGATCCAAGAGCAAACGATTAAGTTGATGGAGCTAATACCCTTCATTGTCAAAGAAAAGGGGCATGAGGAGGACTCTACTGAGAAAGAAAGAGCCATGGAGGCTAAGAATTTGGCTAGAATGGAGAGAATAGAACAGGTTCAGCAAAAGATGGAGGAAGAAGTGATTAGAGTCCGAAAGGGGATCTAAGAGCAAACAATTAAGTTAATAGAGCTAATTGTCAAAGAAAAGGGACAGGTTGAGAGTTCTACTGCAAAAAGAAAATCAAAAGTCTTGGAAAACAATTCGAGGAATTGCTTCTCTTGCTCGTGTGAGATAACAGCAATTAAAGGGCAGAATTCTCAAGGCATACAGCCACAAGATACAGTGAAGTATCAGCTATTAAATGAAAGGCCCCGGGCAGTAGAAAGCATAGATGAATTTGGGAGCGTAGATCCAAAAGAACTTTGCTTGGTCCATGATTTAGTCATTCCACTAGAATTTGAAGTTCCCAGCTTCGAGATATATGACGGAACAACTGATCCAAGGACCCACCTCAAAATGTTCTGCCAGAGGATGGTGAGCCATGCAGATAATGATAAGTTATTGATCCATTATTTTCTTGATAGCCTCAGAGGATCTGCAAGCGGATGGTATTGTCGGCTGAGTAGGGATCAGATTCGTTCCTGGAGCGATTTGGCTAAGGCTTTTTATAACCAATACAAGCATGTGATTGACATGATGCCGGACCGTCTCTTTTTGCAAAGTATGAGAAAGACAGCCACTGAAAGCTTCAAAGAGTATTCTCGCAGATGGAGAGACATAGCGACCCAAGTACAGCTGCCCTTAACTGAAAAAGAAGTTGTTGTCCTATTTACAAATACACTGCAGGCTCCATGCTATATGATAAGCTCATTGGTAATGCCTTAAAGGATTCCACATGTAGGATAATTCCAAAGGAGATTATAAATGAGACAGACAAGAAAGGGAAGCTCAAAGTAGGGGAGACATCCAGTAGCAAAGGAAATTGGGAACCCCAAAGAAAAGGAAAAGATATATAGTCTATGACCTATGGTGGACAACAGGTGGGAAGCTTTGTCCCATATCCTCTACAACTCATGTACTATCAGTTCTACCCTTCCATGAAAAATATGTATCGGGATTCTTACTTATACCTGATGTCCTCTCAAAGTAATTATTTGACAAATCTCTAACCTCAGGCCAGTCAGGGAAAGTCAAAGAATATTCGAAAAAGAGATCAGTTTGAGCCACTATCCATCTCTTACTCTGAGTTGTTACCTCAGCTTGTCGAAAACCGACTCCTCGCTCAAGTGCCAGTAAAACCTATCCAACCCTCGTACCCAGACTGGTATGATGAAAATGCATTTTGTGGTTATCATTACGGGATTCGAGGTCATTCCACAGAAAATTGTTTGTCTCTAAAGCGGAAGGTTCAAGCGCTAATCAGTAATGGGCTGTTAGGTTTTGAGAAAAAAGCAAAAGTCAGATAATGGGAAGAAGCCATTGATTGTTCAGGGTAAGACAAATGGGGATGTCAGGATGGGAAAGAAAGGCTTACATGGGTATATAAAGCAAGAAAGAAATCAGGTTGACCCGATTCATGTGTCATACAGTGAGCTACTACCTCAACTCATCAAGAATCACCTTGTAACACCTATGCAATTTGAGCCTCTGAAGCCTCCTTATCAGAGCTGGTATGATGCTAATGAGCATTGTGGTTATCATTCTGGAAATCAAGGCCACTCAACAGAGAACTGCCCCGCTTTGAAGTACAAAGTCAGGGATCTCATCAAGGCTGGTTCGATAAGTTTTGAAGATGGGAAGCCTAAGTGTCAAGAAAGACCCCTTTCCCAAAGACAACCATGGGATAACCAAGAGAAGATTCTGATCCTAATCCCTGATAAAAAATCAGTACCTCACCCATGTGCCTTTGAAAGATGCTCCAAACCCATCAGTAAGGAGTTATGACCCTAACAGCAAGTGTAAGTATCACATGGGGGCAATTGGGCATTCGACTGAAGAATGCAAACAGCTAAAGGAAATGGTGGAAGGTCTTTTACGCAATGGCATTTTAACTTTAGAACTTGTCAAACAGTGGAAGTCTGCTTTGCCATAAATCAGTATCTTCGTAGGGTTTTAAAGAGGAGAGTTACTATCTTTGAAAACATGTCAATAGGAGCATTCTAATGCATGTAGTTCTATGCACTTTGATGATAGAAGCACTTGTCTCATGTTGACATCTACATTAAATAAATAAACTTTGAATTTAAATGTTTTAGCAATAATTTGAATTTGCAAAAACAAATGCAACTTTGAGAAAATTTTTGGTAAACTATAATAAGAGGTTTTCACAGGAAGTAATGGGCACTCTCTAGAATATTGATGATCATTATTAGAAATGACCCAATACTTTCCCTATCGTTTTCCTACACCTAAATCCCTTAAACCAAGACCACTTGAAAGACCTAATACTTCAAGGAATATGAATGATTAAACTTCATAAACCATTGTCATTGCAGAATAAGCAAAGATAGATCCTAGTCTAGGCTATGAACAAAGGAACAAACTTTTTGAAAAAAATTTGAATTCCTTGAAATTCAAACAAATGAGACATTCTTTCAAGAATCTAGATTTTGGTAATTCGATGTGTGTCAAGATTGTGCTAAAACCATTCATGACCTTTTCCAATAACCACAAGACACTAATTGCTCAAACATCACTTCATGATTGACACCTCGGGGCACAATGACCAAACCAGATTAACCCATGTCCTAGAGAAAACCTGTTTTTAGGTAATATTTTCCTTAGTACTTCAAACAAACCTAAGATTGAAACTCAGCATTTTCATTGTAAACCTAGACTTGCGATGTTCCTCGCAATGATACAAATCCTCATGGTTAATCAAATTGGGGCATCATATGTGGAAATGATAGATGCATGGTGAATAAGGAGGGATTAATGCATGAATCATTGGGGGCATGCGGGAGAAAAGAGAAAAAAAAATTGTGATATCATGCATATGAGAATTCGGATGATTCCAAAGTGAAAAATGAAATTATAATTATCTATTCCCCTGAGGATTGCTTTTAAATGAGAATATTCGTGCTTGATATGATAAATGGCCATCTTTCATATCCCTCTCACAAAGAAAAAATTATTCATAGTCACCCCTTTTGAGCTTAAGGAATTCTTTTTCTTTAAACCCTGATCAAGGATCACCCTCTACACTGGGGGCAAATGCGAGGAAAGATCTTCTCAAAGATCACGGAAAAATGAGACCTAGCTCAAAGACAGATACAAAGCAAATTGAGCCCCGAATAAATACGGGCTCACTCTGTCGAAATGAAGGGAACGGAAAAGAAGAAGATGGCGAAATGGAAGCAATTTTCATCCCGTTAAAGAGAAAAATGATAATACAAGTTTTATATTTGTATGTTATGCATCCAAATAGCTCGAGTGTGTGATATTAAACTTGATCAAATGGTTAAACTTGATTTGAAGACTGTTACGTAGAGAAAAAGTTAGTGTTTTGCGTATTAAGCATTTTTCGTCCCGTTAAAGGGCAAAATGATTAAACATGTTTTTATATTTGTAAGTTTGTGATTACTATATCTTGGAGAAAAAGTTATTATTTTGTGTATTAAGAATTTTTGACCTGTTAAATAGCAAAATGGTCAAAAAATTTATATTTGTCAGTTATGCATCTAAATTAGGGGTGAGCGTTCGATCGAGTCGAGTCGAGTGAAAAAAATTCGGATTAATCGAGTTGACGAGTCCTATTTTGTCAACCAAACTCAATTTGAAATTTTAGCGAATCGAGTCGAGTTAAAACAAATTCGAGTCGAGTCGAATCGAATCGAATCGAATCGAATCGAATAATTTATTCGAGTTAAAATGTTATCTTGTAAATGTTGATTGACTAGATCATGTTACTGTTATCTTGTAAATGCATGTATATCTATAATTCTGAAATTTAGTTATCTGCAATTACAAATATATATTTTTTGTTCTATCTTTTTTTATAAATATAACTATCAAAGACTTGCCATACTAAATAAATAGCCTACTATTGACTTTTAAGAAAAGAGAATTCATTATCTTTTGAATTTTATCGTTTGGTTAGCTTGGTAATATGCATGATATCAACCAAAAGCTTCAATCTTTAACTGAATGAAAGCCTTCCCCTTTTGAAACCCAAAAAATTCAATGTAAACTTTCAATTTAGAACTGTCAATTTCAAAGGGAAAAAAAAATTGAATGATCAAACATTAAGACAATAAGCATGCAGTTAACAGCTCATGTGGATTTATTTTTCTACTGAATGGTGACAAACAACAAAAATAAATGACCCAACAAAAATGGGCTAAAGAGTAAAAAGGGAAGACGAAATAAGGAAAACGCAAAACCCAAGCTTAGTATCAAACTCAAATGAGTAAAGCGACGTCGTATAGAAATATCTTATTCGGATTTTCAAGTTATTCGAGTTGTATAAATCAAATCCTAGCTAAACTATATAACTCAAATTACTTAGTCGAGTTGATCCGAAAATCCGAATAACTCTAATAAACCAAACTATTTAATTCGAAATTTGAAATATTTTTCGGTTTTTTCGAGTCGAGTCAGATTTTGCTCACCCCTAATCTAAATAGCTCGAATGTGTGATATTAAGCATTTTTCATCTCTTTTAAAGGCAAAATGGTCAAACAATTTTTTTTTTGTGAGTTATGAATGAAAAAATGCTCGAGTGTGTAATATTAAACTTACTCAAATGGTTAAACTTGATGCGATGATTGTTGCATGGAGAAAAAGTTAGAATTTTTGTGTATTAAACACTTTTCGACCCGTTAAAGGACAAAATGGTCAAAAAAATTTATTTGTGAGTTTTGCATCTAAATAGCTCGAGTGTGTGATATTAAACATGATCAAATTGTTAAACTTTATTTGATGATTGTTGCATGAAGAAAATGTTAGTGTTTTGTATATTAAACACTCTTCGTCTCGTTAAATTACAAAATGATCAAACAAGTTTTTTATTTGTTAGCTATGCATATAAATTGCTTGAGTGTATGATATTAAACTTGCTCAAATGGTTAAACTTAATGCAATGATTGTTGAATGAAAAAGAAAAAAGCTAGTGTTTTAGGATATTAAGCACTTTGCTACTTGTTAAAAGACAAAATGGTTAAACAAATTTTTTATTTATTAATTATGCGTCTAAATAACTCGAGTGTGATATTAAACTTACTCAAATTCTCTCATCACAAACCCTCACCAGGATGAATGAAGAGTCTTGACACTCATTATATGAATATATATTCAACCACCAAGCACAAGTAGAGCAGTGGGCAGTGGGCAGTGGGCAGTGGGGAGATTAATCCTCTAGCCATCCCATTCCGAATGGTTAACCATTTGTCGTTCTTTCTAGTAACGCAAAAGTAATCAAAGTAAAGCATGCTAAGCTAGATTAATCCTCTTTTCCTTTGTTTTTTTTTTTTGATAGATAAATAAAAACCTGTTGTCTGTCTTATAAGTTACTACTTTCCACCCAATACATACTGGACAGCAGCACGCAATACACACAGGCAAAAGAATGAAGAAAAACAAATAAAAATATGCTGCCTAGACACGCCAGCCATTCTGCTTCTTTGCCTCAAATGAGGCTCCATCATTAAGCATGTCCTGCGCATCAGTTTCCATTCCAAGCTTGGAGAGGGCAAGAGCTTGCATGTAGAAGGCAGTGGGCCATTCGGGCAAGCACACCTGAGCCTGCATGGCATCTCTCAAGGCAAGTTCTACTTCACCAGTCATCAAGTATGAGAGGGCTCTTCTCACAAATACAGTACCAGAAGGAACAGACATCATTGATACCAACTGCATTCAGGGGGAAAGAAATTAACCAACTTTTAAAACACAAAACACAGGTTGAAATTAGTTCAAATGCATGAAGAAATTAAATTAAGGATCTAAGCAAGATAGTCCAAGCTAGAGCAAATTGTATAATATCCAAAGCAAATATGAAGCTTTATTTTCAGTAGCTAAACAGAACAACTTGGATTAGATACTTAATATATAAGCAGTTAAACTGCCTTTTGGAGATTCAACAAAGGCCAACAAATATTTTCTAACAAAAAATGAAAAAAACTTATCTTTTAATATAACATCCCAGTAACCAAGCTTGTGAATAGTAAACAAATCCACCAGAGGAAGAAAGGTACCTTTGAGTAGTAATCAATAGCATTTTTAAAATCTTTGTCTCTAAATGCAATATCCCCAAATTTCTTTGTATTCAGCATATCTTGAACCAGTTGTGTCCACTCTTGGAATGACAGCTTCACCAATAACACAGTGCCACCGTGAGAGAGACAGAGAGAAAATGAAACTATGCATAGCCAATTGTTTTGGAACATTGAGAAAGTAAAATAGCCGTAACCCACCTCATTTTCTGCACCTTCTTCATCTTTATAACCAGTTTTAAGCAAGATATCATGCACTGCAGTAAGATCCATCCTAGCACATGCCTTTCCAAGCGGGGAAAGCTTAGTTGGCAGCACCACTGAGGTTCTTGATAGACCCATTAGAATATGTGATGAAACCTATAGAAAACAATAGGAACATATTTATTTAGTAGGGTTCAAGATGCATCTATACATCACACTCTTTAAAATTGAAATGGCAGTGAGTTCAAAGACTTGAAAATTTCACCTCTGTCTGTTTTTGGAGAGGTGCAACTGCTGAAAGGAGGAATTTGATATCAGGTCGATCTCTAGCCTCGTACTGAAGACATTTCGAAGCCAATTCAACCAATTCACTGGCAGATTCTTTAGCATATTGCCCTTCCAGGGAAGAATCCATTAACAACAATAAATTCTTTCCTCTTATTAAATCCAATGCCTGGAGACTCAACAGTCACATAATAGTGTTAAAATCGATATGCACAAAATTGACAGCAGATACAGTTGTAGCATACCCGGAAAAGAGCAAAGACCAAAATAATAAATAAGCAGAATGTCACGATTCACCAAACAAGAAGCCCAAAACCAAAACATCAGTCCCAAACTAAGGCCAGCCCAAGGATAAACAAGAGTAAGCACCATCCTTGAAACAGTGAAAGACTCATCTTATTTAGTGTCTGTGTGTGCAAGTGCATATATATAATATTTCCATTTTTTTCTTGGCCCACCTTATGGGTCACTGATAAAATTAAATATCACCTATAGGACTGTTCCAGAATAGTATAGTAGATATTAAGGACTTCTATGTTAGGACATTTTGCACTCTGCTAACATTTTACAGATCTTACATTACTGTCTAAGCCTCCCAACATTAACTTCTTGTAAAACCTGGCAGGAGGTCTTAATTGCTTAATTAATTAAACAAGCACCCAAATATACACAAAAAAAACACCAAAAGCCTCAGTTCCAGGTACTTCTTGCATGTACAGCATCATCACTGAATTCCAATCCAAAGCTCAATTATCAAAGAAACAGTTGCTAAGAAACTCAAGATAGATTCATCCAAATTCTACCAAAAAAGTAATTTTTCATCACTAAGAACTTCAAGAGCGGTATTATAACTTTAAGAACAAAAATAAATTTGGATAATAGAATGCATCATACATGGCTGGGAGGGATATGCTTTCCACTTAAGAGATCCAGGAGAACAGTTCCATAACTGTAAATCACACTCTCAGGGATGACCCTGCCTGCAGAGTTGAACATTCAAATAATTTAGCAGTGAAAGGATATCCATTCAGTAACTAAACCCCTTTCTTTTCAGAAGGGCTATAAAATGTCTGTTTTTTCGTATTTTAGGAATAAAGGAAAACAAATTAGTCAAAATCGGAAGAATGTACCTGTCCTCAAAAATTCAGGAGGAGTATAAGCCAAATTAGTACTGTAGCTTTTTCCATCACGGCTATTTTTCATCAGTCCAAAACTAGATAATCGAGGATCACCATCCTGGCATAAAATGAAATTAAAAGCAGCAAAGAAACAGAAAAGTTTAATGTCAATGCTGGCAACTGATCCGCCTCCAGAGACAAGTCATAAACATGAAGCACATATCAATCTATATTTTACTTATGGAACATGGCAATTTAATATTTATGAAGATGTGTCTTATTTTCTTTTTTGCTAATGCTAATCTCTCTGTTAGTCTATCCCGCTGAAGCTATCAATTTTGAGATCTCCCAAACCTCAAATCCCATGCCAGCCTGGCGAGGCCAACCATTAAAAAGACTCTCAAATGAGAATGGACTGAGATTCTAAATGTAATGAATAAAAACTGTACCTAAATCTCATATATGATGGCAAAATCAGCAAGAAAGGTTCCAGAACTGCAAAAGAAATACCATTTTCCACCCATTTTGAAAAGAAGCCACGGTATATCATAGTCTCCAAAAGATTCAAATGTTGAACCATACAGAATGTTGAAACTAATGGATAAAATAATAGAACCAGTCCCAACTCCCAACCTGAACTACTGTAGTAATACTAAACAAGGTGTCATTCAATCTCCTGTAGAATGAACCCCCACTTACTAAAGCAGCGGAAGCACAGGAAATACAAATAATGTGGTAGAAAGGGAATGAGCAAAGGGTACCTCATCAAAAAGAACTCTGTAAGCATTTAAATCGTGATAAATTTTAAGGTTTTCAGCGTTGCAGTGATCAAGGGCTTGGGCAATATGGTAGGCAACTCTGAGGCGCATTTCCCATGGCAAAGGCTGTTTTTCCCCTGCATTTTCATAGTTTTTCTTTCTTATGTACATACACAAACGCAGGCAGGCAGGCAGACAGTAAATGAGGGTGCTTTTCTTTTAACACAAAAAGAAAAGAAGAAAAATTTTAGAAAAGGAGTAAGGAGCAAAGGCATAAAAAATGAAGGAAAAGAGACATACAGTGGAAGAGATGCTTAGAGAGGATATCATTAGGCATATAGTCAGCGACCAACAAACGCTCGTCCCCCTCGGCGCAACAGCCGATCAAATTGACTAATCTCTTATGGCGGACCTTCCCAACCCCAGCAGCTTCGTCAACAAACTGGTTAGGGTCGGGCCAAGACAGCCTCGAGAATCGCTTAATGGCCACCACTCGATTGTCGTTCAGCTTCCCTCTGTACACCACGTTGGGAGCCTTGTCTCCGCTCTCTGACACTATGAGGTCACTGCTGAATCCGTTGGTAGCCGTACGTAGCTCGGCCAGGGCGAACTCCTTGAATGCGGGCACTGCCGGCTGATCCCCGATCCCATCTGATAAATAATAGATAATAAATAAAACATCATCAGGAAATAAATAAAGAAAGAAAGAAAGATATAGTCCATGGGCGAAAGAGAGGTTTAATTATTCTGTATGAAGAGAAGAGAAGAAAGGAAAAGAAAAGGACCTAGATCTGAGTTGGTTGGAGGAGGAGGTTGAAGATGGGTGGTTTTGGACTGAAAGCAGCCCATCATCACAGTGTAGGTCTGCCTGGGTGTTGTCACATATGATAGAGAATATGAGTAAAAGGAAGCAGGAACAGGAGGAGTGTAGTAGTATTAGTTGGAACTGGGAACATTCAGAACAAAGAAAGCAAAGTGTTTTTTTTTTTTTTTAAGAAGAAGAAGAACAACAACAACAAGAAGAAAAAAGAAAGACAGTTCGAGTAGAATGGAAATGGGAATGGGACAAAACCAAATGAACTTAACTGAAAGCAGTCTAGATAATTCAATGCATAAAAAATAATTAAAATAAAATATAAAATATGATATAATATGATAAAAATATATATAAATATAATAAAAATACATGAATATATTAAAATTTTAAATCAAAATTTATATAAATATAAAATATTTTAAATATAATTATAATTATAACATTAAAAAAAATACACAAATACACTCATATCTCAGCCCTATCACATTCACACTGTATGTCAAAGAAATACATGCATAGTAGTTAGTTACTCCACACAAGTGAAGTGGAGTGAATGACTACTGAATACTCAATGTCTCAAGTGTGAATTTTAGCCATATTATAGGTATATCATCAAATGTTGGAATTTGGTTTGGAACCAAACAAGTGAAGTGAAATTGGTCTCTTTATATAGTGTATGACCCAAATACATTATTTATGTGTGACATATATGTTCATGAATTTCATAATTTATTAACTTAATTTATGTCATTCATGAATTTGTTCATTCATGTACCATGTATGTTCATCCTAATGTACATTTATTCATGTACCATGCATTTTCATCCTAATGTAAATTCATGTATTAATTTTTCATTCATATACCATGTATGTTCATCCTAATGTACATTCATGTATTAATTTCATTCATGTATGCTTAGATCCTTAATGACCTATAAATAGGTGCTTTGTGATTTTTGGAAATCTCATTCAACTATTCACAAGAATCAACTATTCTTAAGCTCCTTTCTTCCTCTGTTGTTCTGGTTCTCTAAGGCTTTTGTTTTAGTTATTTCTTCTACTCTAAAGCTTAGGAATTTGTCATTGTAGAGAGAAAATTGAGTCAAATTCCTTAGTTCATGGACTTGAAAAGCCGTGCAACTTTTCAAGGTGGTGTTGTTGAATTCTTGGGAGGCAATTGCATTGAATTCGTGTGCACCAAGTGACGGGCAATTTCGTCTTAAGGACAAAGGGTTTAATCCTTGGCAACAACATTAAGTTCTCTATACTTCAATTTTTCCTTCTACAAGTAAGTTCTATAATATTCTATTTAAGAGCATGCTATTTAATTGTTGCAAGTAAATTTTTCCAACAAGGTTTTACAAATATACAAAATTTATCCAACAATCTTAAGGCGAAAATTCTTCCTTTTATTTTGTTTATTAGTTTTCTCTATTGGGTTACTCACTTGTCATAATCAATATTTATTTTGTTTATAAATATTGGTGCTTGGATTTTCTTATTTTATATGCATGCTTAAAATCAATATTTTAATTTATTATTATATTGGTGCCATGTTTATTTAAATTATGATTAAACCAATATCTTAATTTATTATTATATTGGTGTTTGATTTTGATTGTGTTATAATCAATATTTATATATATTGGTTTCAAATAACATGACATCTACTTCTTTTCAAATTTCTGAAAATGGTGTGGCTAAGACTTCTTCAGAAGGAAGGATTCCACCATCACCCTCGTTGGTGCATGGTGAGAAACCTGAAAAGTTTGATGGGTTGAACTTTAAGAGGTGTCAGCAAAAGATATTTTATGGAATCAAGTACATTCCTTCAAATACCTCAAAGTGTAGGGGTGCTTTGTTAAGGTAGCAATATCTTATCCCAAAAAGATCATGATAGGACATAATATTGTGTTCGGTGCCTTATTTGATGGGATCATGACCTAGTCCTTGAGGACAAGAGAAAGACATGTGGGAAAAAGTCAACTCTGTGCAACAAGGGTACTCGGGTGTGGTCTTGGCATCATGAGGGCATCGATATAGCAAGTGGAGGAGAATGTTATGGTCTGGCATCGGCATTCCTTGATGCTACCATGACTGCCCCATTGCGGAGCAGAGGACGAAACCTTGTCCATGGGATCGATGATCCCTAATGGTGCCAAGAGTGGCACAGGCCCTGGAAGCAAACCATTAGGCTATAAGGGATCTTCAAGAGGAAGATGAAAGCTGATGGGAACTATTGACAAATACAAAGCTAGACTTGTTGTTAAAGGATACAAACAACAAGAAGGTGTGAATTATTTTGGTACATACTCACCTGTATCTAGAATTACATCCATACGAACGTTAATAGCCATTGCTGCTAACATCAAATGGATGTAAAGACAGCTTTGCTAAATGGTGACCTTGACGAAGAGGTTTATATGCAACAACCCGAGGGGTTTGTTGTTAAAGGAAAAGAAAATAAAGTGTGTAAGCTTGTCAAGTCATTGTATGGTTTGAAACAAGTTCCTAAACAGTGGCATGAAAAATTTGACAAAATTATGTTGTCAAATGACTTTAAAATCAACGAGGTAAAGGCTATGCCATTGTATGTCTATATGTAGACGACATGTTAATTTTTGGTAGTAATGAGTACATGGTCAAGTCTTCAAAGAATATGTTAACTAAAAGGTTTGACATGAAAGACTTGAGTGTTGCATATGTCATACTAGGAATTAAAATTTCTAGGACATCTGATGAATTTATATTGTCCCAATCTCATTATGTTGAGAAATTTCTCGACAAATTTTCTAAATGTGACAATAGCATTGTTAAAACACAAATAGACTTGAGTGTACATCTGTCCAAAAATAAAGGTGAGAGATACACCAACTGGGATCAGAGTTTATTGCTCTTGACAAAGCTGGGGAAGAAGTCGAATGGATTCGAAATTTCTTAGAGGATTTTCCATGTTGGCCAAAGCCAGTGCTAGCAATTTGTATCCATTGTGATAGTCAATCAACAATTGGAAGGGCACAAAGTAGCATGTATAATGGTAAGTCTAGACATATACGACGTAGATATAATATCATTAAATACTTGCTCTCGAATGGAATTATTTCAATTGACTATGTAAAGTTAAAGGAAAATATTGCGGATCCGCTAACAAAAAGTTTAACAAGAGAGCTTGTGTATAATTCATCGAGGGGAACGGGCTTAAAGCCTTTAAAATACAAAAAGTGTAATAATGTAACCCTACCTAGTTGACTGGAGATCCCAAGATCTAGGTTCAAAGGGAAAACTAAGTCATATTGCACTTTAAGTGGCACTTGGAAATTATTATTTCCTACTTATTCCTATGATGAAAAAGTGACAGCTGCAGCGAGATAAGGATGAGTTATGCTCTTAATGATTCTCATATCTTGGTTTCCAAGTGGGGTGTAAGCAAAATACTCTTAATGAGAGATCACCTATATGAATGAGAAATATGGCCGTTTCTTTGAGAATTTTTAAAAGGCTGAATTCTCTAAAGCATTCATGAAATCAGGAGTTGTTCAGGGTCAAAATGAACACAACCGTGAGAACGAATGGAATCTCTAGGTAGAGACTATGTGAGTACTATTGTCTTGGTTTACACGAAAGGCTGAATAGTTCAAGACATCGCGTTCACTAGTTAGCCGAGTAAACCCGATAGTACTTCACTAGGGAAGGTTCAAAGCCAAAATCTACCTCTCCTGATGTAGTTTTCTTCCACTTCAATCTTCTCTCTACAAATCCTTTGCGTCTTCGTACTGGTCATCAATTTCCATTCATGTGGGGGATTGTTGCAATTTGGTTTGGAACCAAACAAGTAAAGTGAAATTGATCTCTTTATATAGTGCATGACCCAAATACATTATTTATGGTGTGACATATATGTTCATGAATTTCATAATTCATTAACTTAATTTATGTCATTCATGAATTTGTTCATTCATATACCATGTATGTTCATCCTAATGTACATTCATTCATGTACCATGTATGTTCATCCTAATGTACATTCATGTATTAATTTCATTCATGTATGCATAGGTCCCCAATGACCTATAAATAGGTGCTTTGTGATTTTTGGAAATCTCATTCAACTATTCACATGAATCAACTATTCTTCAGCTCCTTTCTTCCTTTGTTGTTCTGGTTTTCTAAGGCTTTTGTTTTAGTTATTTCTTCTACTCTAAAGCTTAAGAATCTATCATTGTAAAGAGAAAATTGAGTCAATTTTCTTAGTTCGTGGATTTGAAAAGCCATGCAACTTTTCAAGGTGGTATTGTTGAATTCCTAAGAGGCAACTGCATTGAATCCGTGTGAACCAAGTGACGGGCAATTTCACCTTAAGGACAAAGGTTTAATCTTTGGCAACAACGTTAACTTCTCTATACTTCAATTTTTCCTTCTACAAGTAAGTTCTCTAATATTATATTTAAGGGCATGCTATTTAATTGTTGCAAGTAACAAGGTTTTACAAATATACAAAATTTATCCAACAAAAATATACTTAAACTGAAAATTAATACTACTCTACTCTACTACTTAAGTATAATAATAATAATAATAATAATAATAATAATAGTGTGTAGTGTCAAGTACTAGCCAAAATATATATATATATGTATTGGAAAGCAAGCCAATAATGACCCTTACAAATAAAATCAATTGTGAAATTGGGATGGAGAGTATGGTGGGATCTTTTCTTTATCTGTTTTCTGTTGTAATCTTGATGATCAGTAATAACATTATTATTATTATTATTTATTTATTTCATCAAAAAGATAATAGAAATAGGAGTAAATAATACTAATACTAAAAATAAAAATGGAAATGGAAATGGAAATGAATGAGCAGAAACATTGATGAGCATAGTGGAGTAGAGAGAGTGCGTGGGGCACTATGTCGAGGAGAACTGTCCTGATGGCTGAGGCTGTGGAGTGAGTGAGTGAGTGTAATTCAAGAGGATAAACAAAGTGGTCACATGACTTGCTGATCACTACCACGTGAACTCAACTTTGTTTCAACTATAGAGGATCAATTCCATAGATATCTATATATATATATATATATTCTTAATTTGTTTTTATTATTTTAATTTCAAGTATATTTATTTACTAATTAATTAGGGAGGAGGAGCAGCAGCAGTACTATTATTATTAAATATCGTATTTAACTAATACATAGTACTCCTCCTTTTAAGGATTTTTTATCTTGAAAAAAAAATATAAATGATTTGTTTTAATTTATAAACAAAATATTATTTTGAAATAATTACATTATGCAAACAAGAGAATATATATATATATTATTATTAGGAAGAGAGGGAGGGAGGGAGGAGTAATTAGTTTGTAGTTGTTGAGGTGGACTCCTTAATTACTTCCTTAATAATAACTCCACTTCACTAGTGTCTACAACTACAACTGGGTTGAGTCAAGGAGCCACTTCCTAAGTTTCGTTTCTTTCAATAAATTATAATAAGGGTTAGTATATAAATTAGCCCTTGTATTTTATGCCTTTTATCCGTTTGGTACCTGAAGTAATTTTTTTATCATTTTGGTACTCCAACTATGCTGCCGTATATGAGTTTACCCCAAGAGCTAACTCCGTTAAAAATAAAGCTGATTTGTCTTTTAAGGCCAATTAGATGCAGACATATGGTCGAATAATCCATGTCACTATCTGAAGAAAAGCCACATCATCCTTCATTTTAATAAGCCACATAATTATAAAACGAAATTAAAAAAAAAATTGTAAATTAGAAAAGTTAATTTTCGGAAGAGGAAACAAATTGGGGGTCTAGGGTTATTTCCTTTGAAATAGAAAAACAAAAGTCGATCCTCTGAAATAGTTTTAGAATTCATTCGCTGAATTGGAGAACAAAAGTTTATGGTTTTGTTCTTGTTTTTGATTCTTGGCTAAGGATCGATCGAAAGCAAAGGATCGATCGAAGCAAAAAGCTGTCGGAATACGAAGGGTTAACGACAGATGGACCAAAGGGTAAGCATTTGGGTTTAAAAATGTATTCTTAATGATTTTAGGGTTTGTCTTTGGTATTTGTTGCTGAGTGAAATAGATTGATTTAAAATATCTTCTTTGATTCTAAAAAAATATTCATTGTTTTGTGCTGCTTTGGTGAGAACTTCTGGGCAGTGGGTCCTTCGAATATTCGACCTAAGCAGAGAAACAATAAAAATAATAGGTTTGTGTCCTATTCTAGTCAAACCCTTATCAAAATCGAATATTCTTGTCATGTTGCTTTTTGTCATGTGATGTTGTATTATAATAAAAGAACACAGATTTATTATATTTATGTTTGTTTCAGTTGCATAATATATTGTGGCAGACAAGGGTAATCTTTTGGCTTTTGCTTTTTGGATATTGTGTTGATGTTGTGAAGAGTTGTCTGCTTTTGGGTCCATGTCTGCTTTATTGCATCAATACTACTAGGATCGAGTAAAATATATTAATTTTTTAAAACTTTTGTTGTAGTATACTGTTATGGCTTGGCTTAAACATGAATTATGTATGCATTTGGGTGGAAACTTTGTCAAAAATCCAAATTTATCATATGTGGGTGGGAATATGGTTGAATGGGCTATTGATGCTGATTTTTTGTCTTATGGAATGTTGACTGAAATGGTTGAAGAGGCTGGTTATGCTGCTGTAAAATGGTTTTCTTATCTTGAACCAGGGCATGAGTTAGAGAATGGTCTAAGAGTAGTGTATGATAATGCTTCTTTTATATCTATGATACAACATATATCATCTGTAGGGAAGTTAGATGTTTATGTGGAACATGAAGTTAGCACACCAGAAGTTTTAGAATTTATCCCATTACTTTCAAATGGGTCACATGGGGAAGGTGCTAGGGATGTGGAAATGAATGAGGAAGGTGGTGCATCAACTGTTGGGGGGCCAAGCAGTACTATTATAAATGATGCATCAACTGTGAGTGGTCCTACAACTACTCCAATAAACAATGATAATATGGATGGGTCCCATGGTTGCAATAATGATGAAAGAGGTGATATTGTCGAGGTTGAGTTAGATAGTAGTGATGAGGAAGAGCTTTTGGAGGAGGATAAGTGGATTTCAGATAAGAAAGATGAGGATATAAGTGAAATAAGGGTACAATATAAAGAATTTAGTATAAAAAAAAAAAACATTAAGTTCAGTTCTATTGATATCCCAGCGGAGCCAGATCTTGAAGGACTTCAAAATGAAATAAAAAAGAAGAAGACAGCTGCAAATAAAGTAGAAGCTAGAGTTGCAGAGGACAACAGGGGAGGTGAATCTAGTGGAGGTCAAACTGAGTACTTAGATTCGTCTGATAATTCTAGTTATGAGAGTGGTGAGGATGGTGAGGTTGTATACAAGAAAAGCAAGAAGATTTTCGTTAATCCCTCAGACCCAGTGCCTAGTTTTGAAGTTGGTATGATATTTGAAGGTACAAAGCAATTCAAAGAAGCTTTAGGCAAGTATGCTGTAGCTAAGAGATTTGATTTTAAGTATCTTAGGAATGAAAAAAATAGGACAAGAGCAAGATGTAAGGTTAAGGGTTGTCCATTCCTCATATTTGCATCAAAGGATACTTCTGATGGGTTCTTCAAGATTAAAACTTTGGTAAGTGAGCATCAATGTTCCATTACTTTTTTGAACTCAAAGGCTAAGTATAGGTTTGTAGGAAAGCATTTTCTTAGTAAGTTGAGAATAATTCCTAAGTTGAAATTGTGTGAGATGCAAAGACTTGCTAAGGAGGAGTTAAATGTGGATATCAATCTAACTGTTTGTAGTAGAGCCAAGAGTTGGGCCATGGAGCAAATTAATGGCATATTAGTTTATGAGTTCAGCAGATTATATGATTATGCTTCTGCTTTGAGAAATACATATCCTAGGTGTAACGTGGAGCTTATGGTGGAAAAGCCAACCCCAACAGAAACCCCAAAGTTTAGAAGATTTTATGTTTGTTTTAGTGCCCTTAAGGATGGGTTTAAATAGTTTTGTTGGCCTATTATCCACTTGGATGGTTGTTTTTTAAAGGGACCTTTTAAGGGTGAGCTTTTAGCAGCAGTAGGTCGAGATGCTAATGACTAGATTTATCATGTTGCATGGGCTGTGGTAGAAGTGGAGAACAAGTACACATGGAGATGGTTTCTTGAGAATCTACAGAGTGATCTTGAGTTGAAGGATGGTGATGGATTCACTCTCATGAGTGACATGCAAAAGGTATTTTTTATGAATGTCTAGTTTATTTGTTATCTTTTTTTTATTTCATTATGCATTTCTTACAAGATGTTTATTTTTTTCATTCAGGGTTTGAGGGATGAGATAACCTTATTGCTGCCAAAATTGAGCATCAGTTTTGTGCAAGACATTATTTTGCTAATTGGAAAGTTGACAATAGAGGCAATGATTTGCAGGTTCTTTTTTGGGCTTGCTGTAAATCAACAACTGAAGCAGATTTCAAGAAGAAGGCAACTGAACTTGGTGCTTTGAAAAGTTCAGCTTTGGTAAGCATTCTGAACAAAAACCCTAAACATTGGTCAAAAGCTTTCTTCTCTACCAGATGTCATTCTGATGTGTTGGATAACAATTTTTCTAAGGCCTTTAATACTGCAATTATAGGAGCAAGGCATATGTCTATTATTTCTATGTTTGAAGAAATTAGGCACTATGTCATGAATAGAATTGTCAAGAACAAAACAAAATGTGATTCTTGGAATAGTTTGTTTTGTCCAAGGATTTATAAGAGAATAGAAGAAAATAAGGAATTTAGTTTTTACTGCCATGTTAGATGGAATGGTGCAGATGGATATGAGGTACAGTCTTACGGAGATACATATGTAGTTGATATCCATGCCCACACATGCAATTGTAGGTCATGGGATCTTACTGGGATTCCATGCCCACATGCAATATGTGTTATACTGTTTATGTGGGAGAACATTGAAGACTATGTTATAGAAGCTTACAAGAAATACCATCCACCAGTACCAGGTGATAAATTTTGGCCACATACAAAAATGGGTTCGATTGATCCCCCAATTGATAGGAAAATGCCTGGCAGGCCTAAAAAAGAGATTGAGAGAAGAGGGTGAGGGTGAGGGTGAGGCCAGTGGGACACACTTGTCAAGAAGAGAAAGGTGAATGAGGTGTCAAAAGTGTTTTCACCTTGGGCACAACTCTAGAAAGTGTCCAAACAAGAATGATCAAAATGTAAGTTCTGCTTATGAACTTTTTGTTTTCATTTGCATATAAAGTACTGCCTCCAATTCTGTTATTGATCACATGTTTTGCCAGATGAGAGCCAATGAAGTTGACCATCAAACTCATACAGATACTGAATATTGTACAGATGGACCTAGTACAAGGGGGCGAGGAAGAGGTGCAACGGATAGAGGTTCAGCAGAAAGAGGTTCAAAAGGTAGAGGTTTAGTAGGAAGAGGTTCAAAGGGTAGAGGTTCTACAGGAAAAGGTTCAAGGGGTAGAGGTTCTGCAGGAAGAGGTTCAACAGTCCAGCTAGGTCTAACACAAGTAGCTGCAGCAGCAAGAAGACCAGCAGCAACCAGAAGTGTTCAAGTGAAAGCTACTACTTCAATAGCCCAACCAGGTCCAACACAAGTATCTGCAGCTACAAGAAGACCAGCAGCAACCAGAACTGTTCCAGTGAAAACTACTGCTTCAACAGCCCAACCAGATCCAACACAAGAAACTGCAACTACAAGAAGACCAGCAGCAACAAGGAGACAACCTCCAAATAACAAAGGCAAACAACAATTGAAAGAATTTCCCAATCCAGGGAAAGACAAAGAAAAAATTGATGGGAAATTTGGTGCTGTTGGACCAAGGGGGAAGAAAATAATGCAAGGGCTTGGGATCTACACTAATGAGAAGACACATTTGCAAATACTGAATGTAAGTGGTACACATGTTATTACTAAGTTTCTACTTTATGAGGCATTGAATTGTTGTTTTTTTTTTATTTACAGCTTGGTTTTAGAGGCCAACAGTTGATTTCCATCCCTAAAACAACTACCAAATTAGCAAACACTATCTCCATCTTTGGCAGTCATCAACTAGGAAGTGCAACCAGTGTTCAAGTGGAAGAAGGTGAATACGAACGTAATGGATTTTTCAAGGTATGTGATTAACTAGTTATATTTTGTTTAATCCCATCATATTAGCTACGTAAACGATGGGTTCTAATATAATTTTTGGGCTGTTAATAGTATCTAAGAGATGAACTGTTGGGAACAAAAAGGAAAGGACAAGATATAGATGATACATTTCATTCTCAAGAAAGCAAGTGTGATAGCAATACTAAAAGCAAAGCAAATATCTCAAAGTTAAAGATTCCGAACATCTAGAAGTAGAGTTGAAGAGCAGAAGCTGTTTTTTGCTGTTATGAAAAAACTAGTTGATATTACATCTTCATTTTGGATCTTATATTTTGGATGTAATATATAACATATTGAATATGAAAACTTCATTTTGGATACTATATTCTAGATGTAATGTGAGTTTGGATGTTGACTCTAAACATTGTATTCTTTTTGCTATTAATGAAACATATGGTTATGATCTTTTTCAATAGGGATCTATCCTTTTCAATATATAAGCAGAAAGATGCTAAGCAGGAAGATGTTGAATACATTACCCTTATACATAAATTTTGTCAATTTTATACAGACATGCACTTGTTTCTAAACTACCTATAAACTACATAATACCTATATAATACACTAAGAACATGATCCACGAAACCAACAAAGCAACCTTATACAAAAATAACTCATTTCTACTCTTTTCCACCAATCCTTTGTATGTTTTCATCTTCTCTTTCTCAGTTTTAACCTTGCTCCCCAGGCTATTCACTTCATCAATGTTGACAAATTTCTTCAATTCTGTATTCTCAATCCTCAACTCTCTGTTTTCTGACAATAAGCTATTATTCTGACTGATTAGCTCATCATTTACATATCTGCAATGAACCTCTCGACTGTAGTCATCACCAACTCTTTCAAACCACTCAAAAAAACCACACCCACCAGTCTGCAACAAAGATTGATACACCTAATCAGCATTGAATTTTGCTACAACTACATAACCAACAACATTAAACTTATTCAAAGAGATTACACAAATCCATTATTTTCTTACACACCTCCTTATACTGTGGGCAACCATAAAAAAATTTTCCTTTGTTCCATGGAGTTGTCGAGGTGCAAAGTGAAGCCTTTAATCCACAATGACAAAAAATATTCTTTGAATGAAGAGTTGATTTTGAGCTGCTACAAGACTTCTTTTCTGACATTTTTTGGTGATCTCAACCTTCAAAGCAAAGAATCAACAAAGAATGACTAAGCACCTAAGAACCAAGAATAAAGCAAAAAAATCCAGTAAGAATCAAATACAAAGTTGCAACTAAGAATAAAAAATCAACATGAATAAAATTGCTGATTTCAGTGAAACATTGTTTCGGTGAAGTAACAAATATAGAAGAATACGAAATAAAATTGCAGATGAAAATCTTCTTTCACCTTTTCACCCTAAATCCACGGTTCTTCTAGTGAGCCTAAATCAACGAAGAAACCACTGGAATTTGGTGCATCGGACAAGAATCAAAGACAAGAACAAAACCCTAAACATTTGTTTTTTCAAATTGATCGACTGACTTTTTTAAGGGATCGACTGATTTTTTTTTTCTATTTCAGAGGAAGTAATTTGATTTCTATAACCCTAGACCCCCAATTTGTTTCCTTTTCCAAAAATTAACTTTTCTAATTAACTTTTTTTTTAATTTCGTTTTATAATTATGTGGCTTATTAAAATGAAGGATGATGTAGCTTTTCTTCAGATGATGACATGGATTATTCGGCCATATGTCTGCATCTAATTGGTCTTAAAAGACAAATCAGTTTTTTTTTAATAGAGTTAGCTCTTGAGGTAAACTCATAGATAGCAGCATAGTTGGAATACCAAAGTGACAAAAAAAATTCTTGAATAATAACAATAATGTGAAAAGGTGAAGACACATACTGTAGCAGTGGTAAGAAAAAACAGAGAGAGAGTCTGCAAAATTCCCACTTTCCCCAAAAGTCGCTGCTGCCATTTGCAAGATATAGTGCCTTTCTTTTTACTGCCTACCTTATCATTTCATCATCTTCAATTAAATTACATTACTAATGTTTTTTCTTTTTCCTTGAAATAATAGATATTATATTATTATTATTAAGTTAAAACTACTACTGTCTAAAACCAAAATAATTCTCTTATTTTTTCTTTTCTTGTTTTCTGTTTTGTTTTGTTGGTACAAAAAAAGAAGTAAAATAATTCATTTCATCATCGCTGCCTGCAATCAGAATCTGTGTGAAATTAAGTTTAGATAAAAGCAAAGCAAGCATGCATTTATCAACCTTCAATAAATTTCTAATACCAGATCAGACGAGACGAGACGTATTTATGAGGTGGGCCACGGGCCACCCCAAGTATCCCATCCCTTTGTTACATATATTATATTATATACTACAACTACTATTGCTAATGCTAGTGCAGTAGTGCTTAGTGCTACTCCTACCAGTGCCCGTGGGCTTGGTCCCCTTGGGTATTTAAAAAACAATCGAAAAAATCTAACCACAAAAGCCCCATTTCGATCATTCTCAGCCCATCGAGAAACAGAAGCTGACTTTTTGTAAAAAATAAAAATGGAGACCGGAGGCAGAGGAACATAGATAGAAGGAGATGGCGGTGAGAGGTAGAGCAGTAGAAACGCTACCAAAGCTGATCAGAAGCCTGAGGAAGGACTCACGCTCTTCTACGGGGACTCATCAAGCTCCAGCCTTGCCATCCCTCAGACGCGCTTTCTCTCTCTACGATCAGATCAATCTCATCGATAATGTCCCCGAAGACCAGCTTCGTTTCCAACGGTATTATTTCTTCTTTTCTCCAACACTGACCTTATACCTAACAGCGAATCCAACTTCTAATTTTCATCTGGGTTTTTGCTTTGAATTGGCAGATATACGGAAACAGGATTCACCGTGAATGGGGTCAACTATGAAGGCAGCTTGCTTTGTGTGGGAAATTTGCTCACTTCTTGGGCCCCCCATAAGTTGTCTGAAATTACTCCCGAAAGGTTTTTGCTTCCCTCATTCTACTTCAATGCTTTTCTGCTATGCTTTCTTAATCTAAAATTAACTATGTCTATGTGTGTTATACTATCCATTTGGTGGAATTACTTCTTCTGTTCATTTTACCTATTCCTAGGTGGATATCATTTTTCCTACTATGGATCAGGATAATACTCTTCTTCAAAAGCTTCACCTTTTATGCCCCCTAACCTAATCAAAATGGATTAGTGCCATGTCTTCATTATGCATTAACTAATATTTGTCCCCTATAACAATGAAATTTTGCAACTTTAGGGCATCCCCATCTCACATTTCATCTTTATTGTACTTTGTGCAGCTTATCCATCTTTCAAATCATACGACCTATTCCAGGTGAGACCTCAAACAATATCTACATGAAGAACAAATTTGATGCCTAAAAAAGAGTATCAATGATGCATCCCCTGGGGTCAATCATCTTGTCTTGTGAACCTAATTCAAGTCTTATGGCATTTAGAGTTTACGCAGTCCGCTTGGATATTAAAATAGAAATTTTAATGCAAAGATGCACGCACATGGCAATTAGCCACTTTTTGAGCACCTGTCCTTCACAGTTAGAGTGGCTGATATTTAACCCATTACATCGTTATGTTATGGCTTTTTTTTTTTTGGAATAATGGGTATTTCACGACATCATTTTTTCTTGAGGCCTGATATCTCGTAACATTTTAGGGCATGGTATTTGCAGCATTGTGCTTGTGTTTTAGTATTCCAGTAGTGTCACTTGCTGCTATACAAAGTGCACTTTCTGGAGAACAAAAGAAAGCTGAGAATAATTCCCAAATGCAGTTAGACATAGAATTAAGCTTGTTTGTGCGCGTGTTTCTGTTTTTTTCCCCTATTTTTGATTCTCTCGTTTTTTTATTTTTATTTTATAGAAATCTTGATTCTTGGCTGTGGAAGGCACATTGAACCAGTACATCCTGAACTCAGGCACTTCATCCGATCTACTGGCATGAAGTTGGAAGCCTTAGACTCGGTATTATCATTTTCATTGCAGTATTATAGTTGCTACCTGAATTTGACAACTTAATTTTGGCATTTATGGTTATAATTTGCTTGAATATCATTTACCTGTATGACTAATTTCCTACATGGCAGAGGTTGGACCTCCTCTCCTAGTCAATATATTGCCAACATTTACATACTTGAGGTTAAAGGCTTCTGATTTATTTGTTACTTGAAAATCCTAATTAAATTACCATCATAAACCTTGAGGCATCAAATTTAGGCCTTTTCATGTGAAAGAAGGCTAAGAGGTTGCTCTTTTTCTCTTCTGTCCAAACCTTAGAAACTGAATTCCAGCACCAGCTTCTCAATCAGTTCTCCACTTTTAATGTGCCTAATATAAAGAGCCCTTTGGCGTTCATCCGTTAGAAATCCACATACATATTTATGCTTGTGTTTTGTGTTTGATTTATCTTCTAAAAACATCTATCTATCTTCTGTCTTGATTAATGCATGTTCATAACTGCTGTTTATTACTGATGCAAGTGATTTGATACTTGTGTATAGGCAATGTTGAAATTAGAAACACCAATAGGAACTGACTTTAATTACAACCTTCAGGCTCAGTATTTTGTTTTCTCCTGTTGCAGAGAAATGCTGCATCTACTTACAACATACTGAATGAGGAAGGTAGAATTGTGGCTGCTGCACTGCTCCCATATGGAGTTTCTTCATGAACCTTTCTACTCCCAATTTTATGACTTAGGGTTTCGCTTTTGTCAGATCAGACGATTAAATGTTTGTGCTGATCTTGATACCTCTGTCAGAAAATTAAGCGTTTACCCCAGGTTGAAAATCAGTGGGTGACTTTGACACCAGTTGCTGTTTTGTGCCTAGGATTTTCTTTCTCGTTTTGCTCCCAATTTTTTGGGAGAGGTCATGTGGAGGCGTGAACCTCTTGATAAATGACCTGTGAATAAAATTTAATTGCTTGACAATCTAAAACTGCAGCCATTCCGAGTTTGTGCACTTGTAGTAGTCTAGCTAAGCTAGCTGATACGAGTAGCGTTGCAAGTACTTGATTTAAACTTGATCTTATGCACCTTGGTATCAGGCAGGAGGTTTTCTTCCTTTCATGATATATATATATATATATATATATATATATATATATATATATATATATATATGGGTTTCCTTCCTTCCTTCCTCCTTGTGAAATATATTAATTGGGTTACTTGTTTGTTTCTATCCTGCCCTGGGAAAGGCAGTTATTTTTATATAGAAGAGGTATGATGGGGTTGAAGTGTAGTGCTACTAACTCAGTCATTATCATCTTGTTAATTTTATCATGGAAAAGAAAGAAAGATAACCAATCCTGGCTGATCAAAAAAGAAAGAAAAATGAAATATAAAGGAGGAAATCATCAACTTGGACATTTTGACAAACTGAAATACTAACTGAACAGAAATGTACTAATTCTGCTTGTTTTGGATTTACTCCTACATACATGGACTCTACCAAATTAAATCCCACCACTTGAGCAAAAAATGCACTAAAATCAACCGAACAAATGTTGGCAAATCACTCGTCTGGTTGGTTAATGGTTAATGTGTTTCTGACTTTCTCTATTTTTGTTTGTGAAAAGTAAAGGACTTAACTGAAGCAATTTTGAAATTGATGGGCTAAATTGCATAACATTTTCTTTTTGGTTCAAATCAAATGTCTACCAAAAACAAAAATATCCATCCTAGTTCTACTATTATTTAACTTAAACCTCTACCAAGCACTAGAACAACCATGAGAAGAACAGTTAAGTCAGTTGAATATATAGAAGATGAAGAGAAGCATTTGAAACCCTAAAAAAAAACCCCACCTATTTGATAAAAAAAAAGGGTGAATGAATGGCCTCGTCTCTGCTCTGCTCTTCCAATTCACTACTCTCTCCCTCTACTCTCTTTAAGACCCACCCTCGCTTCCCTCTCCGACACCGCTTCGTGAGTTTCCTTTTTCTGCAAAATCTTTTTTTCTTAATTTACTAATAAATTTGTTAGAGCTAAAGTCTGGGCTTTTTTTTTTGCGGTGTTTTAGAGATGTAATGTGGTGGAGCCGTTGAAGTTCGACAATGGCAAGCCTTACTTTCCTCTCCTCACCACTGACACTGCATTGCCCACCTTTTTGTCGTCAAATACCCATTTCGAAAACGCTATCAACAAAAACGACACAAGGCTCCGTATATTTTCTGGCACTGCTAACCCTGCTCTAGCTCAGGTTTTAATTCTGCTATACTATACTATACTATACTTTTAAAACACTTTCTTTCAGATTGTTTAGCTTATCTAATAAGTATCTATACAAGAACGGGAGTAGTATATATTTGTGTAATTTCTGATATTGCTATTTCTGTATTGGATAGGAAATCGCATGCAATATGGGTTTGGAGCTTGGGAAAGTCAAGATAAAGCGTTTCGCTGATGGTGAGATTTATGTTCAGTTGCAAGAGAGTGTGAGAGGGTGTGACGTGTACCTGGTGCAACCCACTTGCCCCCCTGCCAATGAGAATCTTATGGAGCTTCTCATTATGATTGATGCTTGTCGAAGGGCTTCTGCTAAGAATATTACTGCTGTCATTCCCTATTTTGGCTATGCCAGGGCTGACAGGAAGGTAACTCTTCCCATTTTACCACAATTACGCCCTTTTTTACCAGATTTTGCTATCATCTTTTGCTTTCTTTCAATACTTAGTGCTACTACTGGAAATACTTGATCAAATGGAATTCAGTCCCAGATTTCCAGTTGAATTATTATTAACTCCATTTCTTGGAATCATTTCAATTTATGTGATAGAATTCTCTTCATTTTGGTTTTAAATTGTAAGTTCTATGTCCTTTCTTATTGTTCTAAACAATGGAAAGTAGTCTAATTCTTTTTGATTCATATTCATTCCAAAAAAAACTAATTGAAGTACAAAATGAATTTAGTTGAATTATTTCCCTTGGTGTTTGGTTCTTCAAGTACAACATATTGGCTTTTTAGAATTTCCAAATATCCCATCAAACCATTTCCCTGGATCTAAAAAAAAGTAAGAAAGAATACTGTTGCCAAGTATGAAACTTTAGTAGTCCTATAAATGACAAAGGCACAGCTTGAGATAATAGCTTTACTCTGCATATGCATTCTTCATTGAACGCATAATACTGCTTTAATGGTTATATTTGTCCACTGTTCTTCCAGACTCAAGGGCGTGAATCTATTGCTGCCAAACTTGTAGCAAATCTGATTACAGAAGCGGGTGCAAATCGTGTTCTTGCTTGTGATCTTCATTCGGGGCAATCCATGGGTTACTTTGATATCCCTGTAGATCATGTTTATGGGCAGGTAATTTTAACCTATATTATCTGTATCCCTTTGATGTTCTATGTTTAGAGGTGCAAATCTATATTACACATAAGCATTAAGCACAAATATTGGAGTATGGTTCAAGTATCTAAATTTTAGTACTTATGAAAAGCCTAAGGTTGTGCTTGGTAGAGTGGAAAAGTGGAAGGATGGAAAGAGGAGTGTGGAAAAGTGGAAAGAAAATGAATTTTGAGTGTGCTTGGTAGGAAAGAAAAGTGAGAGGAAAGAAAATAGGAAAGATTATCATTTTCCACACCTATTAACAAAAACAAATCACTCCAAATTGGAAAGAAAGTGAGAGTGGTGTGAGTCATCTTAACTTACAATGAGTATAATGCTAAAACAATATACTTTTCATTTTTTTTTTCTTTCATTTTTCAACTCTAACAAGCAATGGATGGAAAGAAAATTACTTTTTCTTTCCACTTTTCCATCTTCCCTACCAAGCACACCAATGGAAAGAAAAAATATGTTTTCCATCTTTTCACTTTTCTCCTCCTCCAATTTTTCATCTTTCCAATTTTCTTTCCACCCTACCAAGCAAAGCCTAAATGTAATCCTCCCATGAGTTGCTTTATATTCGTATTCTGTTTTTCAGATTAACTTATGAATTTTTATTGCAAAAGCTTTATCGGTTCTTCTTGCATGCCGGCCTGTTGTGCGTCAGCAACATTTTCTATATAAACTTTTTGCTCACTGCAAATATTTCTCTCTGCAATTCCAGCCTGTGATTCTTGATTATCTTGCTAGCAAGACAATAAGTTCTGATGATTTGGTGGTAGTCTCGCCAGATGTTGGTGGTGTCGCTAGAGCACGTGCTTTTGCCAAAAAATTATCTGATGCACCTCTTGCAATTGTTGATAAAAGGCGCCATGGGCATAATGTTGCAGAGGTGAGATCTACTTATTTATCGGAGTTGTTTTATGCTTAATAGTTGGGTAGGACAGGATATTGTTTCTCTTTTTCAAATGTCTTGATTGATCAAGATTTCAATATTTTGGGGGGGGTGGGAGGGGAGGGGGGAATGATTGATAGAATTTTGATTATCCATGAACCTCAAAAGAAATGGAGTGGAGTATGATATAGAAGGTATAAGGCAGGTTAATATCACGTCAATAGATTAACTAATTTTAATAATGTAATATAGTGGCTTAGCACTTGCAATTTACATGGCAAAATTTTGGAAGCTGATGAGAATAACACTCTTCTAGTCCAATATTTGCTTCTGTTCTCAAGCTTAATTCCTTGCTCTCTTTCTCGTTTACCCTTTTTAAGCTGTAAAGTAATACGGTGTTATTCTCAATTTGAACTCAAAATTAACATACAAATATTATCTTATAGGTCATGAATCTGATAGGTGATGTGAAAGGAAAGGTTGCAGTTATGGTGGATGACATGATTGACACAGCTGGTACTATCTCTTTATTGTTACCATATCTATTTTAGGACTATTAGCTGTTTATTTTACCATATGTATAAGCTGAATAATAGGGATTAATTCCCATGTATATAGGCTGAACATTAGGGATTAATTCCCATGTATATAGGCTGAACATTAGGGATTAGATACCAGATATATAGGCTGAACATTAGGGATTCTAACATTTATCTCTTGGGGAAAATGTGATTCGGATGATATTTCTTTGTGTGATTGTGTCCTAAAAATCAGAATATATTAGCCTTTCCATATATTATTTCTGCTTTATCAGTGTTAACATGAGAATGCTAGTTACTGAGTCCTTATTAGATGTTAATTATCGCATTGTGGGTTTCACAGGAACAATTGCCAAAGGTGCAGCTCTATTGCATCAAGAAGGAGCCCGGGAAGTGTATGCATGTAGTACACATGCTGTTTTTAGGTATGTGGATCCTTAATATCTCATAGATGCTTGGTTGTTCTTTATCATAGTGTGAAAATTTTGTTAGCTGAAGTTGCTTCCTGATAAAAACACATGTTTGAGCAATATCACCTGGGCAAGGGTTTCCACATCTCTTAAAAGTTTGAGTTTGTTAATACTCTGGGAGCAGTTTTAGGAGGTTAGTTCCCTCAAAACTGTTAAAGTTTGGAATTTTATTAATGAATTGTGTTTGAAATGCTATTTAGGCAATTGATGGCTTGATGCTGAAGCCTCGAAATGCTGTTGTACTATTGTAATAAAAGTCGAACTGATTATCTTTTTTGACATAATAAAAGGCCGAACTGAGTGTCTGGAATAAATCTGTCACGAGACTGTTAAAAGTACTATTGTACTAAATGGCTTTCGTTCTGAGTTCCTACACATGCATTTATCACAATGAAATCAGGCTGTTGGAGATCACAAGTACATTGCTCTCCAAGGTCTTTAGAAACTTCTGAAATACGATGAAATGGTCATTAGAAAGATCCTACTGATGGTTATATTGGTTGCTTTTTGTTCAATCATTGCAAAATCCTTGTCGGTGAAGTCATAAGTTTTGTTTTACTGAGTTCTCTTGTTTGTATGTTCTTTGACAAAATATGCTATATCCTATCGTATTACGTATGCCTTTGCAAATGTTCATTATATTCATCCGTTTGTATGGTTCCACAGTCCTCCTGCAATAGAGAGGTTGTCAAGTGGTCTTTTCCAAGAAGTAATCATAACAAACACCATCCCAGTGTCAGAGCAGAACTATTTTCCTCAGTTGACAGTCCTCTCCGTGGCAAACCTGCTGGGAGAGACCATATGGCGTGTTCACGATGACTGCTCTGTAAGTAGCACCTTTCAGTAGAAACAATTTAATAATATGGGCAATCAAATTTGTTCCTTCCATGAAAGTAATCTCTTGATACATGAGGTGCTGATTTGTTGCAAATTCGTTTTGTAAGATTTAATGTTTTTCTATAGCTAATCTTGATAAGCTGTGATTGAATGGGATCTGCTGCATCATAGATATATAGTCTGATACTAAATTTGTAAAGATAGATTAGAGGGATTCCTAGAAAGTAATGGCTTTTTCAGTTATTTCATAGATTTCCAGGAAGTGCTTCTTGTTATTGCTTGTTATGTTGTAACTTGTATCTGAATGACCTAATTAGAGGACTTTTAATCTTAGTTGTATGAGCAACGTGGAGTGTGGAGAGTTTTTATTGATATAGAAATATATATTTGTGATTGGCAGGGAGGGTTTGAACCCTATTCAACATTGGGCATTGATTGATTTCTCAACTTGATGGGTTTGGTTTGTACCAGAGAGAGAGTTGCCTTGAAGGCAAAAACAATTTGGTTGTATGGGAACGTTAATCAGACTGTCTATTGTACTCACTCGGGAGTAATAGTCACAGTGGGGTAGTCTTGTTGTAGAATGAAATGCAACAAAGGAATGGTTTTTTTCTTTTTTTTTTTTCTTTTTTTGAATGTCATGTGTCATTTTTCTTTTATGTATTTGTATATGGTTATATTTGGTAAAAATAAAATAAAAAAAATGTAATGCAATATTAAGTGCTGTAATTGAGTTTTTTATCAAGTCCTAGCAAGAGCAGTGTGGGAACAAGTTAATTTGACAAGGGAAGGGAAGGGAAGGGACACATCGAATAGTGCAGACTTGGAGGAGGCAGAATGGTTGCGTCAGGTAGCAGAGGCAAAAGATGGTCCCCCTTTCTTTCAACCTGTTCCTAATAACTCACTCTGCGTCTGCATGTCCATGTGCTAAATGGAAACCGCCATAAAAAAAATAATGAGAGAAAGAAAGGAAAAATATGTAAAAAAAAATTAGCAAAAAGAGTTCAAGGATGGTGTTCACCTGACATCATCCTTGGCTCTTTTTTTTTTTTATAATTATTAAAAAAATAAAATAAAAAGAGTTGGTTAGGAAAAAGGGGTTCTTGAGAAAGAAAACGAGACTAAAAAAAAATGAGATGAGAAAGAAGAGATGTTGAAAAATGAAATTGAGAAGAAAAATGAGTTGGTGGGAGAAGATAGTCGAAAAAAAAAAAAGAAGGATAGGAGAGAAAGAAAGGAAGCGAAAAGCAAAGAGAGAAAAAAATATATATATATGTAGGAAAAATTATAGAAGATAAAGGAGTTGAAAGATAGAGAATTTTTTTTTCAATCCTATTTTGCAGTCTCACGTGATGTTCTCCATCTTCATGAAAAGAACATAAAGGGCCATTTCTTTGAGGAAAAAAATGGGTTAGAAAGAAGAATGAGGATGAAAAAATTATCATTTTTCCTTTTTGTTTTTTAAATCTCTGTTGTCTCTCTTCTATTTTCCATTTCTTTTTCTAAAAATCAAAATTTGGAAGGTTTTCTCTGATCAAGTGAAGGGGTATCCAAGCTTGATTGGTTGAATCTGATTTTTTTTAGTTTTATAAATATTTTTTTTTTACAAAAGTTATGATCTTGCAAAGAATGATTTTTACAAATATTTGTTTAGATTTGTTCGTTTTTTATTTTTAATTTTTTAAAAGATAAATAGATGATCGAAAATGAGATAAAAGAAACTTCTTTTTTTTTTTTTTTGGATAAGTAGATTTTCATATATCCAAGAAAGCAGCAGTGCTGCTACATGTTACAAAACTAGCTTAGCCTAGCTAAACAAATCAGAAAACCAATGCCATTAGACAAACATGTCTGCATTTAACCTCCAAGAATTACATAAAAACGTATTAACTGAATCTCTTTTAATCTTCCTAAGATCACTTAACCTGGTCGAGATCATGTCTCTCACTTGCTCAGTGAGGTGCTCCTCCTTTTGCTCAATTGAGTTGAACAAACGATTGTTTCTTTCCTTCCAAACTAGGTAGATAACTGCGTTCCAAGCTAGCCTCAATATTGTTGTGATTAGAGCTTTACCTCTGAGGTTGACAGAGGCCCATTGAAACTCTACATTCCAACATGCAACCTGCCTATTTAACCTACAAAGTACCATCACTCTCTGCCATATCTGTTTCGAGTAGGAGCAAGTGAAGAATAGATGATCCCTGGTTTCCCTCTCTTGTTTGCACAGCAAACATTTATCATCCACTGCCATTCCCCAGGAGATAAGCCTATCCTTTGTGGCCAATCTATTTAGGATTGTCATCCAAGAGAGCATAGAATGCCTAGGAATATTAAAATTACACCATACCAACTTATACCAAGCCACTTTCCCAGCTGAAGGTCTGATCTTGTTCCACACTGCTGACACTTGGTACTTTCCCTTAGGGAAAGGCCATTTACAGCTTCCATCAGCAGTTGTGAGAACTATTCTGGCAGCCACCTCTCTCAATTGAATGATCTTCCTCCAATTCCAACTACTCCCACTCTGGATAGAGGTGTGCCATGGGTCTCTATCCTTCAACACATAAGTCTTGATCCAGGCTATCCATAGGGAGCCTGCGTCAATCAGAACAGCCCAAAAATTTCTTAGAATACATGCCTGATTCCAAGTGACAGGGTCCTTTACACCAAGTCCCCCTTCTGATTTTGGCAGGCAAATAGACTTCCAGCTAACTTTAGCTCCCTGAGCTTGGCCTTCCTTCCCTTTCCATAAGAAGCTTGAGCATAGCTGCATCAACTTCCTTATGCATTGCTTGGGCAGAACAAAATGTCTGCACCAGAAGTTCTGCAGGTGAAACAGAACTGATTGGATAAGCTGAAGCCTTCCAGCATAAGACAAGAACTTTGTTGCCCATCCTCTAACCCTTGCTGTCACCTTCTCCAAAAGTGGCTCACAGTCCGTCATGGTTAATCTTCTAGTGACTAATGGAACCCCCAGGTATCTGACAGGCAGTGTGCCTGTTTTGAACCCTGTGGACTCTCTGATGAGCCTTAATTCTTCTCTGTCAATTCCTGTGGAGAAGAACTCACTTTTGGTGCTATTAAGTTGGAGCCCTGAGTAGGTGTAGAATTGACTTAGCACTAGCTGAATACCTTTCACTGAATCAAGATTGCCCTTGGCAAAGATTAGCAGATCATCAGCAAAACTCAGATGAGTTAAATGAAGCTTTTTGCACTTAGGATGATAAGAGAAGACCCCATACTGTGCTGCTGAGTCCAGCAACTTGGACAGAACATTGATAGCAATCACAAAGAGGTAGGGGGAAAGGGGATCACCTTGCCTGACTCCTCTTGCCCCCTTAAAGAAGCCCATAAGTCCTCCATTAACAGATATAGAGAAGTAACTGGTGGAAAGGCAACTTTCAATCCAATCAATGAACTGCTGAGGGACCTGCATTGCCTTCAAGACTGCAGAGATGAAATCCCAGCTGATAGTATCAAATGCCTTCTGCAAATCCACTTTTATGGCACATCGTGGGGACAGAGTATTCCTACCATAGCCTCTGACTAACTCTTGAGCAAGCAGGATATTGTCTGTGATACTCCTGCCTGGAATGAAGGCACTCTGATTGGGACAGATCACCAATGGAAGACTGTTCTTGAGTCTGTTAGTCAGAATCTTGCTGATGCATTTGTAAAAGACAGTGCAACAGGAAATTGGTCTGAAATCTCTCATTGTGCTTGGATTTGGGCATTTTGGAATGAGAGCCACACTAGTTGAATTGAAGGCTTTGTGCATCACTCCTGTCCTGAAAAAGAACATTGCAGCCTCTGTGACATCCTCACCAACAACTTGCCAAGCTGTTTTGAAGAAGTGAGCTGTGAATCCATCTGGTCCTGGACTCTTGTCACTATGAATCGAAAACATTGCTTCTTTTATCTCTGCAGGAGTTAGCCTTTTAACCAGTTCTGCTTTGTGCTTTTCAGTGATGGAAGTCTGAAGAAGTTCAGCAAGCAAATTCTGGTTACAGCCCTTGACCATATGGTCTTTGGATCCCAACAAGTTCTGGAAGTAGGAGACAGCTTCTGTAGCAATCTGATCAAAGTTTTCAAGTCTGTTTCCTTGTGCATCCGTCAAAGAATGTATAGTATTTTTGTTCAACTTTGCCCTCACCATTCTATGAAAGAAGCCTGTATTTTGGTCTCCTTCCTTTAGCCATTTGATTCTGGATTTCTGCTTGTAAAAGCTTTCCTCATCTTTGAGAAGATTATTGAAAGCCCTGGAAAGGATATCTTTCTTTGCTGCCAGTTCAACATCTGCAGGCTTCCTTAGTAGTTGGAGCTGAACTTCTGCTAATTCCCTTCTTTTGGCTTGTACCTTCTCAGTAATAGCTCCATACTTCTTGAAATTGAAATTCTTTAGCTGCTGCTTCACTCTCTTCAGTTTGATATGCAAATTGGATATAGGATCGCCTCTGGTAGGTTCCTGCCATGAGCTCTCAACTATATCCATGAACTCTGCATCCCTAGTCCAGTAATTGAAAAACTTGAATGGTTTGGGAGGGGAGTGATTCTCCAAGCTGGTTTTGATTAGTGCAGCACAGTGATCAGAGGTTTCAGGTGCAATAAATTCCACATAGGAGTGTGGGAAGGAGATTGATAACTCGTATAATTATATAGTTTTTAGTTATGTTTTATTATTATTTTGTGTCAAATACGAGTTATTATTGTTTAGTCTAATTGTGTTTATGATCTTTTATATTTTTATGTAATTTCGTGTTTTTCACAAGTTTCTTTGAGTGATTTCAGATTACTAGAATTAAGGGCAAATCGAGTTCAGTTCCAGTTCCGATACCTTTTGCCATATCAGCTATATCTGGAGTTTCACTGAAGCAATAAGGCTGAAATTTGTAGTCGTGCAAAGCTAAGAGGCATATCTATCTTTTTCATGTTTTACACTTCTTGAAACGGAGTCGTTTTCCCTAGCGAAATCGACCATCAAAGTAGCTGATGTGCAATGACGTCTGTGCTGACCTGTTTTCGTATTTTGCCCATATCTGCTTATCCACATCAGCAAATGAGCTGATTTCAATGGATATGGATCCGTAACTGATACGGGAACCTTTGTCTAGAAGACCATATGATCAGATCAGGCCTCCAATATTGACGAAATCGACCATCAATTTGGCTGATGTGCAATGACATCTGTGCTGACCTGTTTTCGTGTTTTGCCCATATCTTCTTATCCACATCAGCAAATGAGCTGATTCAAACGGATATGGATCCGTAACTGATAGGGGAACATTTTTCTAGAAGACCATGTGATCAGATCAGGCTTCCAACATTGACGAAATCGACCATCAAGTTGGCTGATCAAAATTGTCATACAATATGACGAAAATTGTTAGAAAAATGCACCCACCTATTATACCTACCTTTGAAATTTGTAAAGCTTGTCTCTTGTCATTTAGCCCTCCAAAATGTGTATAAATAGAGGGCCTTGGATGATTGTAGAGGATCATATTGTACATAGGTAGGATATTAGCCATTTTAATAAAATTCTCTAAGTTTTCTTCTTCTTTCTTTTCTCTAGTTTTCTTTCTTTTCTCTAGTTTTCTTTTTCTTTAGAGAGAGCAAGAGGTTGGATAATTAATATTCTTCCTCTTCTTCTTTCTTTCTTTTATTTTCTTCTTAGATTTTCTTTAATTTTATGTTTATGTTTACAATGCCTATGCTAGGCTAAACTTCTATTTGGTTAAGGGTGATTTCAAAGCCCTAGACATGTTTTATAATTGATTTTCAGATTCTATCTATCATTAATTTTCTATCAAAGTTGCTTATGTTCTTCTACAAGAATTGTTCATGATGTTGTCTTGATTTGTTTAGGTGTACAACTAGATAGATCTTGATAATTATCTATTGCTAGTTTAGGAGTCTTGATCCGTGTAATTGCTTTGATTTCCTATTCATAAGTGGCAATTTGTGATTAATGATTATGGTCAAGTTTTCAATAATTGCAAAGTGGAACATAACCTAAGTTGAACAATCCGAGCTTATGTGTTTGTTGCTTAGATCAACCTATCTTTCTCATCATAAAACTGCCATTAAATTGAATCTAGAGAGCTTATTCTAGGTTGTTTGATGGTTAGAGATTAAATAGAGAGCTTGTTCTATTTAACGACAAACTAAGGAAAGATTGGGGTAACAGAGCTTGTTGTTATCTACGGTTGTTAACTTTGATAGTTGGTTGATATTGATAGATCTGAAATTGATTCTTAATGATGTCTAGTGGTGGAGAATGAAACATTAACCATATTTTTCATATTTGATTCTTCTTACTTACTTGTTTTCTTACTTTTAGTTTGCTTATTTTTTATATTTATTTTTATTGGCTGGTTATACCGCCTAATTTGTATATTAACTTTGTTTTATTTTTATTGGCTGGTTATACCGCCTAATTTAGTATATATATTTTTATTGGCAGGTTATACCGCCTTGCATCTTATTCTTATTATTTACTTTAGTTTAAATCTGGCTTCAAAAACCCCTTTTCTTTTATTGTTCTTGAATTTAAGTTTTAAACTATTAACTTATAAACTAAAACCCAATCCCTGAGGACTCGACCCTTGCTAACTACTATACTTACAATTTATCTTTTTAGTGCAAGGTTAAATAAGATACACTCTTTTGGGTGCATCAAATTTTTGGCGCCGTTGCCGGGGATTGTTTTCTTTAGTTTATTTGTTACTTGGTTTATTCTTATTTTCAGTTCTAATTAGTTTTATTTTCTTGTACATACAAGTTTTTCTTTTCAAATTAAAAAAAAAAAAAAAAAAACAATGGAATTGAGCAATCTAACACTTGAAGAGTTGGTGGCATACATGAACATGGAGAATCAACAAGCCAATCTCACCTCCCCAGTTCAACAATTGGCCATGGGAGGATGTCAAGGCCATCAAGTGTTCCAAGACCAACAGTATGATCATTACTCAAACACTTACCATGAGGGATGGTGGGATCATACTAATTATGGCTACTCGAAAAATTACCAAGAAGTAGATCCTTATGCCAATTACACTCATCCATTTAGCTTTAATCAATCATGGTCTCAAGAACCAGATCTTTTTCAACCACCACATATGACTCAAAACTCAGGTACTTCTTTAGAAGATCTTGTCTATTCTCTTGTTACTGATTCTTTGCAATTTCAACAGGAAACAAGGGCAAGCATCCAGAGTTTGGAAAAGCAAATGAGCCAATTGGCTAGTAGTATGGTGGGATGGGTAGCACAAAGATCTGAAGAACTCCCAGCCCAAACGATGGTTAGCCCAAAGGAGAATGCTACTATTGTGACCTTGAAGAATGAGGAACAAGATGAGGATGAAACAAAATTAGAGATGGATTCTATTCTTGAGGATAATGAAGCCAAAGATCCAAATAAGAGTATTTCGGCACCTGAGGTAACGTTTAAGGTTTCACTTTTTACTAATGTTTCTTCTCCACCTTTTCCTAGTAGATTTGCAAAGTTCAAGGAGGAAGAACATGAACAACACATGCCGGAAACCTTAAACAACTTGTTTGTGGAGGTCATTCAACAAGTATCAAAATATGCTCCATTCCTCGATGACATATGCACCACAAAGGATGATGGAATAATACTTGTAATGGAGAATGCATCCACTGTTGTGCAAAGAAAGCTTCCTCTCAAACGCATAAATTTGGGAAATTTCATGTATGAGCCTGACAAGCCTAAAATGCCAAGAAGGGGAATTGGCTAGGCTGAAAACAATTAATCAAGTGCTAATTGGTGGAGGCAGCCTAATTAGTGAAAGCATTGCCAAACTGCCATCCTCAGATTTGCTCTCTTTTTCTTTATCTTTTTCTTATGTTTTTTTTTTGCTAATTGTGTTTAGTGTTTCTAAGTTCATTTAGGCTGCATAAGTTTATTTTGTTTATTAGTTCTTTTCACTTACACATGATTCTTTCATTTGGGATTAATAGCATTACATTAATGACAATGTAAGAATTATGTGTGGGGGGAAGAATTTAGGATTTTATTTAGAGTGTTTTGTTTTTGTGTCTTTTTATGTTGTTTTTCTTTCTGATCCTTGTTTTGAAAATAACTAGATGTAAATATAATTTTTAAGTTTTTTTAACCCCGGTTAAATGGCGGATAACGGTACTCCGTGATTATTTAAATCGGTTTCATCAGCTACCCACAAAACTGATATTGTATATAAATTTCTCTTCCAATTTCTCTTTCAATTTTTTTCATTTTTTTTTCAGGATGGATGATATTCTCACAAGATTGCAGAAACGATTTCCTCCTTTTCCTCGAAATATTTTACTGAAGCTTTACCAAGTTCGATTTGAAAGATTAAGAATGCTTATACACAAAGGGATTCCTGAAGACATACGTTGGATAATTGAAGCCAAGGTACGTGAAGATGAATATCTTCCTGTTTTGCATTTACCAGGTACAGGTAGAAGCACTTTTGCAAAGAAGCGACGAGCAAAGCGCATGAGTTCAAATTGCCACAAATGTGCACGATGGACGTGTAACGGTAAATGTCGTTCTATTGGGATTCCGTCCTCTAATCGAGATGATAAAATTGAATTCATTAAGGATGGACTGAGTAAGGAGAATTTGGGTAATATCCAACTTTCTCTTGAGACGCATCCTAGTGGAGACGTACAAAGAGAAATTCTTGATTTATGGCCGCAATTCCAAAGGGAATGGCAACATCTTGGGAATCTGATGTTAAAAGACCCTGTTTGCCAGCTTGTAAGAAAACTGGATGGGAAGCATATCCTCGACTCATAGAAGGCGTTTAAGCCGTTTCTGGACGTAAAACCAGAGGAAGATGTGAGCCACAATCACAACTACAATAAATGACTTCTCAGCTTTTGGTTTGATTTGCAATAACTTAATTTTGGTTTAATTTACGTGTTGTTCGATTTGTGTAATTATTCTTTTTTTTTTATTTGTCTTTTACGGTTGATTTTTCTTCTCTTTTTGATTTTCTTCCTGAAATCACGCAAAAATCTTTTGTTAGGTTAACATTTTCTTCTGACAGGTCAAATACACTTTCGGCGACATTATTAGTCTTGACTTTTACGGTTGATTTTTCTTCTCTTTTTGATTTTCTTCCTGAAATCACGCAAAAATCTTTTGTTAGGTTAACATTTTCTTCTGACAGGTCAGATACACTTTCGACGACATTATTACTCTTGTCTGATTCACTACTCAGTCCTCTATATATTACACCATGTACTCATTCTCTTTCAGGCATCGAAAAAAAGAAAAAAAAAAAGAAAAAAAAATGGAAAGTACTTCGTCCCAACGCATAAAAAAAATTTGTGTTTTTGGAGGTGCTTATCCAGGGAAAAATAACATATTCGCTGATGAAGCCATAAGAGTTGGAGTAATACTTGCCCAACAAAAGATCCAGTTGATTTATGGAGGCGGTAGTACGGGTTTAATGGGAGCAGTCGCTACAGCAGCACACGCCGGAGGAAGTCCAGTTCTAGGAATCGTGCCAAAACTATTCACAAGTTTTTGTGGACCTATCGTGGGTAAGGAAATACAAGTCTGGAGTGTCCCTGAACGGATAACAATCATGTACCATTCTGCCGATGCATTCATTGCTTTACCAGGAGGTCTGGGTACATTGGAAGAAATAGCTTGCGTGGCTTCTTGGTCATCTTTGGTCACAAATAAGAAACCCATTGGTTTGCTTAATATTAATGGTTATTTTAGTAATTTGCTTTCATATTTAGATAATGCTGTGGATAATGGATTCATGTTTTCAGAGGCAAGGAGAACCATAATTTCTGCTACAACCTTTGAAGATTTACTCAAAAAGCTCCAAGCTTATGAGTGTTTATCTGCTACGGTTGTTTCGCAAACGCTCGGAAAAAGAAAAAGAGATATGGACGAGCAAGGAGTGGATTGCACTTTGTCTTTGTGACATTATCTAACATTTTACTTGTTGTGTCTCAGTTATAATAAGTGGTTAGCAACCTCTGCAGGTAATATCTCCTAAATTCTACCTTTAAAATTTGACAATAGGGACAATATCATATTTTAGTAGGGGGTAAGGGACATATTTTGCTAATTTAAAAAAAAAAAAAGTTTGTTGTGTTTTAAGCAATTTAGAAGTATTCATTCTGAACAAGGTCTGAGTAAGGGAGACTTGAGACATATCTTGTCAGTTTGATTTTAATCTTTTTATGTTTACTTGTTAATTTTTGTTTAGTATTTTAGGATTATTTAGGTTGCATGAGTTTGTTTTGTTTTGAGTCTTAGTTGTTCCTATTCTTATGTTATTAGTTCTTTTCTCTTACACATGATTCTTTCATTTGGGTTAATAGACTTACATTGAGGACAATGTAAGAATTAAGTGTGGGGGGAATGATTTAGGATTTCTTTTATTTTTGTCTACTATTTTTTTTTATGAGTCTTTATTATTATTATTATTTTAGTGTGTTTTAGTTCCTTTTTAATACAATGATGAGATATGAATTGCATAGGTCTAAACTGGTTATTAGTGAGAAGATTTTCATAAGAATTAAGCTTGATACTAATTTTTATGAGCCAATGTTAATATGATATGTTGATTGAGAAAGAAGCATGTTTAGACTTAATCTGACTTGTATAATCATCCTTGTGAGTTTTTGAGCCTATAATGATTGATGCATTATACAAATCAATCTAATTTCTTTCTTGAGTGCTCTTATGATTACATGATTCTCTAGAACTTGCTTTAAACCGTTTGAGACTATATTGATACATGTGATAACATGAATATGATAGAGGCATTAGGATTATAACCAGAGCCAAACAGCCATCCATTATTAATGTTCTAAGAGAAAATCCCCACTAGTGAGCCAATTTGAGCCTACATTAAATATGATGTTTTATTGGTAACCACAACTTACACCTAGCCTAAATATACTTATATCCTTACCCTTGTTCTAAAGATGGATTATATATTTTGAGACATATTGCAACAAAAAAAAAAAAAATAAGTGATATTTTTAGTTAAAAATTTGGGTTAGAAACAAGAAATAAGTGTGGGGGGAAAAGAAAAGAAAAGTCAAGAGAAAAAGAAATGGAATACGGGCAAATGCATTCCTATGTAAAAAAAAAAATATGAATCATCTCTTGAATTTGTGGAAAAAGAAAAAGATGTTACAAAGTTGTTTAGAATGAAGAAAAGGCCCAACATGAATATCCGGCCTAGGTGACTATGTACTTGTAAAAGTTTTGAGAAGTTTCTTTGTATGATCTTTTTATGACTCTAAACTTTATGAACTCTTTGGAACCTTTGTGATATCTTTATCCTTTTGTTCTTCAACCACATTACAAACCCCTTGGCCCCATTACAACCTTGATTAAAGACCTCTTGATTCATGAAGTTGTATGATCTAAATAGTGGAGAATAGGTGGACAAGCAAGAATATGGTAGAACTGTTTTCATGAGATTGATTGAGTGTAAACACTTCACCACTACTTTAAAGAGTGAAAATCATGAGGGTATCCCATGTGAGAAGTTGAGATTAAATTTGAACATGCACTATTTTGATTGAAATATGTTATGTTAATATTGGCTTAACTCAAACTATTTACATTCAAGCAAGATTTTTTGTGAATTTCTTTAAGCTATTTATTAGTTTTTAAGACTTGTCCAATGATTATCTCAAATTTATATTGGAAGGATTAGTTATAATTATTATTTTTAGTTTTTCTTATGTTTTCAATGTTTGTGGGTATCGTCCTAGTAAACCCTCACGAGACTAAACTCGTCCACTAGGGACACCTAGGGGTTTAAAGGCTTGTGTCACATGCTAAGTGCCACCGTGATTTCCTACGAAAATGGATTAGATTAGATTTTCTTATTTTATTTTTATTGAGTCGTTGCTAGGGACTAGCAACAATCTAAGTGTGGGGGTGTGATAACTCGTATAATTATATAGTTTTTAGTTATGTTTTATTATTATTTTGTGTCAAATACGAGTTATTATTGTTTAGTCTAATTGTGTTTATGATCTTTTATATTTTTATGTAATTTCGTGTTTTTCACAAGTTTCTTTGAGTGATTTCAGATTACTAGAATTAAGGGCAAATCGAGTTCAGTTCCAGTTCCGACACCTTTTGCCATATCAGCTATATCTGGAGTTTCACTGAAGCAATAAGGCTGAAATTTGTAGTCGTGCAAAGCTAAGAGGCATATCTATCTTTTTTCATGTTTTACACTTCTTGAAACGGAGTCGTTTTCCCTAGCGAAATCGACCATCAAAGTAGCTGATGTGCAATGACGTCTGTGCTGACCTGTTTTCGTATTTTGCCCATATCTGCTTATCCACATCAGCAAATGAGCTGATTTCAATGGATATGGATCCGTAACTGATACGGGAACCTTTGTCTAGAAGACCATATGATCAGATCAGGCCTCCAATATTGACGAAATCGACCATCAATTTGGCTGATGTGCAATGACATCTGTGCTGACCTGTTTTCGTGTTTTGCCCATATCTTCTTATCCACATCAGCAAATGAGCTGATTCAAACGGCTATGGATCCGTAACTGATAGGGGAACATTTTTCTAGAAGACCATGTGATCAGATCAGGCCTCCAACATTGACGAAATCGACCATCAAGTTGGCTGATCAAAATTGTCATACAATATGACGAAAATTGTTAGAAAAATGCACCCACCTATTATACCTACCTTTGAAATTTGTAAAGCTTGTCTCTTGTCTTTTAGCCCTCCAAAATGTGTATAAATAGAGGGCCTTGGATGATTGTAGAGGATCATATTGTACATAGGTAGGATATTAGCCATTTTAATAAAATTCTCTAAGTTTTCTTCTTCTTTCTTTTCTCTAGTTTTCTTTCTTTTCTCTAGTTTTCTTTTTCTTTAGAGAGAGCAAGAGGTTGGATAATTAATATTCTTCCTCTTCTTCTTTCTTTCTTTTATTTTCTTCTTAGATTTTCTTTAATTTTATGTTTATGTTTACAATGCCTATGCTAGGCTAAACTTCTATTTGGTTAAGGGTGATTTCAAAGCCCTAGACATGTTTTATAATTGATTTTCAGATTCTATCTATCATTAATTTTCTATCAAAGTTGCTTATGTTCTTCTACAAGAATTGTTCATGATGTTGTCTTGATTTGTTTAGGTGTACAACTAGATAGATCTTGATAATTATCTATTGCTAGTTTAGGAGTCTTGATCCGTGTAATTGTCTTGATTTCCTATCCATAAGTGGCAATTTGTGATTAATGATTATGGTCAAGTTTTCAATAATTGCAAAGTGGAACATAACCTAAGTTGAACAATCCGAGCTTATGTGTTTTTTGCTTAGATCAACCTATCTTTCTCATCATAAAGCTGCCATTAAATTGAATCTAGAGAGCTTATTCTAGGTTGTTTGATGGTTAGAGATTAAATAGAGAGCTTGTTCTATTTAACGACAAACTAAGGAAAGATTGGGGTAACAGAGCTTGTTGTTATCTACGGTTGTTAACTTTGATAGTTGGTTGATATTGATAGATCTGAAATTGATTCTTAATGATGTCTAGTGGTGGAGAATGAAACATTAACCATATTTTTCATATTTGATTCTTCTTACTTACTTGTTTTCTTACTTTTAGTTTGCTTATTTTTTATATTTATTTTTATTGGCTGGTTATACCGCCTAATTTGTATATTAACTTTGTTTTAGTTTTATTGGCTGGTTATACCGCCTAATTTAGTATATATATTTTTATTGGCTGGTTATACCGCCTTGCATCTTATTCTTATTATTTACTTTAGTTTAAATCTGGCTTCAAAAACCCCTTTTCTTTTATTGTTCTTGAATTTAAGTTTTAAACTATTCACTTATAAACTAAAACCCAATCCCTGAGGACTCGACCCTTGCTAACTACTATACTTACAATTTATCTTTTTAGTGCAAGGTTAAATAAGATACAAAAAAAAACGATGGAATTGAGCAATCTAACACTTGAAGAGTTGGTGGCATACATGAACATGGAGAATCAACAAGCCAATCTCACCTCCCCAGTTCAACAATTGGCCATGGGAGGATGTCAAGGCCATCAAGTGTTCCAAGACCAACAGTATGATCATTACTCAAACACTTACCATGAGGGATGGTGGGATCATACTAATTATGGCTACTCGAAAAATTACCAAGAAGTAGATCCTTATGCCAATTACACTCATCCATTTAGCTTCAATCAATCATGGTCTCAAGAACCAGATCTTTTTCAACCACCACATATGACTCAAAACTCAGGTACTTCTTTAGAAGATCTTGTCTATTCTCTTGTTACTGATTCTTTGCAATTTCAACAGGAAACAAGGGCAAGCATCCAGAGTTTGGAAAAGCAAATGAGCCAATTGGCTAGTAGTATGGTGGGATGGGTAGCACAAAGATCTGAAGAACTCCCAGCCCAAACGATGGTTAGCCCAAAGGAGAATGCTACTATTGTGACCTTGAAGAATGAGGAACAAGATGAGGATGAAACAAAATTAGAGATGGATTCTATTCTTGAGGATAATGAAGCCAAAGATCCAAATAAGAGTATTTCGGCACCTGAGGTAACGTTTAAGGTTTCACTTTTTACTAATGTTTCTTCTCCACCTTTTCCTAGTAGATTTGCAAAGTTCAAGGAGGAAGAACATGAACAACACATGCCGGAAACCTTAAACAACTTGTTTGTGGAGGTCATTCAACAAGTATCAAAATATGCTCCATTCCTCGATGACATATGCACCACAAAGGATGATGGAATAATACTTGTAATGGAGAATGCATCCACTGTTGTGCAAAGAAAGCTTCCTCTCAAACGCATAAATTTGGGAAATTTCATGTATGAGCCTGACAAGCCTAAAATGCCAAGAAGGGGAATTGGCTAGGCTGAAAACAATTAATCAAGTGCTAATTGGTGGAGGCAGCCTAATTAGTGAAAGCATTGCCAAACTGCCATCCTCAGATTTGCTCTCTTTTTCTTTATCTTTTTCTTATGTTTTTTTTTGCTAATTGTGTTTAGTGTTTCTAAGTTCATTTAGGCTGCATAAGTTTATTTTGTTTATTAGTTCTTTTCACTTACACATGATTCTTTCATTTGGGATTAATAGCATTACATTAATGACAATGTAAGACTTATGTGTGGGGGGAAGAATTTAGGATTTTATTTAGAGTGTTTTGTTTTTGTGTCTTTTTATGTTGTTTTTCTTTCTGATCCTTGTTTTGAAAATAACTAGATGTAAATATAATTTTTAAGTTTTTTTAACCCCGGTTAAATGGCGGATAACGGTACTCCGTGATTATTTAAATCGGTTTCATCAGCTACTCACAAAACTGATATTGTATATAAATTTCTCTTCCAATTTCTCTTTCAATTTTTTTCATTTTTTTCAGGATGGATGATATTCTCACAAGATTGCAGAAACGATTTCCTCCTTTTCCTCGAAATATTTTACTGAATCTTTACCAAGTTCGATTTGAAAGATTAAGAATGCTTATACACAAAGGGATTCCTGAAGACATACGTTGGATAATTGAAGCCAAGGTACGTGAAGATGAATATCTTCCTGTTTTGCATTTACCAGGTACAGGTAGAAGCACTTTTGCAAAGAAGCGACGAGCAAAGCGCATGAGTTCAAATTGCCACAAATGTGCACGATGGACGTGTAACGGTAAATGTCGTTCTATTGGGATTCCGTCCTCTAATCGAGATGATAAAATTGAATTCATTAAGGATGGACTGAGTAAGGAGAATTTGGGTAATATCCAACTTTCTCTTGAGACGCATCCTAGTGGAGACGTACAAAGAGAAATTCTTGATTTATGGCCGCAATTCCAAAGGGAATGGCAACATCTTGGGAATCTGATGTTAAAAGACCCTGTTTGCCAGCTTGTAAGAAAACTGGATGGGAAGCATATCCTCGACTCATAGAAGGCGTTTAAGCCGTTTCTGGACGTAAAACCAGAGGAAGATGTGAGCCACAATCACAACTACAATAAATGACTTCTCAGCTTTTGGTTTGATTTGCAATAACTTAATTTTGGTTTAATTTACGTGTTGTTCGATTTGTGTAATTATTCTTTTTTTTTTATTTGTCTTTTACGGTTGATTTTTCTTCTCTTTTTGATTTTCTTCCTGAAATCACGCAAAAATCTTTTGTTAGGTTAACATTTTCTTCTGACAGGTCAAATACACTTTCGGCGACATTATTAGTCTTGACTTTTACGGTTGATTTTTCTTCTCTTTTTGATTTTCTTCCTGAAATCACGCAAAAATCTTTTGTTAGGTTAACATTTTCTTCTGACAGGTCAGATACACTTTCGACGACATTATTACTCTTGTCTGATTCACTACTCAGTCCTCTATATATTACACCATGTACTCATTCTCTTTCAGGCATCGAAAAAAAGAAAAAAAAAAAAAGAAAAAAAAATGGAAAGTACTTCGTCCCAACGCATAAAAAAAATTTGTGTTTTTGGAGGTGCTTATCCAGGGAAAAATAACATATTCGCTGATGAAGCCATAAGAGTTGGAGTAATACTTGCCCAACAAAAGATCCAGTTGATTTATGGAGGCGGTAGTACGGGTTTAATGGGAGCAGTCGCTACAGCAGCACACGCCGGAGGAAGTCCAGTTCTAGGAATCGTGCCAAAACTATTCACAAGTTTTTGTGGACCTATCGTGGGTAAGGAAATACAAGTCTGGAGTGTCCCTGAACGGATAACAATCATGTACCATTCTGCCGATGCATTCATTGCTTTACCAGGAGGTCTGGGTACATTGGAAGAAATAGCTTGCGTGGCTTCTTGGTCATCTTTGGTCACAAATAAGAAACCCATTGGTTTGCTTAATATTAATGGTTATTTTAGTAATTTGCTTTCATATTTAGATAATGATGTGGATAATGGATTCATGTTTTCAGAGGCAAGGAGAACCATAATTTCTGCTACAACCTTTGAAGATTTACTCAAAAAGCTCCAAGCTTATGAGTGTTTATCTGCTACGGTTGTTTCGCAAACGCTCGGAAAAAGAAAAAGAGATATGGACGAGCAAGGAGTGGATTGCACTTTGTCTTTGTGACATTATCTAACATTTTACTTGTTGTGTCTCAGTTATAATAAGTGGTTAGCAACCTCTGCAGGTAATATCTCCTAAATTCTACCTTTAAAATTTGACAATAGGGACAATATCATATTTTAGTAGGGGGTAAGGGACATATTTTGCTAATTTAAAAAAAAAAAAAAAGTTTGTTGTGTTTTAAGCAATTTAGAAGTATTCATTCTGAACAAGGTCTGAGTAAGGGAGACTTGAGACATATCTTGTCAGTTTGATTTTAATCTTTTTATGTTTACTTGTTAATTTTTGTTTAGTATTTTAGGATTATTTAGGTTGCATGAGTTTGTTTTGTTTTGAGTCTTAGTTGTTCCTATTCTTATGTTATTAGTTCTTTTCTCTTACACATGATTCTTTCATTTGGGTTAATAGACTTACATTGAGGACAATGTAAGAATTAAGTGTGGGGGGAATGATTTAGGATTTCTTTTATTTTTGTCTACTATTTTTTTTTTATGAGTCTTTATTATTATTATTATTTTAGTGTGTTTTAGTTCCTTTTTAATACAATGATGAGATATGAATTGCATAGGTCTAAACTGGTTATTAGTGAGAAGATTTTCATAAGAATTAAGCTTGATACTAATTTTTATGAGCCAATGTTAATATGATATGTTGATTGAGAAAGAAGCATGTTTAGACTTAATCTGACTTGTATAATCATCCTTGTGAGTTTTTGAGCCTATAATGATTGATGCATTATACAAATCAATCTAATTTCTTTCTTGAGTGCTCTTATGATTACATGATTCTCTAGAACTTGCTTTAAACCGTTTGAGACTATATTGATACATGTGATAACATGAATATGATAGAGGCATTAGGATTATAACCAGAGCCAAACAGCCATCCATTATTAATGTTCTAAGAGAAAATCCCCACTAGTGAGCCAATTTGAGCCTACATTAAATATGATGTTTTATTGGTAACCACAACTTACACCTAGCCTAAATATTGTATGACAATTTTGATCAGCCAACTTGATGGTCGATTTTGTCAATGTTGGAGGCCTGATCTGATCACATGGTCTTCTAGAAAAAGGTTCCCCTATCAGTTACGGATCCATAGCAGTTGGAATCAGCTCATTTTCTGTTGTGGATAAGCAGATATGGGCAAAATACGAAAACAGGTCAGCACAGACGTCATTGCACATCAGCCAACTTGATGGTCGATTTCGTCAATATTAGAGGCCTGATCTGATCATATGGTCTTCTAGAAAATTGTTCCCGTATCAGTTACGGATCCATAGCCATTTGAATCAGCTCATTTGCTGATGTGGATAAGCAGATATGGGCCAAATACGAAAACAGGTCAGCACAGACGTCATTCCACATCAGCCAACTTGATGGTCGATTTCGCTAGGGAAAACGACTCCGTTTCAAGAAGTGTAAAACATGAAAAAGATAGATATGCCTCTTAGCTTTGCACGGCTACAAATTTCAGCCTTATTGCTTCAGTGAATCTCCAGATATAGCTGATATGGCAAAAGGTGTCGGAACTGGAACTGAACTGGATTTGCCCTTAATTCTAGTAATCTGAAATCACTCAAAGAAACTTGTGAAAAACACCAAATTACATAAAAATATAAAAGATCATAAACACAATTAGACTAAACAATAATAACTCGTATTTGACACAAAACAATAATAAAACATAACTAAAAACTATATAATTATACGAGTTATCACACCCCCACACTTAGATTGTTGCTAGTCCCTAGCAACGACTCAATAAAAATAAAATAAGAAAATCTAATCTAATCCACTTTCGTAGGAAATCACGGTGGCACTTAGCATGTGACACAAGCCTTTAAACCCCTAGGTGTCCCTAGTGGACGAGTTTAGTCTCGTGAGGGTTTACTAGAACGATACCCACAAACATTGAAAAACTAAAATATAAATAAACTGCATATACTAAAAATATTTACTCCTAATCCTTTCAATACAAATTAGAGACAATATTTGAACAAGTCTTATAAACTAATCAATAGCTTAAATAATTTCACAAAAAATCATGCTTGAATGTAAATTGTTTGAGTTAAGCCAATATTAGCATAACATATCTCAATCAAAATATTGCATGTTCAAATTTAATCTCAACTTCTCACATGGGATACCCTCATGATTTTCACTCTTTAAAGTAGTGGTGAAGTGTTTACACTCAATCAATCTCATGAAAACAGTTCTACCATATTCTTGCTTGTCCACCTATTCTCCACTATTTAGATCATACAACTTCATGAATCAAGAGGTCTTTAATCAAGGTTGTAATGGGGCCAAGGGGTTTGTAATGTGGTTGAAGAACAAAAGGATAAAGATATCACAAAGGTTCCAAAGAGTTCATAAAGTTTAGAGACATAAAAAGATCATACAAAGAAACTTCTCAAAACTTTTTACAAGTACATAGTCACCTAGGCCGGATATTCATGTTGGGCCTTTTCTTCATTCTAAACAACTTTGTAACATCTTTTTCCTTTTCCACAAATTCAAGAGATGATTCATATTTTTTTTTTGCATAGGAATGTATTTGCCAGTATTCCATTTCTTTTTCTCTTGACTTTTCTTTTCTTTTCCCCCCACACTTATTTCTTGTTTCTAACCAAAAAATATCCCTTGTCTTTGTAACTTGTCTCAAATCATGCTAATTCATCTTTGGAACAAAGGTAAAGATATAAGTATATTTAGGTTAGGGACAAGTTATGGTTACCAAAGAGATAGCTTATTCAATGTAGGCTCAAATTGGTTCACTAAGGGTGTGTTCTCTTGGAACATCAATAAGGGATGGCTGTTTGGCTCTGGTTATAATCCTAATGCCTCTATCATATTCATGTTGTCACATGTATCAATATAGTCTCAAACGGTTTAAAGCAAGTTCTAGAGAATCATGTAATCATAAGAGCACTCAAGAAAGAAATTAGATTGATTTGTATAATGCATCAATCATTTTAGGCTCAAAAACTCACAATGATGATTATACAAGTCAGTTTTAAGTCTAAACATGCTTCTTTCTCAATCAACATATCATATTAACATTGGCTCATAAAAATTAGTATCAAGCTTAATTCTCATGAAAATCTTCTCACTAGTAACCAGTTTAGACCTATGCAATTCATATCTCATCATTGTATTAAAAAGGAACTAAAACACACTAAAAATAATAATAATAAAGACTCATAAAAAAAAATAGTAGACGAAAATAAAAGAAATCCTAAATCATTCCCCCCACACTTAATTCTTACATTGTCCTCAATGTAAGTCTATTAACCCAAATGAAAGAATCATGTGTAAGAGAAAAGAACTAATAACATAAGAATAGGAACAACTAAGACTCAAAACAAAACAAACACATGCAACCTAAATAATCCTAAAATACTAAACAAAAATTAACAAGTAAACATAAAAAGATTAAAATCAAACTGACAAGGTATGTCTCAAGTCTCCCTTACTCAGACCTTGTTCAGAATGAATACTTCTAAATGGCTTAAAACACAACAATTTTTTTTTTCTTTTTTTAAATTAGCAAAATATGTCCCTTACCCCCTACTAAAATATGACATTGTCCCCAATGTCAAATTTTAAAGGTAGAATTTAGGAGATATTACCTGCAGAGGTTGCTAACCACTTATTATAACTGAGACACAACAAACAAAATGTTAGATAATGTCACAAAGACAAAGTGCAATCCACTCCTTGCTCGTCCATATCTCTTTTTCTTTTTCCGAGCGTTTGCGAAACAACCGTAGCAGATAAACACTCATAAGCTTGGAGCTTTTTGAGTAAATCTTCAATGGTTGTAGCAGAAATTATGGTTCTCCTTGCCTCTGAAAACATGAATCCATTATCCACAACATTATCTAAATATGAAAGCAAATTACTAAAATAACCATTAATATTAAGCAAACCAATGGGTTTCTTATTTGTGACCAAAGATGACCAAGAAGCCACGCAAGCTATTTCTTCCAATGTACCCAGACCTCCTGGTAGAGCAATGAATGCATCGGCAGAATGGTACATGATTGTCATCCGTTCAGGGATACTCCAGACCTGTATTTCCTTACCCAAGGTAGGTCCACAAAAACCTGTGAATAGTTTTGGCACGATTCCTAGAACTGGACTTCCTCCGGCGTGTGCTGCTGTAGCGACTGCTCCCATTAAACCCGTACTACCGCCTCCATAAATCAACTGGATCTTTTGTTGGGCAAGTATTACTCCAACTCTTATGGCTTCATCAGCGAATATGTTATTTTTCCCTAGATAAGCACCTCCAAAGACACAAATTTTTTTAATGCGTTAGGACGAAGTACTTTCCATTTTTTTTTCTTTTTCGAGTGCCTCAAAGAGAATGAATACATGGTGTAATATATAGAGGACTGAGTAGTGAATCAGACAAGAGTAATAATGTCGCCGAAAGTGTATCTGACCTGTCAGAAGAAAATGTTAACCTAACAAAAGATTTTTGCGTGATTTCAGGAAGAAAATCAAAAAGAGAAGAAAAAATCAACCGTAAAAGACAAATAAAAAAAAAACGAGAATAATTACACAAATCGAACAATACGTAAATTAAACCAAAATAAAGTTATTGCAAATCAAACCAAAAGCTGAGAAGTCATTTATTGTAGTTGTGATTGTGGCTCACATCTTCCTCTGGTTTTACGTCCAGAAACGGCTTAAACGCCTTCTATGAGTCGAGGATATGCTTCCCATCCAGTTTTCTTACAAGCTGGCAAACAGGGTCTTTTAACATCAGATTCCCAAGATGTTGCCATTCCCTTTGGAATTGCGGCCATAAATCAAGAATTTCTCTTTGTACATCTCCACTAGGATGCGTCTCAAGAGAAAGTTGGATATTACCCAAATTCTCCTTACTCAGTCCATCATTAATGAATTCAATTTTATCATCTCGATTAGAGGACGGAATCCCAATAGAACGACATTTACCGTTACACGTCCATCGTGCACATTTGTGGCAATTTGAACTCATGCGCTTTGCTCGTCGCTTCTTTGCAAAAGTGCTTCTACCTGTACCTGGTAAATGCAAAACAGGAAGATATTAATCTTCACGTACCTTGGCTTCAATTATCCAACGTATGTCTTCATGAATCCCTTTGTGCATAAGCATTCTTAATCTTTCAAATCGAACTTGGTAAAGCTTCAGTAAAATATTTCGAGGAAAAGGAGGAAATCGTTTCTGCAATCTTGTGAGAATATCATCCATCCTAAAAAAAAAAATGAAAAAAAATTGAAAGAGAAATTGGAAGAGAAATTTATATACAATATCAGTTTTGTGGGTAGCTGATGGAACCGATTTAAATAATCACGGAGTACCGTTATCCGCCATTTAACCGGGGTTAAAAAAATAAAAATTATATTTACATCTAGTTATTTTCAAAACAAGGATCAGAAAGAAAAACAGCATAAAAAAAACTAAAAAACAAAACACTCTAAATAAAATCCTAAATTCTTCCCCCCACACATAATTCTTATATTGTCATTAATGTAATGCTATTATCCCCCAATGCAAGAATTATATGTAAGAGAAAAGAACTATTAAACAAAAGAAACTTATGCAGCCTAAATGAACTTAAAAACAGTAAACACAATTAACAAAGAAACATAAGAAATAAAAATAAAAACAATAAAAATAATAAAAGAAAAAGGAAAAGAAAGAGAAAGCAAATCTGAATATGGAAGGTTGGCAATTTCATCTTTAATTGGGCTGCCTTCCCAATTAACACTTGAGTTAGTGTTTTGAATCTAACCAACACCCCTTCTTGGCTTTTTAGGCTTGTCAGGCTCATACATGAAATTTCCCAAATTTATGCGTTTGAGAGGAAGCTTTCTTTGCACAACAGTGGATGCATTCTCCATTACAAGTATTATTCCATCATCCTTGGTGGTGCATATCTCATAGAGGAATGGTGCGTCTTTTGGTACTTGTTGAATGACATCCACAAACAAACTGTTTAAGGTTTCCAGCGTGTCTTGTTCATGTTCATCCTCCTTGAACTTTGCGAATCTACTAGGAAAAGGTGGAGAAGAAACATTAGTAAAAATTGGAATCTCAAACGTTACCTCAGGTGCCGAAATACTCTTATTTGGATCATTGGCTTCATTATCCTCAAGAATAGAATTCATCTCTAATTTTGTCTCATCCTCATCTTGTTCCTCATTCCTCAAGGTCACAATAGTAGCATTCTCCTTTGGGTTAATCATCGTTTGGGCAGGGAGTTCTTCAGATCTTTGTGCTACCCATCCCACCATACTACTAGTCAATTGGATCATTTGTTTTTCCAAACTCTGGATGCTTGCACTTGTTTCCTGTTGAAATTGCAAAGTATCAGTAACAAGAGAATAGACAAGATCTTCTAAAGAAGTACCTGAGTTTTGAGTCATATGTGGTGGTTGAAAAAGATCTGGTTCTTGGGACCATGATTGATTGAAGCTAGATGGATGAGTGTAATTGGCATAAGGATCTACTTCTTGGTAATTTTCTGAGTAGCCATAATTAGTATGATCCCACCATCCCTCATGGTAAGTGTTTGAGTAATGATCATACTGTTGGTCTTGGAACACTTGATGGCCTTGACATCCTCCGATGGCAAATTGTTGAACTGGGAAGGTGAGATTGGCTTGTTGATTCTCCATGTTCATGTATGCCACCAAGTCTTCAAGTGTTAGATTGCTCAATTCCATCGTTTTTTTTTGTATCTTATTTAACCTTGCACTAAAAAGATAAATTGTAAGTATAGTAGTTAGCAAGGGTCGAGTCCTCAGGGATTGGGTTTTAGTTTATAAGTTAATAGTTTAAAACTTAAATTCAAGAACAATAAAAGAAAAGGGGTTTTTGAAGCCAGATTTAAACTAAAGTAAATAATAAGAATAAGATGCAAGGCGGTATAACCAGCCAATAAAAATATATATACTAAATTAGGCGGTATAACCAGCCAATAAAAATATATATACTAAATTAGGCGGTATAACCAGCCAATAAAAATAAAACAAAGTTAATATACAAATTAGGCGGTATAACCAGCCAATAAAAATAAATATAAAAAATAAGCAAACTAAAAGTAAGAAAACAAGTAAGTAAGAAGAATCAAATATGAAAAATATGGTTAAGGTTTCATTCTCCACCACTAGACATCATTAAGAATCAATTTCAGATCTATCAATATCAACCAACTATCAAAGTTAACAACCGTAGATAACAACAAGCTCTGTTACCCCAATCTTTCCTTAGTTTGTCGTTAAATAGAACAAGCTCTCTATTTAATCTCTAACCATTAAACAACCTAGAATAAGCTTTCTAAATTCAATTTAATGGCAGCTTTATGATGAGAAAGATAGGTTGATCTAAGCAACAAACACATAAGCTCGGATTGTTCAACTTAGGTTATGTTCCACTTTGCAATTATTGAAAACTTGATCATAATCATTAATCACAAATTGCCACTTATGAATAGGAAATCAAGACAATTACACGGATCAAGACTCCTAAATTAGCAATAGATAATTATCAAGATCTATCTAGTTGTACACCTAAATAAATCAAGACAACATCATGAACAATTCTTGTAGAAGAACATAAGCAACTTTGATAGAAAATTAATGATAGATAGAATCTGAAAATCAATCACAAAACATGTCTAGGGCTTTGAAATCACCCTTAACCAAATAGAAGTTTAGCCTAGCATAGGCATTATAAACATAAAATTAAATAGAATCTAAGAAGAAAATAAAAGAAAGAAAGAAGAAGAAGAAGAATATTAATTATCCAACCTCTTGCTCTTTCTAAAGAAAAACAAAACTAGAGAAAAGAAAGAAGAAGAAAACTTAGAGAATTTTATTACAATGGCTAATATCCTACCTATGTACAATATGATTCTCTACAATCATCCAAGGCCCTCTATTTATACACATTTTGGAGGGCTAAATGACAAGAGACAAGCTTTACAAATTTCAAAGGTAGGTATAATAGGTGGGTGCATTTTTCTAACAATTTTCGTCATATTGTATGACCATTTTGATCAGCCAACTTGATGGTCGATTTTGTCAATCTTGGAGGCCTGATCTGATCACATGGTCTTCTAGAAAAATGTTCCCCTATGAGTTACTGATTCATAGCCGTTGGAATCAGCTCATTTGCTGATGTGGAGAAGAAGATATGGGCAAAATACGAAAACAGGTCAGCACAGACGTCATTGCACATCAGCCAACTTGATGGTCGATTTCTTCAATATTGGAGGCTTTATCTGATCACATGGTCTTCTAGACAAATGTTCCCCTATCCGTTATTGATCCATAGCCGTTGGAATCAGCTCATTTGCTGATGTGTATCGGACGATATGGTCAAAATGCGAAAACTGCTCAGGACAGACGTCATTGCACATCAGCCAACTTGATGGTTGATTTCGCTAGGGAAAACGACTCCGTTTCAAGAAGTGTAAAACATGAAAAAGATAGATATGCCTCTTAACTTTGCACGGTTAAAATTTCAGCCTTATTGCTTCAGTGAAACTCCAGATATAGCTGATATGGAAAAAGGTGTCGGAACTGGAACTGAACTGGATTTGCCCTTAATTCTAGTAATCTGAAATCACTCAAAGAAGCTTGTGAAAAACACCAAATTACATAAAAATATAAAAGATCATAAACACAATTAGACTAAACAATAATAACTCGTATTTGACACAAAACAATAATAAAACATAACTAAAAACTATAAAATTATACGAGTTATCACACCCCCACACTTAGCTTTTTGCTAGTCCTCGAGCAAAATCAAATAAAAATAAAATAAGAAAATCTAATCTAATCCACTTTCGTAGGAAATCACGGTGGCACTTAGCATGTGACACAAGCCTTTAAACCCCTAGGTGTCCCTAGTGGACGAGTTTAGTCTCGTGAGGGTTTACTAGGACGATACCCACAAACATTGAAAACATAAGAAAAACTAAAAATAATAATTATAACTAATCCTTCCAATATAAATTTGAGATAATCATTGGACAAGTCTTAAAAACTAATCAATAGTTAAAGAAATTCACAAAAAATCTTGCTTGAATGTAAATAGTTTGAGTTAAGCCAATATTAACATAACATATTTCAATCAAAATAATGCATATTCAAACTTAATCTCAACTTCTCACATGGGATACTCTCTTGATTTTCACTCTTTAAAGTAGTGGTAAAGTGTTTACACTCAATCAATCTCATGAAAACATTTCTACCATATGCTTGCTTGTCCACCTATTCTCCACTAAAAGATCATGCAACTTCATAAATCAAGAGGTCTTTAATCAAGGTTGTAATGGGGCCAAGGGGTTTGTAATGTGGTTGAAGAACAAAAGGATAAAGATATCACAAAGGTTCCAAAGAGTTCATAAAGTTTAGAGACATAAAAAAAATTATACAAAGAAACTTCTCAAAACTCTTTACAAGTACATAGTCACCTAGGCCGGATATTCATGTTGGGCCTTTTCTTCATTCTAAACAACTTTGTAACATCTTTTTCTTTTTCCACAAATTCAAGAGATGATTCATATATATATATATATTTTTACATAGGAATGTATTTTCCAGTATTCCATTTCTTTTTTCTCTTGACTTTTCTTTTCTTTTCCCCCCACACTTATTTCTTGTTTCTAACCAAAAAAATATCCCTTGTCTTTGCAACTGGTCTCAAATCATGCTAATTCATCTTTGGAACAAAGGTAAAGATATAAGTATATTTAGGTTAGGGACAAGTTATGGTTACCAAAGAGATAGCTTATTCAATGTAGGCTCAAACTGGTTCACTAAGGGTGTGTTCTCTTGGAACATCTATAAGGGATGGCTGTTTGGCTCTGGTTATAATCCTAATGCCTCTATCATATTCATGTTGTCACATGTATCAATATAGTCTCAAACGGTTTAAAGCAAGTTCTAGAGAATCATGTAATCATAAGAGCACTCAAGAAAGAAATTAGATTGATTTGTATAATGCATCAATCATTTTAGGCTCAAAAACTCACAATGATGATTATACAAGTCAGTTTTAAGTCTAAACATGCTTCTTTCTCAATCAACATATCATATTAACATTGGCTCATAAAAAGGTTGACATCAAGCTCAATTTTCATGAAAATCTTCTCACTAATAAATCTGTTTTAGACTTATACAATTCATATCTCATCATTGTATTAAAAAGGAACTAAAACTCACAAAAAAATAATAATAATAATAATAAAGAAAAAAAAATAGTAGACAAAAATAAAAGAAATCCTAAATCATTCCCCCCCACACTTAATTCTTACATTGTCCTCAATGTAAGTCTATTAACTCAAATGAAAGAATCATGTGTAAGAGAAAAGAACTAATAACATAAGAATAGGAACAACTAAGACTCAAAACAAAACAAAACCATGTAACCTAAATAATCCTAAAATACTAAACAAAAATTAACAAGTAAACATAAAAAGATTAATATCAAACTGACAAGGTATGTCTCAAGTCTCCCTTACTCAGACCTTGTTCAGAATGAATACTTCTAAATTGCTTAAAACACAACAAACTTTTTTTTTTTTTTTGAAAAGAAGAAATCAAACTGACAAGGTATGTCTCAAGTCTCCCTTACTCAGACCTTGTTCAGAATGAATACTTCTAAATTGCTTAAAACACAACAAACTTTTTTTTTTTTTTTGAAAAGAAGAAATCAAACTGACAAGGTATGTCTCAAGTCTCCCTTACTCAGACCTTGTTCAGAATGAATACTTCTAAATTGCTTAAAACACAACAAACTTTTTTTTTTTTTTAAGAAGGTAAAATTTAGGAGATATTACCTGTAGAGGTTGCTAACCACTTATTATAACTGAGACACAACAAACAAAATGTTAGATAATGTCACAAAGACAAAGCGCAGTCCACTCCTTGCTCGTCCATATCTCTTTTTCTTTTTCCGAGCGTTTGCGAAACAACCGTAGCAGATAAACACTCATAAGCTTGGAGCTTTTTGAGTAAATCTTCAATGGTTGTAGCAGAAATTATGGTTCTCCTTGCCTCTGAAAACATGAATCCATTATCCACAGCATTATCTAAATATGAAAGCAAATTACTAAAATAACCATTAATATTAAGCAAACCAATGGGTTTCTTATTTGTGACCAAAGATGACCAAGAAGCCACGCAAGCTATTTCTTCCAATGTACTCAGACCTCCTGGTAAAGCAATGAATGCATCGGCAGAATGGTACATGATTGTTATCCGTTCAGGGATACTCCAGACTTGTATTTCCTTACCCACGGTAGGTCCTCAAAAACTTGTGAATAGTTTTGGCACGATTCCTAGAACTGGACTTCCTCCGGCGTGTGCTGCTGTAGCGACTGCTCCCATTAAACCAGTACTAACGCCTCCATAAATCAAGTGGATCTTTTGTTGGGCAAGTATTACTCCAACTCTTATGGCTTCATCAGCGAATATGTTATTTTTCCCTGGATAAGCACCTCCAAAGACACAAATTTTTTTAATGCGCTGGGACGAAGTACTTTCCATTTTTTTTTTCTTTTTCGAGTGCCTGAAAGAGAATGAGTACATGGTGTAATATATAGAGGACTGAGTAGTGAATCAGACAAGAGTAATAATGTCGCCGAAAGTGTATCTGACCTGTCAGAAGAAAATATTAACCTAACAAAAGATTTTTGCGTGATTTCAGGAAGAAAATCAAAAAGAGAAGAAAAATCGACCGTAAAAGTCAAGAGTAATAATGTCGCCGAAAGTGTATTTGACCTGTCAGAAGAAAATGTTAACCTAACAAAAGATTTTTGCGTGATTTCAGGAAGAAAATCAAAAAAAGAAGAAAAATCAACCGTAAAAGACAAATAAAAAAAACGAGAATAATTACACAAATCGAACAACACGTAAATTAAACCAAAATAAAGTTATTGCAAATCAAACCAAAAGCTGAGAAGTCATTTATTGTAGTTGTGATTGTGGCTCACATCTTCCTCTGGTTTTACGTCCAGAAACGGCTTAAACGCCTTCTATGAGTCGAGGATATGCTTCCCATCCAGTTTTCTTACAAGCTGGCAAACAGGGTCTTTTAACATCAGATTCCCAAGATGTTGCCATTCCCTTTGGAATTGCGGCCATAAATCAAGAATTTCTCTTTGTACGTCTCCACTAGGATGCGTCTCAAGAGAAAGTTGGATATTACCCAAATTCTCCTTACTCAGTCCATCCTTAATGAATTCAATTTTATCATCTCGATTAGAGGACGGAATCCCAATAGAACGACATTTACCGTTACACGTCCATCGTGCACATTTGTGGCAATTTGAACTCATGCGCTTTGCTCGTCGCTTCTTTGCAAAAGTGCTTCTACCTGTACCTGGTAAATGCAAAACAGGAAGATATTCATCTTCACGTACCTTGGCTTCAATTATCCAACGTATGTCTGCAGGAATCCCTTTGTGCATAAGCATTCTTAATCTTTCAAATCGAACTTGGTAAAGCTTCAGTAAAATATTTCGAGGAAAAGGAGGAAATCGTTTGTGCAATCTTGTGAGAATATCATCCATCCTGAAAAAAAAAATGAAAAAAAAAATTAAAGAGAAATTGGAAGAGAAATTTATATACAATATCAGTTTTTTTGGGTAGCTGATGGAACCGATTTAAATAATCACGGAGTACCGTTATCCGCCATTTAACCGGGGTTAAAAAAAATTATATTTACATCTAGTGTTTTTCAAAACAAGGATCAGAAAGAAAAACAACATAAAAAGACTCAAAAACAAAACACTCTAAATAAAATCCTAAATTCTTCCCCCCACACATAATTCTTACATTGTCATTAACGTAATGCTATTATCCCCCAATGCAAGAATTATATGTAAGAGAAAAGAACTATTAAACAAAAGAAACTTATGCAGCCTAAATGAACTTAAAAGCAGTAAACACAATTAACAAAGAAACATAAGAAATAAAATAAAAACAATAAAAATAATAAAAGAAAAAGGAAAAAGGAAAAGAAAGAGAAAGCAAATCTCAATATGGAAGGTTGGCAATTTCATCTTTAATTGGGCTGCCTTCCCAATTAACACTTGAGTTAGTGTTTTGAATCTAACCAACACCCTTTCTTGGCTTTTTAGGCTTGTCAGGCTCATACATGAAATTTCCCAAATTTATGCGTTTGAGAGGAAGCTTTCTTTGCACAACAGTGGATGCATTCTCCATTACAAGTATTATTCCATCATCCTTGGTGGTGCATATCTCATCGAGGAATGGTGCATCTTTTGGTACTTGTTGAATGGCATCCACAAATAAACTGTTTAAGGTTTCCAGGATGTCTTGTTCATGTTCCTCCTCCTTGAACTTTGCGAATCTACTAGGAAAAGGTGGAGAAGAAACATTAGCAAAAATTGGAATCTTAAACGTTACCTCCGGTGTCGAAATACTCTTATTTGGATCTGTGGCTTTATTATCCTCAAGAATAGAATCCATCTCTAATTTTGTCTCATCCTCATCTTGTTCCTCATTCCTGAAGGTCACAATAGTAGCATTCTCCTTTGGGTTAATCATCGTTTGGGCAGGGAGTTCTTCAGATCTTTGTGCTACCCATCCCACCATACTACTAGCCAATTGGCTCATTTGCTTTTCCAAACTCTGGATGCTTGCCCTTGTTTCCTGTTGAAATTGCAAAGTATTAGTAACAAGAGAATAGACAAGATCTTCTAAAGAAGTACCTGAGTTTTGAGACATATGTGATGGCTGAAAAAGATCTGATTCTTGAGACCATGATTGATTGAAGATAGATGGATGAGTGTAACTGGCATAAGGATCTACTTCTTGGAAATTTTTTGAGTAGCCATAATTAGTATGATCCCACCATCCCTCATGGTAAGTGTTTGAGTAATGATCATGCAGTTGGTCTTGGAACACTTGATGGCCTTGACATCCTCCCATGGCAAATTGTTGAACTGGGAAGGTGAGATTGGCTTGTTGATTCTCCATGTTCATGTATGCCACCAACTCTTCAAGTGTTAGATTGCTCAATTCCATCGTTTTTTTTTTTTTTTTTCAAAATTTGATAAGAAAAACCCGTATGTACAAGAAAACAAAACTCATTAGAACTGAAAATAAGAATAAACCAAGTAACAAATAAACTAAAGAAAACAATCCCCGGCAACGGCGCCAAAAATTTGATGCACCCAAAAGAGTGTATCTTATTTAACCTTGCACTAAAAAGATAAATTGTAAGTATAGTAGTTAGCAAGGGTCGAGTCCTCAGGGATTGGGTTTTAGTTTATAAGTTAATAGTTTAAAACTTAAATTCAAGAACAATAAAAGAAAAGGGGTTTTTGAAGCCAGATTTAAACTAAAGTAAATAATAAGAATAAGATGCAAGGCGGTATAACCAGCCAATAAAAATATATATACTAAATTAGGCGGTATAACCAGCCAATAAAAATATATATACTAAATTAGGCGGTATAACCAGCCAATAAAAATAAAACAAAGTTAATATACAAATTAGGCGGTATAACCAGCCAATAAAAATAAATATAAAAAATAAGCAAACTAAAAGTAAGAAAACAAGTAAGTAAGAAGAATCAAATATGAAAAATATGGTTAAGGTTTCATTCTCCACCACTAGACATCATTAAGAATCAATTTCAGATCTATCAATATCAACCAACTATCAAAGTTAACAACCGTAGATAACAACAAGCTCTGTTACCCCAATCTTTCCTTAGTTTGTCGTTAAATAGAACAAGCTCTCTATTTAATCTCTAACCATTAAACAACCTAGAATAAGCTTTCTAAATTCAATTTAATGGCAGCTTTATGATGAGAAAGATAGGTTGATCTAAGCAACAAACACATAAGCTCGGATTGTTCAACTTAGGTTATGTTCCACTTTGCAATTATTGAAAACTTGATCATAATCATTAATCACAAATTGCCACTTATGAATAGGAAATCAAGACAATTACACGGATCAAGACTCCTAAACTAGCAATAGATAATTATCAAGATCTATCTAGTTGTACACCTAAATAAATCAAGACAACATCATGAACAATTCTTGTAGAAGAACATAAGCAACTTTGATAGAAAATTAATGATAGATAGAATCTGAAAATCAATCACAAAACATGTCTAGGGCTTTGAAATCACCCTTAACCAAATAGAAGTTTAGCCTAGCATAGGCATTATAAACATAAAATTAAATAGAATCTAAGAAGAAAATAAAAGAAAGAAAGAAGAAGAAGAAGAATATTAATTATCCAACCTCTTGCTCTTTCTAAAGAAAAACAAAACTAGAGAAAAGAAAGAAGAAGAAAACTTAGAGAATTTTATTACAATGGCTAATATCCTACCTATGTACAATATGATTCTCTACAATCATCCAAGGCCCTCTATTTATACACATTTTGGAGGGCTAAATGACAAGAGACAAGCTTTACAAATTTCAAAGGTAGGTATAATAGGTGGGTGCATTTTTCTAACAATTTTCGTCATATTGTATGACCATTTTGATCAGCCAACTTGATAGTCGATTTTGTCAATCTTGGAGGCCTGATCTGATCACATGGTCTTCTAGAACAATGTTCCCCTATGAGTTACTGATTCATAGCCATTGGAATCAGCTCATTTGCTGATGTGGAGAAGAAGATATGGGCAAAATACGAAAACAGGTCAGCACAGACGTCATTGCACATCAGCCAACTTGATGGTCGATTTCTTCAATATTGGAGGCTTTATCTGATCACATGGTCTTCTAGACAAATGTTCCCCTATCCGTTATTGATCCATAGCCGTTGGAATCAGCTCATTTGCTGATGTGTATCGGACGATATGGTCAAAATGCGAAAACTGCTCAGGACAGACGTCATTGCACATCAGCCAACTTGATGGTTGATTTCGCTAGGGAAAACGACTCCGTTTCAAGAAGTGTAAAACATGAAAAAGATAGATATGCCTCTTAACTTTGCACGGTTAAAATTTCAGCCTTATTGCTTCAGTGAAACTCCAGATATAGCTGATATGGCAAAAGGTGTCGGAACTGGAACTGAACTGGATTTGCCCTTAATTCTAGTAATCTGAAATCACTCAAAGAAACTTGTGAAAAACACCAAATTACATAAAAATATAAAAGATCATAAACACAATTAGACTAAACAATAATAACTCGTATTTGACACAAAACAATAATAAAACATAACTAATGATTATGGTCAAGTTTTCAATAATTGCAAAGTGGAACATAACCTAAGTTGAACAATCCGAGCTTATGTGTTTGTTGCTTAGATCAACCTATCTTTCTCATCATAAAGCTGCCATTAAATTGAATCTAGAGAGCTTATTCTAGGTTGTTTGATGGTTAGAGATTAAATAGAGAGCTTGTTCTATTTAACGACAAACTAAGGAAAGATTGGGGTAACAGAGCTTGTTGTTATCTACGGTTGTTAACTTTGATAGTTGGTTGATATTGATAGATCTGAAATTGATTCTTAATGATGTCTAGTGGTGGAGAATGAAACATTAACCATATTTTTCATATTTGATTCTTCTTACTTACTTGTTTTCTTACTTTTAGTTTGCTTATTTTTTATATTTATTTTTATTGGCTGGTTATACCGCCTAATTTGTATATTAACTTTGTTTTATTTTTATTGGCTGGTTATACCGCCTAATTTAGTATATATATTTTTATTGGCTGGTTATACCGCCTTGCATCTTATTCTTATTATTTACTTTAGTTTAAATCTGGCTTCAAAAACCCAAAAATTTGATGCACCCAAAAGAGTGTATCTTATTTAATCTTGCACTAAAAAGATAAATTGTAAGTATAGTAGTTAGCAAGGGTCGAGTCCTCAGGGATTGGGTTTTAGTTTATAAGTTAATAGTTTAAAACTTAAATTCAAGAACAATAAAAGAAAAGGGGTTTTTGAAGCCAGATTTAAACTAAAGTAAATAATAAGAATAAGATGCAAGGCGGTATAACCAGCCAATAAAAATATATATACTAAATTAGGCGGTATAACCAGCCAATAAAAATATATATACTAAATTAGGCGGTATAACCAGCCAATAAAAATAAATATACTTTTAAAAATAAGCAAACTAGAAAAGTAAGAAAACAAGTAAGTAAGAAGAATCAAATATGAAAAATATTGTTAATGTTTCATTCTCCACCACTAGACATCATTAAGAATCAATTTCAGATCTATCAATATCAACCAACTATCAAAGTTAACAACCGTAGATAACAACAAGCTCTGTTACCCCAATCTTTCCTTAGTTTGTCGTTAAATAGAACAAGCTCTCTATTTAATCTCTAACCATCAAACAACCTAGAATAAGCTCTCTAGATTCAATTTAATGGCAGCTTTATGATGAGAAAGATAGGTTGATCTAAGCAACAAACACATAAGCTCGGATTGTTCAACTTAGGTTATGTTCCACTTTGCAATTATTGAAAACTTGACCATAATCATTAATCACAAATTGCCACTTATGAATAGGAAATCAAGACAATTACACGGATCAAGACTCCTAAACTAGCAATAGATAATTATCAAGATCTATCTAGTTGTACACCTAAACAAATCAAGACAACATCATGAACAATTCTTGTAGAAGAACATAAGCAACTTTGATAGAAAATTAATGATAGATAGAATCTGAAAATCAATTATAAAACATGTCTAGGGCTTTGAAATCACCCTTAACCAAATAGAAGTTTAGCCTAGCATAGGCATTGTAAACATAAACATAAAATTAAAGAAAATCTAAGAAGAAAATAAAAGAAAGGATCGCCTCTGGTAGGTTCCTGCCATGAGCTCTCAACTATATCCATGAACTCTGCATCCCTAGTCCAGTAATTGAAAAACTTGAATGGTTTGGGAGGGGAGTGATTCTCCAAGCTGGTTTTGATTAGTGCAGCACAGTGATCAGAGGTTTCAGGTGCAATAAATTCCACATAGGAGTGTGGGAAGGAGATGAGCCATTGATCATTGATCATCACCCTATCAAGCTTCTTGGCAAGATGATTTTCTTGATGATTTGACCAGGTAAAGATTGGACCAACAAATTGGTGGTCCATCAAGAAACTTCTTTTTATCAGTGGTGCTGGTAAGCTTTTTTTTTTTTGGTTAAGTAATAACTTTTAATTGAATCCCATTGAAAATATTACATGGGTATTGAAATTTTTTATCTATTGTTATTTTTTGATGAATCTGATTTAATGGGTATTTTGGATTTTATTATGTTTTTCAAGTTTGTTCGTTTTTTATTTTCAAAGTTTTCTTAAGAAGAAAGAGGATTGAAGATGAGAGAAAGGAAAATTCTTTTTATTAGTGGTACTGGTATTTTTTTTTTTTTGTAAAGTAATAATTTTTAATTGAATCCCATTGAAAATAATACATGGATATTGAAATTTTTTTTTTTTATCTTTTGTTATTTTTTTATGGATTTAATTTAATGGGTATTTTGTAATGTTATCTTCTTTTAGGAAATAAATGAATAGAAGAAAAGAGCAGACTTCATTTATTCTCAACACCAATCCTCTCTCATCTCTGGTGTGCTAAACGGTATGTTTCTTATCCTTCCCGTCTTTTGCATGTCCTGAATCTGGAACAATAAACTTTAGAAACAATCGAAAAAACTAAAGAAACACCTATTATGTCTATTGTGCTTGCTTTTTCCAGGTTTTAATTGGACTTTGCATATGAAATCTCAATGGAATTTTTTTTTGGGGAAATTCTCTTCTAAGTTAAGTCATTGGATTTACATCATGCCTTATTTGATTATTGATACTGTAAAAGAGAATACCTACTAAAAGAAGACGACGCCAATATCTTTAGGAATTAACTGCTCTTTTTTTGGGTTATGACTTGATGACAATTGGTTGTTTCTTGGATTTCGTAAATAGTCAATTGGAATATTAATGATAAACTTAGGTATTTGTCCTAGAACTTACAATTTATTAACATAATCTTGCTTGAAAGCAAATTAATCATTAAGCATGAGTTTTGTTTGTATAGGAGAAGGATTTGAAAGAAGATAAGCTAAACTAGGAGGAAAAGTATTTTTGACATATTGTCTATGATGTGAAATAGAATGTGAAGATTTATCATTAAAATAGAATTTGATTTATCCATTTTAAAGTTTTATCTTATCCTTATTCCTACCTTTGTTTGGAGAGTAATATTAATATTATTCCCTTTTAAAGGAAAATGTTGGTTTTCTTTTCTCTTTTTTCATTTTTTATCTTGATTTTTTTTGGGTGAAAGGATAGATGGATTGCCTAGCATATTTTCATTATAATTTTGTCATTGTTAATGTAGACTGGAACTATTTTTCCGATTAAAAAACTCAAAATAGGAGGCAAATATTTTCGGGTCTATTTCTAGTATATATAAAGTTGAACATTTTTCAGTAAACAATTCTGCACTCTACTGATTTCTTTGCTTTCAATTTTAGTTAGGCTGAATATGACTTAGGAGTTAGGGAAGAAATTCAGTTATTGGAGATAGAAAAGTGACCAAAACAAGAGCATAATATTTAGATGAATAGAGTAAAATTTTAATTTATATAGTATGCTCCACTAGTTTGTGCTTTTTTTACCCAATGGAAATGCTAGCAAGTTGCTAATTTTCAGTACTGTATGGCAAGTTTGTACACTTAATTTCTTTGGGTAGTTTGATGTCGTTATTTTCATGTCATCAGGCTAACTGCTTAGCTTAGCTTTCAATCCCTTTCTTTAATGAGTGGGTTGTGGCAACGGAAACGGGTTGTACCGGTAAGACGGTTAAGTTATTTGATCTCTATGGCACTCCACACCTTTCATAGCCACAAGTAAGAAATTCTACTAAAGGCATTACTATTGTGGATTCATGAAATATTATTCTTAATTTCTCTTTGAAGATATATGTATATATGTTCAATTCAGGGATTTAAATTGCGGTCGCGATCATGTTTTCGGTCGCGTTGCGTTTGTTACGGTTTCGGACATAACGGATGCTATCGCGGTCATTTCGATCATCGCGGTCGTTAATTTTTTTCAAATTTGCAAAATTTATTATAAAACATAACAATTATAGTTATAAGGATAAAAACTCTTTTTTAATAATTTTTAAAATAATTTATGACATTCTATAATTTTTTATTTTATGAAAAAAATATTACTCATAGTTTTTCACTATTATAATAAATATTATATAATTATTATTTCTTTAATTATTTTATCTAATTATACAAAATTCACTTGTATTAAATTCTTAAAATCTTTCTCAAATAAAATTATCAAAAAAAAGTTCTGCTAAAAAATTTCTAAAATTTCCTAAAAGATTCATTTTCAAAAATCCCTAAAAAAATAGTTATGTCTTAAGTCTCAACTAATTAATTCATCCCACCCCAAACAGAACCCTCCCCGCAACAGAATAACAGACCCCAAGACTTTCTCTTCTCTTCCAAAATTTCCAAATGCCAAGTCCCAACCAATTCCCCCAAAATTCCAAAACCCACACCCACTCAAGCACCCACAGGCTCACTCTTCTTCTTTGCGACTGTGTGCATGGCTGCTGTCTTCTGCAGCTTCTCCTATCTGCTCTGCTCTGTATGCTGTGTGTGGCTGCTGCCTTCTGTAGCTTCTCCTGCCATGGCTGACGCCTCCCTCAGCCAACCTCAAGCCTAGCATCTCAGCTTCAGCAATCAGCCCTCAGCCTCTCACTTCAACAGTCAACCAGCTTCTTATACTTTGTCTCTCACTCTCTCTTTCTTATATTGTTTTTGGTTGTAATTTAAAACAAAGAATTTTTCAATTTGTAACGGTGTAACGGAAATAACGAACCGTTATGGCCGCTATTTTCCGCTATACCGCTTTTTGCGGCCGCGATCGGCCGCTATTGATGTTAATTTTTTTCACACCGCTATTGCGGCCTTTAACGGTGGCGAACGGTGCCGCTATCGCGAAATAGCGGCCGCGACACCGCTACGCCACCGCTATTTGAAGTTCATAACTAATTAGGAAGTGTTTATCTTTGTGTCTCTTGAAGTTACTTGACATTCATAATATTAGTATCATCTGAATCTTGTTTTGCAGGAGTGATGAAGAACAGACAGCAGAGGATGGTGAAGATGGTCCACCTGATCTGAGTGGCTAGCTCTTCAATATTGATTTGATTTGATTTGATGGTGGTTACACCACTAAAATTTCTGATTTTTCATGGAACCCATTGGGTTATTACTTAGTGCTAAATATGGCAGATATGATAGGCAGAGAATATTAATTTACCATTATCCATGAGGATATGATATATATATATATATATATATATATATATATATATATATAAATTATACCAGGAGAGGAGAGGAGATGAATCCACCGATCCAAAGGCTCTTAAATGTATTTTTCCGCCCAACATGATCAGGAGAGAGTGTTTGACAAATAACCAATATTTGGTTCTTTGGGGTGGTTAGTGGTTCCAACCCCCTAGATGAGAACTAAAGTTCGAATCCTGAGAGTTTTCAATGTTGAAAAAACTTTACCATTACACTCTCGATCCGATAAGAATTAATCTTTTATCAACCATAAAATAAAAATGAAAGGACACCCGGATTTACACCAAAATAATAATTAGTACATTTGGCTTCTCAATTTAGGTCTACTATTAATCCGTCTTTAATTCTTTCCTCCAACGAGGCCAATCAATCATGTCATGTGGCTCATCTCACTCATCTGAAGTCAAAATGGGTGCCCTTTTAACCTCAATTGCTCTTATATTTATATTATTCGTTAGGCTAAAGTTTCTACTGGCTTTGCAAGACTAACTCTCTCTCGAGTTCTATCGTTTCCTGATTAATTAATAAGAAATGATGTCCAGCCCCAAAACAAGTCTCCTTTAGTTTTGAAGCAAGTTTTTAAAGAGGGAGGAAACTGGAAAGGATGACAGAGAGAAAGGGAAAGGTCTTTACAACATAACATGGCAGGTTTAATGCCTATCTCATTCCATCATAATGTGTAAAGACTATCAGATCTATGATAACAGCAATGTTTTATTCCAAACTCTTGAAACCTGTAACATTTTTCGCTTTACATAAAACTACTTTAATGGAGGGTTTATGGAACTTGCACCTTTTGGAATTTAAGGTGCCCATCTAAATACAAGTTAAGAATGAGATGCAAAATCACCACTTGGATTACAAAATTGAAGCCTCCATGAGTGAGAAATAAAAATTTGCTATGGAAGTCTCTATCATGTCTTCATATCCATGCTTCCTTCCACCCACGATGAAGCAGTGAATCACAGTCACCTTGAATCTGATACTTATTATTTATCTTGGGTGTGATCATCATCTCTGTTCATGAAATGGAAGCCCATTATATACCTGTATTCCCCAGTTCCAAGGCAACGGGAGCAGTAGCTGAGGCCACTGCCACCACAAGTCCTGCACCTGCACAACTGATCAGAAGAAGATTAGCAGGGAATATGCAGCCAGCTTATTTATCAAGGATGTATATTTTGAATGATACCCTCACCATTTTGGCCATTCTCCTTTGGGAAGCATCTCTAGATCAACTTGGTTTGTCCTCCCTACAATATAATATTACAACACAAGAGTCCAAGAGAATGAATCATATCACGAAAAAACTTAAAAGAGTGTTCCTAGATAAACCTAATCAAGCAAGAAACCATGTACAGGAGAAAGACCTCTTCCATAACAATATTGGCAATCAACTCTGCCGCTCCCTTCGCAGACAATGCATGGTGGATCAGGCTTCTTCATTCTCTTTCGCCCAACATTTGACTGCAAAAATAACAAGAGAATGAATGGAAACAACCCAAATCACAGAAACATAATTTCAGATTGATGGCAGCTAGGTTTTGGATAAAACAAAATCCTTTACAAACTGATCAGATATGTTATGGACCTTATGGTTCTGGTGTAAAATGCTACTATATTGTATCGTTTCTGTTTCAAAGTTCAGTTGCTTCTGATTATAAGAATAAAGGCAACCCAAATTGTTTATGTAATAAAATACTAATGCGATTCAATTAGCACAAGAAGTACAAGCATGACAAGTTCTTCATGGGCATTTAGGACTAGGAGCATGATAGGATAAGATATGCCCATGAATCACAAACATGCTTTAAACATAACTAAAAGAAACAAACAGCTCTTTGAAGAATATAGCTAAGGCAATGTTAATTAATAGCAACATCATTATTTATTTTTCAAAGGTATGCAATTAGGTATGTTTCAGCATAATAGAATCAACTATGAACATGAGGGTTTGAACAAGAAATACAAAGAAAGAACATGAGCAGAAACATTAAAACATACTGGTATAATAACTTTCAATTTTCCGCACCTCAATCATTACAATACAAGCAGTGCTTAGAAATCAGTAGCCATAACCATTTTTAAGTTGGTCAACTGGGAACAAGAATATTACTTTAAGAGTTGGAATATTTCAAGAAATTCAAGAGAAATAGAAATTTTTGGAGCCCAAAGCCACAATCTTATTTTGCAGCAGAAAAGGAAAGTTTGGTCCATGGAATTGGAAAAATGAAAGACAATGAATAGAAAAGAAAAGAAAGAAAAAGAAAGAAAAAGGAGCTTTACCTCAGTTCTGACCACCCAAGTGGGTTTAGGGAATAAGAGAGGAGAAGCAGGAAGAGCAGCGTTGGATTTCCAACTCTCCAATCGGACGGCTATGAGCAGGCTCGCCGTTGACGCCACTGCCATCGATATTCAATTAAGCGCTGCTTTTATGAAGCTTATTCCTTCTTCTCCTCGCACCGCTCCACTCCAGTCCACAAGATATAATATAACCTTTTTTTACACTTATTTACTAACTAGGCCCCACTTTTAAGTACCTCCTCTTTTGCTGCTAGCTGCTGTCAGGCTGTGTATCACGGTTCTAACTATCCAATTTTACGGTTTTGTCTACAAAAGACAAATTAAAGATGGTGTGAACACTTATATATCTAGTCGAATTCTAATACACAGCCGATGTGGGATTCATGGCTCCTCTCTAGGACCATGACATGGTCCACACCAACTTGCAAGGTATTATCCGCTTCGGCCCATTGGGCCTTACGATTTTGTCCACAAAAAACGCCTCACAAGTTGAAGAAGGTGTGAACACTTATATACCCAGTCGAACACTAATACACAACCGATATGGGATTCATGACTCTTTTATAGAAACATAACACTGTGGCTGTGCTTTACTCTTTTAGTTAGTATTACTATACTACTACGTAAACATAACGGAAAATTTTAAAAAAGGTTCTTTAAAATAGGTTTCCAATGATCTTTAAGTTATTCTAACCATTAGATTAAAATAAAACCATCTAAACCATTGAAAGGAAAGAAAGAAAGAAAAAACTAACCAATTAACCTAGTGAAAGAAAATGAAAAAAGAGAAGAATAGAAGCCTAACCTCGATTAGAGTTTGAACCTCTCTGAAATTGAAGTGTTCCCTTAAAAAACCCCTAAAATTTGAGATTTTCTCTCAAAAACCCATTTGAAAATTTTCAATTCTTTCCCTTCCATCCGCCACAAAGCTGCAAATCCTAAAAACTCTAACCTTGATTAAAACCAAAAATCAATATCCGTCTAAAAACCCCCCATTTGAAGAAAACTCATTAGTTCTCTTCCATTTTGGTAAGCCCACTCGACAAATGTAAATTTTTTTAATTTATATATTACTTTTTTTTGCTTGAATGTTTGTATTAATTATGTTTCGCATGTTTGTTTGTTTGTTTAACCCATAAAAAAAAAGTGAGGAATTGAAGGAGAAAGTTTTGAAGATCCTAATGCAAGTGAAACACTGGAAGGTTTTTCTTCTAATAAATGGACAATGGGTGTGTTTTAGTTCCTGTAAACTTCAATTCCTGAAATGGGTATTTTTCTTTTTTCTATTTTCTTAGCAAAATTTTGATCTCTTTTTTTAGGTGGATCCGAGGGTAAAAGGGGTGATGGAGGATATAGGGTTGTTTAAGCAAGGTTGGAAATGGTTACAATCTCATAAACATGTTTATTCGAAAGCGAAAACAGCTATTGGTTGTTGTAGAGATAAAATGGGTTGTTAATGGAGAGGCATTGGCCTATGATTTGTAGTAGATGTGTTAATTTCTGGAAGTTTTCAAGGTTGCTTTTGGTTTATTGGAAAGATTGTGTGGTGGGAGGGTTTCAGTCATGTAGCAAATTTGGTTCAGCTTCATTGCTTGTTAAAATGTGGAGTTGTTTCCTCAGCTTGACTTCCATGTCTTGCTTGCTTTATGTACTTCTAAGTATGGTACGTCTTGTTTCATGTTATTGTTAAAATCTGTTGTGGTTTTTTTTTTTTTTTTTTACATTTTGGTTATCTGAGTTATTAAAATATTTTTCAAGTTGATTGCAGATTTTATATGGCACTGATTAGTTAGATGGACTTGTTAATTTGATTGGAAGGAGCTAAAACTAAGTTGGGATGATTACTTTGATTTTATATTTGTCAACCTTGTTATAACTTTGAAATTTGTTTGAAAAGAAAAAAGGATCGGGTTTTCTTTGGTAAAATTTCTTGGCTTGATTGTTTGATGTTGAGTAGTTATAAATGAAGTTAAAAAAATTTGTTTCTCAATTAATATGTTAGAGGCCAGTCTCTTGGCAAGAATGCTTGGATTTAGCTTAACAGTTGTTTTTCCAGAAATCTTCTGGTTGTGGAAATTGACATGTCCGCGGATGTTGATTCCAACAATTATGAATTTATGATAGTGAATGTGCTAACAAATTGAAGATGACAAAGCAGGTTTGGCTCTGATTTTACATTTTAAACAAAGTTCAATTTTTATTTATTTATAAATTTTATAGTTTTTTCTGAAATATGTTTGGAGAGCTATGTATTGATCAAAATTCTACATACTGCTACTGCATCTGTTGATAAGTTGCATTACCACATTGGTTTTATACCTAATTAAACAAAACTCAAGTTGTTGAGTGGCTTTGATTTGTTTGTAACCTTGTATAGTGCTTTTAAATGTGTTTTTCAAATCAATTTTGCATGATAACCTAATTTTGTATCATGGTTCCTTTTTAGACTTTATCTTCTTCATGGCTGCCGCCTCGTTCAACTGGCTATGTTATTGGAGTTTTAATGGGCGATAAGGTATCTAGTGTCTCTTAAATGTGCTTGTTTGAAACTAGTTATATAATATTCGACATGTAAGCTTTCCATCACTACATCAAAGCACATATAATGTTGTTCTTCAGCTACTCTTCTTTGATTTTTTAACTTGCAATGCATACTCATTGCTTAGTCCTGATATGGAAATTAAGTGGTAGTAGCTTTTTTTTTATCCTTGACATATATTGTTGTTCTAAAGTCATTTTTATGTTGCAGTTGCACCTAAATCCTATTCATGTCGTTGTTCAACTCCGACCATCATTGGAACATCTCAAGCCCAATGTCTCAAAAAGAAAGAACACAGTCATTGCTGATGCAGAAGTTACTATTAGAGTAGAACCTAATGATGGGAAAGCAGTTGGTCTATCAGTGAACAGAACCTAATTTTGGATAGTAGAGCTGTTTAATATGAAAAGAAAGAAACAAAGTGTCTGCTAGTTTCTTTAGCCATCCTGGTAACAAGAAATGCTCATATTGTTATTCTTTTGTTAAATTTCATGATCTCCTTTATAAGTTGTGATAATTATGCGTACCAGTTTATATGCTTTATCGATTCAAATTCCAATAACTAGTAGCGTCGGAAAAAGAATTTTTCAGTTGTTCTCAAATATTATTATTTGATGATAATGGTTTTATTTTTATTTTAAAGCTCTCAATGTTATTAGTTGAATTTTCTTTGTGAATGATTGACTTTAAAGATTATTCAAGATTGGCAATAAATAATCCTATGTGTTTTCTATTTAAACTTTCATGGCTTATCTCTACTTAGTTTATGAGTGTGAAATTGGTAACTTAATGGTTTACTCTTTTTTTCGCATAAGGTCATGGTTTCTGCAAAAGAAGAGTTTGATGCGCCATGGATGGCTTGTTGAGGATTCATAGACATATTCTTGGTCTAGACAGTGATTCTGGTCATACTACAATAGGTGCAGGTGACAGAGTTATCACACGGCTTCTAGTGGCAAATACTCAGGCAGTAAGCATGATTCAAGGCATCATATTGAGGGATGCTCTATTTTATTTATCTTACCACAAATAAGTTGTAAAATTTAATACGACCACAACAAATGAGTTGTAAAATTAAATGTTGTCACATGTATCAATCTGAACATTGCATTGAGATAAATACAAACATTGTATGCTTATATAAACTTGTTGATTGATGAAGCTCTTCTATAAACTTGTGACTTGTCAAAATTGTTAACTAAAATGAGCAAGAATGTTTTCTTAGATATGGAAATTGTCATCATTCATGCAAAACTAAAATTAACCATCAGTGTAAAAAAAAAACAAAATAAACTTGTGGAGTTAATAAATTACTTATATATATATATATATATATACAAACATTGTATACTTATAATTTACTAATAATTCAAATTAAATATGAAAATGTGTTGTTTAAAGGTTAAAACTAAGTATATAAATGTAAAAAATATAGCAAAACTAATTAAATGGCTATTAATTAATTAATGCAACAACCATTTTTTCTTGCTCTCATCTTCCTCCTATGTCTATCAATTGACAAAACGAATAGTCAGTTTTATATATATATATATATATATATATATATATATATATATATATATATGGTCCTTGCGTGTTATGAACACTAATAGTCAATAAATAAATAAAGCATTTTCTAAAATCATGGATATTTGTAGTCCAAAATTAGATTTTCTCAGAAAAGTTAGGAAAACTAAAATGTATTATAAGTTAATGAATTTGGGTATAATAATTGATTTAAAGGAAAATTGTGTCAAATTAAAGTGCATTTCGGTCATTTGATTCCCTTTTTTCAATTACATAAATACATGACAATTTTCTTTAATGATTTATATACTTTGTCATGTTTATATGTAATATCAGTCATATTTATATGTGAAAAAAATACATAAATACATGACAACTTTTAATTCCCTTTTTTCAATAACATAAATACATGACAATATCCTTTAATGTTTAATTTTATGGATTGAAAGTTTGAGGTTTTTTTCCTCTCATATATAAAATTTTTGCAGCAATATAAAAATATTAAAATTAAAATTTTACTAATGTTTAATTTTATGGATTGAAAGTTTGCATCGAAATTAAATTATATTAATTTCATGTGTTAATTGAAGGCAAATATATACGGATGAATTATTTGTCATAAATTAAAGATTATTATTATTTTGTACATGCATGAAGAAAAATTGCATGTTGAGTTACGAAGCCATACACTCCAAAACAACTGCTTTTCTAGTATGGATGTTTTATATTGTTTTTATCACCAAAGTAAAGAAAATAATACTTATATGAAATTCTTATTATCCCAATATCCAAAGTAAAGGACTAGAAAATTTAACTTGTCAATGCATCATTTGCAAAATTTTATATGCGAGTGTTTTCTAATTAACTTCCATTAGATGTAAAAAAAAATGATAGTCTATATGAAATTTTTATTAACCCAATATCTAAATTAATTGATGCATGCATTATATTAATTAAATATGTAATTATTTTCTAATTTAATTTTTACAAAAGATTGAAAATTATAAATTTATCATGTTTATATATAATTTGTCATTTGTCATGTTTATATGTAATTTTTCATGTTTGTCATGTTTATATGTAATTTGTTATGTTTATATGTAATTTGTCATGTTTATATGTAATTTGTTATCTTTATATGTAATTTGTCATTTTGTCATGTTTATATGTAATTTGTCATGTTTATATGTAATTTATTATCTTTATATGTAATTTATCATTTTATCATGTTTATATATAATTTGTTATGTTTATATGTAATTTGTCATGTTTATATGTAATTTATCATTTTGTCATGTTTATATGTAATTTGTCATGTTTATATGTAAATTGTCATGTTTATATGTAATTTTGATCATATTTATATGTAAAAATTAGTAATTTGATAACCTGCTATTCAGATTTTCTAATCTTAGAACCTACTAAAAACCTATTTTAAAGAACTCATGATAGAACCCCCCAAACATAACACATGACATGACATGTACCAAAACATATACAGATCTCCTCTCCCATATGATCCATTTTCTTGCTAACACATGTTAAAGTTGTAGTAGGAGAATATATATACATATATATATATATATATATATTAAAGTTTCTTCTTTCTTTTTGGGATCTAGTTTTTTCAAGTTTGAATTTTTGATTTTTTTTTATCAAATTGGATTTAGATGAATTCAAGTTAGAATTTTTTCAAAAAAAATTTCGGATTCGGATTTATTTTGTCTCATCTATGTGTTAGTGCAAAAGAGGGAGAGAGAAAAGCCATTCTATAATTTATATTTCAGAAAATATACAAAAACAAATATGGTATCTAATTAATATGAACAAAATGGCCATTTTACACAAAAAAGGGTAGGGGGGGGGGCAAATTTTACAATTATCTGATCTGAGAGAGAGAGCATCTCTTAAGCGCCGATTGGTGGTCGAAATCCTTGTTGGACATACTCAGAAGACCTGATTGCTCATCAACTTTGTGAATGAGAAGCTTAAGCATTGGAACCTTGGAAAGGGTTGTGCATGACCCCACCATGATCAACTTTTTCTGTACAATCAAATCATAAACCATATTTCAGATTTGATATATTTTCTTTTAATGAATGACATATGAATTTATTTAACACAGAAAAAGAATGATAAAACCAAACCAAACCTACCTTGGCTCGTGTTAGAGCAACATTAATCCTATGCCAGTCTGCAAGCAGTGAAGAAGTGCAGTAGTTTCTAGGATTCTCATTAGACCTAACAAAGGATACCAATATGCAGTCCTTGTCTCTTCCCTGGACAATGACACAGTAGTTAGTCCTAGTCCTAGTCCTAGTCCTAGTCCTAGAACCTTTTCATGTTATTCCATGCATGCACATCACCAGCTAAGACAGACAACAAAGGCTTCAGCCTAACCTGGTATTTGTCAATAGTATGTGTCTCCACAGATGCTATGCAAGCACGTCTGATGAGATTTGCCTGCGCGTTATAAGGGGTAATGATGCCAATATCTTTGCCTTCAATTCCATTCTTAACTAATCCATCTGCTATCTATATGAAACAAGTAAATGCCATGCATAAAGTTATACTGGTCACATCAACAACACAAGAATTTCCGAAAAATATTTTAGTCAGATGTGGATCTTACCTCTGCAATTATATAAGCTTCCATTGGATTATTCACAGTTTTATGGTCTCTAGCCTCAAAAGCAGGCAACATATCTAAGCATGGAAAATGGTCTGGTAAGGGTTCAAGACATACAAGTATACAACAGATCCTAAGTAAAAGATAATAACATTCACACCTGTATTAACAAAAATGACTGGCCTGCTTGGATTTAGAACCTGCAGCCATGAGTAAATGTAAGTGTTAATATCTTATCTAAAAGAAGTTTTGAAAGAAAAATGCTAATTTAAGTATCACAAATATGTTGAAGTATTCTGATGATAAAGGCAACCTTATTTCAAACCACATAAGCTCCAAAAACATACAAAATAAATACAGGTTATAAACAAGGAGATTTGAAACCACTCTTACAGCTTTTAGCCAAGATGAACAAGAAGAGTTTGGTCTAGGGAACTTGAGTTTGGCATTAGCTACTTCAGGAGAACCACAACGTAATCGATCACCGTATATCATTGCATTTGACAGTTCCATAATACTTTGACACATTCGGTACTGTAGGAAAAAGATTTAGTAAATTCACGCAATGGAAAAGTGTCAAAGAATTGTGATACAAAAACCAGATCTATGGAACCAGAGAAATGAGATTTGGGTAACCTGGCTTTGCAGTGGTGAAATTGCCTGTGGATGTGCTTCTGATAGCCTGCAGAACAAACTTATTCCCATTCCTTTCTCTCGAGCCTCTGTACTCTGGAAATCAATTAGCATTACACTGTGAAAGAGCTTCAAGTTTTGCCAGGTAAGTTAAATAGCTAGAACTGATGATGCATATATACATGCCTGAACCAGGGGAGGCAATTGATAGTGATCTCCAACGAGGACAAATGTAGAAGCAAACATCAAGGGTCCCAGTGATACCTTATAGGACATAGATCTTTCATCAACTGAGAGTGAAGTCAACATAACATTTGACTTTCCGCATGTATAAAGTAGTACATACTGAACAACATGATAGCATCCTTGTATAATCAAACATGAAAATGTGTGGCGAGTATGTTTATGCTTTTCTGGACAGCAAAGCTCAATAATATAGATTCTTCATCATGTAACTTTAGGATTCTCTTAGCCTTTTTTTCCCTATTTTTTTTCCAGTTTTACCTGCAATATTTTTTTTCAAAAATAATGGCTAAAGCCTTCCACTCTTTATTTTTCCCGCCACTTTAGGTTTGCAATCTAGATATAGTATCATCGAACATGGATCATAATCTAGATGAAATTTTTATCATCAACAGAAACCATTAATTTTAGATTATCAAAATGCAGAAACTTGAAATAGTACATACTGGGATGGTTGTCTGTCCAGCTTCATCGATAATGCACACATCAAATTTCTTTCCAGAGAGGAAGGGACTAGTGATGCCCAAGCAAGTGACGGCAACAACTTTGACTTGGTCAAGTTTCACTTTAATTTCTTCAACACTACTTAGGTTCATCCCTGTCACAAACAACTTACTACATGAAGAAGATATCAAGTAGCATGCCAACTGAAAAATTGATAATAATATACTTTCTGACCTGAAAAACAATGCCCCTTAACTTCCTCATGCACAGATTCATGTCTTCCAATGCGTACAAAATCAATGCTCTGCAAAAAAAAAAAATCATAAATTTCCATAAGACTAGTGGAGGAAAAAAAAAAAACTCAGATATACCACATTAATATCAAATAGATCATATGGATGATAAAAGCTTGTTCATCATCATAAGTTAATCCTCCTGATTAGCTTTTCGAGGCCACAGTAGAATTGGATGACAAAAGAGCAAATGTATCCCAGAAGTTAGTGTCTGGAACAACCTTGGAGATGTAGCGATAATGCCAAGCATCACATTGCTATGCTTACAAAAATGAAATATTATTTTGAGATTTCTTAAATGGCAAAGCAAATGTAAAAGGAAAGTTATAAGATCGAAGATGACTCAATTTATACACTTGAGGAATAGAACTCCTACAACTTCAACATGATATTTACATGAAAAAGAACCTTCAAAAGACTACCTTGTAGCAATGTCTCAAATTAACACTTGCCCAAAGAAAAAATGTATATATGCACGTATCTTTAATAATGCATTGTATGAGTCTTACTATCACTTTGTTCCCCTGAAGTCATGGCAGTTCTCTTCCTCTAAATCATTTTTCTTACATGCAGACACCAAACATGCTTACCTATTTCGCCATCTTGTGTAGCTGTGCTTTACGCATATTGGTTTCGCAATGTAAGGAGTTCTATATGCTGGAATTGCATACTTCAACGAATTGAAACAAATATGCAGGAAAGCTAATAACTTAAAACGTAACAAGACAATTTGAGAATAAAGAGGACCTGAGATTTTAATTTGATGAGTAAATTATCAACTGCAGAGTTTGTGTAGGACGTAAGCAAAATGGATGCACCTCTCATCAACAAGGCTTTTACAGCATGCACCATTGTAGATGTCTTGCCCGTTCCAGGCATTCCTAGAATTAGAGCATAATCCTTTGCAGTAAGTATCTGGAAAAAATGGATTTGGAAATAAGTAATAATGCATTTTCTTTAGAAAATGTTAGGTCAACTGAGAATGTTTCTATTCAAGAGATAACATAAGTAAAAAGTCTTATTAACCAGGAAATTGAAACCTTGAGAATAGCTCTACGCTGATCATCATTTAAGCTCTTCTCTGACCAGATATAAGATATTGCTGGATCTTGGCTGAATATGCATCCACTGTCAAATCTAGGAGCCTGCAGTAGGCAAAACAATGTTCATAAAGATTATAAAAGAAGAAAAAAAAAAAAAAAACAAGATTACATTATGCAAAAAGCTACATAGAAAACCATATGAGAAAGCAAGAAGCATTCACCGTAAGGTCAACAATCATCTTCCTGAGATGAGAACTTTGCTCATTTTCTAGAAACATTTGGATAAGATTGAACCTTCAGCAATAACAAGGAAAAATAATGAACATAAACAAAGTATATTTCTCATCTCTTCACAGTCCAGGTGTGGCTGTGCCACAAGAGAAGAGAAGAAAATAATAAAAATGGTCAAAATTTAACTATAATGTGGAAATTACCGCATAATTGAAAAGGAGGTCATGACTTCGTCCTTGTCAATCCGCCAGACCTCCTGGAATAGTTTTTCCATCATCGAAGATGAATTACCCCCTGGAAGCCTTAAACCCTTAGAAAAAGAAACCTGACTTTCACCAAAGACAAGACAACCTCCAAGCATTAGACATGTTTGAATCGGAATGTTTAAGGATCGTCACTAATTTCTGAGCCACTTTAGCATGCATCCTATGACATCTTGTGGATGAGGTTACTGCTAATAGGCCAATTTCATAGAAGTAACTAATAAGCACAGGAAACTTTAAGCTTACAGAAACACGGACAGGACTGATCTCCACAATGACCCCAGTTGCAACAATTTGATGACCGGATTCAGTGCTAAGTATCTAAAAACCAGAAAAACATAAGAAATAAAACATGTTAATAGTGAGAAGTTAGATGCAACATCATGAAAAACAGAATTTATGAAAGGAACTACTCATTGACTGACATAAAGAAATACATGAACTGAAGTAATTATCAATTCCTTCAACAACGAAAAACATACCCTGTAAGAGATCATGATATCTCTAGCAGAAATAATAACTTATATGATTAACTCTCGTTCCTGAAGCATAACTCTCTAATTCTCATTTAGGGAAAAACCTTACAGCTATTATAGGACCTAGAAATAAGGTTAGTTAAGTATTAGTACTATTGGAACATACCCATAAAGAGCAGGTTACTGTGGGAATATGAAGCAATAAATGTATACGATAAAAATACTAATCAGATATAGCGCATAGCTATTTCTGATAGCTAAGTATCAAATAATAGAAGCTAAAATTATTTACTAGTGCTACAAATGATTAAGGTTTATATATAGGAGGCTACAAACATGTAAATTTACTGTATACCAGCCTATCTAGAGTCAATAGCCACCACCATCCCCAATATTAAGAGAAAGAATTAATGGTTCCAGTAGTTTCTCCACAACCTCTAGTCAAAGACAACCAAAGAATAGCAGAAGAGCATGGACAGTGTTTCAGATTTTGGTGGAACCATAGAAACAAGAAGGTATAATAGAAAAGTGAAAGTATAAAACCTCCCAGCAAAGCAAACATGATGGATAACAATCATGTTTAGATTCACTGCAAGATTTAATATATACAAACTTAAAGTGGAACAACTAAATAATACATGAAGATAGGAATGACAAAGCAGAAGCAAAAGCAATGCAAGAAATACCTGAGTACTAATTCTTTAAGTCAGAATTAGTGTAAATAAACATGAAAAATAGATTTATTAATGTGATGAGATATTTACTTGGAAACATTTGAAAGAGAAATAGTTTTGGTAATATCTTGGAAGCACATTAAAGAGAAACCTGAATGCAAATAGTATTGGAAACCTTAATAAGCACTTTGTGCCAAATGAACATTAGCATTCAGCTGTGCTTCTATGATTTAAAGGCTAGTTAGACAAGAGTAATCATACCACATAATCTCCACTTTTAAGTGTGCAATCCAAATCTTTGGTCAGAGAAGAGTCAGCACTAATAGAATTTCTATCAGATCCACTTAAATTGGAAGCAGGCGAATGTCGACGTACAAAATGATAGATGAATCTATTTTCTTTGTGAGATTCCTGATGTGGAAGTTCATCTAGAACAAGGGAAGAAAGGCAACCAGTAGAGTTCTCACTCTTAAGATTATGAGAACGCCAGATTTCTTTCTTCACAAGCTGAAATAGTGGGAAAAAAATTTGTTCAGGATGAAAAAACTTTGTCAATTTATCATCGGTGCTGCTTTGGAGTAATCAAATCACCTGCATCTCTTTAGCTTCTAGGTCAATCAACCGATCCCAATGTCTGAGGAAAAAACCATGAGCATTTGAAAAATGATGTACACGTGAATCAAATATATCACCTAATCCGCTACTCTCAGTGTTCCCACCAAACGCCTGCAGCAATTAAACAAAATTGGTCGATGATACAAACTTGATATTCAGAGTGAGGCACTGCAGCCCATAGAACCATAAATGAAAATCTTGCTTAAACTTTCTCTAAGGATTTTGACCGTTCTATGTGCAACTTATTGACAGGATGGTCATAAAAAAGAAAAGAAAGGGGTACCACTACGGCTAGCCTACCAGTTGAGACAGCATTTCACTCCCTGGACTACAATAAGGAAGTAAACTTACCTTATGATAGAGGGTGCAAACATCAAGATGGCGACAGCCTTTGCACATGCTTGGAATCTACAATAACAATATAGATCTTCTCATAAGTATCAAAAATTGTTTACAGACATATGGTATTGATAATTCACTAACAGGCATACCTGTAACATTGGGGGCAGTTGTTGTGTTGTTAATGCCTTAAGAATATCATTTGCAAGCTCATTACGACGCATGATTAACCCAACCAAGTCAGATCTTCGAACTACAATTCCCTACACATGCCATCAACAGATGCTTAGTGGCACTGAAAAATAAAGATCTACAGAGGACAGAAGGTAGCTTCATTACTTGTGTCTGATCTGACCGGAGATAGTATAGAAGACCAGAATCAATATGTTTTAGGTACCTAACAACAAGTAAAAAGTGAAGAAATGAATCATCACTCAGCACAACCCCTCACCATAGCTGCATCCAAAACACACAGAAGGGAGAAAGAAAAGTAAAAGGAATAAGATTCTAATACCTCTCAGACATAAGGAGAGTGTACAAGATCACTTGGGCACAGTGTTCCACAGATGACTGCATAAATGACAAGCATGGATCCAAGGACAATGAGATCAAGGAAGTAGCTTGGAAAATTCAATGTGCATGTTTCAAGATTTAATCCGCATATAATTGCTTCTTCTTATTACTTGCCTGGCCATTAGGCATTTTTCCAGTTTTAAACTCTAGAGGCATGATCTTCTCATCATCTTCTTTTCCACCTGAATCAACCTTCACTCTTACTGAAACATCGATCATTCCTTTCAGACCATACTTTGGGGCCCATGCCAATTCCTCAATATCAATTACCTACAATTATAATGAAATCCTTATATATACATTTTATGAGTTCGGACTTAGTATAAATGAAAATGTCTTGGAGGCTTGGAATCAGCAAGTGCAACTAAAGACAAGCCAAACAAAAAAAAAATGCAAAAATAGGTGAAAATGCACACATCTTCAACACTGAGCAGTATGCATATCCTGAATCCATGAAAGTTTTCAGGATACTGTAGTGTGAATACATAAATAGCTAGATATGATTTTCATTTAAATATAGACAATACCAAAAGGCATGCACATCCACAAATGCATATATTTTTCTTTTTTGGGGGACCAATGTGAAGATACATATAATTCATTAAGGAATCATGTGCAAAAAAGGCTGAGTGAGATGCTAACCTCGAAAAATTTCACCTTTTTTGACCCGTTATCAGATCCAAAATCTACAGAGGGGACTTGTGGCTCCTGCCAATAATAAAATTAACTCAAGAATAGAAAGTTATCATACAGATCTCATATGCATACAAAGAGATTTTATTTAGTTCATTACAAGATGCAATTGTCTCTTAAATTATGAGGTTCCTAGTGCAATTACCTCCAAGAAAGAGAAATATACCTGTGACACTCTACAATCACAAAAAGCATATTCATTTACAGCCACTCTTCAGCCTGGTCGTCACCGACCCACATGATGAGGCAGCCAGGCTTCCACATCCACCCACCCATCCCCCCACCCCCAACCTTCCATAGATCTAAAACTTGCCACAGGGGCAGAACCTTCTGCCTTTATGCAATGAGATGCAGGGTCCTCAAACCCTCGACAATTTAAGGGTGTGGAAGAAAACTTGGAGTAATGCACCCGCAAGGTAGTTAACAAGAAAGAGTAACAATAAAGAGAAAATATCAGCTCACCTGTGAATCTTTGAAGAGGGCAATCCAATTTACTAGTTTTGGAATAGCTTCAGTCAAGGTTTTATACATTTCATTTTCATTTACTGCAATTAAGCATAAAAACAGATATCAGAATTTCAGATAATGGTCCATAGGATCTACTGCTAACACATCATTGGAACATTAAGCAAGACTTAATGGAACATGGATAAGATTTTACAAGTCCAATGGACTGATGAACCTAGATGATATTGCCAGCGACAAAATGGAAAATGGTAAAGGAATATTTATCTAAATCTCCACCTCCACATGCATACAAGCTCTCCATGTTCTTCTGGAGCACTATTCTTGCATATTCTTCCAAAAAGTGTACTGTAGGGGACTCCTTCACAAGTCCTGCCTGCAAAAGGAAAGAAAATTGACATGTCCATAGTTAAGAAATTCCTAAAAGCTAGCTTATTGATGGGGATATTCATATGGACTATTAGACAATTTAATAACATCATACGATAGCTTTTCCTATCACAAGACCTGAAAAATTTGGTGGAGCAAGGTGCCAATAAGAGCTGCAGTTGAATGCTCATTGCATCGTAGTCTCTCATCTAGGACAGTTCGCCTTGGGCAACTAAAACTGCCTGCAACCTAAAATTGTTTTTGATTTATTAGAAAGGGAAAAAATGTGGTTTCAAATACCCACATGCAATTAGTCAACCAAAATTGAAGTAATAAAGGTGGCTGACAGTAGCCATGATTACAAAATCCATAAGAAAAACAGTCACATGAAAATGCATAAAACTAAAATTTGTATAAGTGCAGGACACTTACCCGAGTTCCGGAGACCAGAATATCCGGATGAATGATAAGAAAATTATTTTCACGATCCACAGTACACTTTCCTTCATCATCAAATTCACCAATGACATTCACAGTGTCTCCTGGGGCAATGACACTATAGGACCTGAGGTAATTGTTTCAAGGAACAGTGAGAAACATTATCTCACCAGCAGTAACCAATCAACCACTTGGAAAGCACGAATCAAAACAAACTCTAAGGTTTACATCAGAAGGTCAAGAGCATGTAACCATTAAAACAGAAAGACTGATTCAGAACCATGCAAAATGCCACTAGAGATGGGTGAATAAGCGCATAGAGCAGACACATAGCCAACCTTAGTAAAACCCTAGCAATATCCAGCATTATTACATCTACAACAAAGCTTTCTTGAACAATTTTATTAACAAAGCTGTAAAAATGTGGAGATGGTCTGAAAAGGGCACTTAAGCATATTTCTTGGGTAGAAATTGATCTTAATGAAATAAAAGTAAACTGATTCTGAAATAACGTTAAACTTATTGAAAGTTGAAAGCAAGGTCATTGCACTACATACCACTCTTCCCACAAATAAACAGCACGCTCTTCCCCACTTTTCTCATTTACCAAGCGAAGAACCTGAGAAGCAATTGTTATTTGTCCCCGTAACAGTCCAGTGAATCATTAAGAGATTTGTGATTAAGGCACAGTAAAAACCTTATATGGGCATTGAGAACCAAAAGACTCAGGAAAAGTTCGCTTCTCAGATACCTTCAGCAGAGATATATTAGCAACAATATCAGTATCAGAGAACATATTATTTCCTTCATACATAATTTACCAAAAAAACGGGGAGGGGTGGAAGCATACCTCCAATACTAGGAAATAACCATTAGAAGATGTCCCAATGACTTTGTGTGGTGTGCCCATTACCACACCATTTCCTATAGAATCAGCTATTACAGGAATTTCATTGGACTGTCCTTCTTGGACTTTAGATGAGTATGGCTCTGATTCACTGGATACAAAATCCTCAACAGAAATGACATCTTCTACTTGATCTAGAAGTTCAAGCAATGCCTATAAGAGAAAATAGCCAAATGAAGATGAACAATAACAAAAACAGGAAGATAATTGAATGCAAAACGTAAAAAGGAATATGTCATTTGAGTTGTGCGGAAACTTTTGGTAATCTGTGCTACGAGCCTACAACATGATGTATACCTAAATATAGCAGTAAGAAAACTTCCATTTTTGTTATATAATAATCAGATGTAAAAGAAAGGAATGGAAATCTGTTAAGATAAGGAGATGAATATTGAGAAACAATTTTAAAATGAAACCTTTTTGTGCTGCTTCAAACCCAGGTGATCAGATGCAACACCATTGGGAAGCTGCATTTCAGTTAAGACATAAATAAGGGAGAAGACAAATTATAGAACACCATTTCATATATATAGAATACATTGACTAATTACCTTATCATGACAATATGGTAGAGATGGTGGAGTGCAAAATGGAGTCTGTCTACTTGCTAAACAAGTATTCTCATCAGCAATGCTCTCACCGACTTCTTTATCCTGAAACGGATTCACTCTTTTCAACCCAACCTTGTTGGCCTGAAGCAAAGGTTTTTTATCAGCCTTGGGGGACGGCGAAGAAAGCCACTTGTCAACCTTAGCAGCCGTATTTATACCCTGCAATGCATTGGTTTGTTTTATTGTAATTAATAGTAATAATAATAATAATAATAAAAGGGGTCACAGCAAATGAAAATGAAGGTGAAAAACATGCCTTGGTTTTGGAGCATTGGTGTATTGTGAAAGAGTTGTGCTTTGAGGAATCAGCCAATACAGGCATGTGCTTTGAGACTGCTAGAAGACGTTCGTTGACCGGAGATATCTTCCATGTGACCTCATCCCCTCCATCATCTTGGCTCTGCTTTATCAACTACAACTCCAATTGTGGCCGTTAATTTAATAGATGACGATAAAGAAAGAAATGGAAAAGGAAAAAGAAGGCGTGTGAGAAATTGTTCACCATTCCAGGGGAAAAATTGAAGCGCTTCAGAGACGTAGACTTGGAGATTGAAGGCGACACCTCAGCATTAAAGTCCAGTGCCGGAGACAAATGGGAATGGAATTTAGGGTTTGGCGATGCAGAAACGACACCGTTGGAAGGGGCTTCTTCAAGGGGCAAGGGTAAAGCAGCGGCATTGCATTTGGAAGAGGATATAGGGTTAGTGTGAGGGGAAGGGGAAGGGGCGTTTGGAGGAGAAGGAGGGTGGTTGTGGATGTGGGAAGCTAAAAGGGCGTTTTGGGAATGGCGTTCGAAGAAATGTTGGATGCCGAACTTGGAGGGTTGAACTTCAGATTGTTGATTTGAAACATTAGATTTCTTTGATGAAGATGAAGATGAAGGGTTAAGCTTCCTTCTGGTTTTGGGAGGCATTTTCAATTCATAGGCTTCCTTCTGAACTTAGATCTTAGTTAGCACTTAGCATAGCACACACAGCAGCCACATCCTTAAAGAATATAAAAGAAAAGAAGAAGGAAAGGGAAGGGAAGGGGACAAATATTTTCCCGCCAAAGCTTTTTTTTCCCGCTTATTTTTGTTTTAGGTTAAAATAAATTATTTTTAATTCCAAATTTTTAGTGGATCGAGCCAGGCCCAATACTACTACAAACCCAAAACATTTCCTCTCCTTTTTCTTTTCTTTCTTTTTTTTTTTTAAAAAAAAATGGAAATTTAAAGAATAGAGAATAATCCAAGAGATAAATTTTTCATTTTTTGGTGCAAAGTTGAGGTATCCACGTATGTGCAGAAATTTTTTGCTGCAAAGAGGGGTTATCCACGTATGCAGAAACAAATTTTTTTTGCTGGTTTGGTGCATTTTTAACACATGTTCATTTTGTTTTGGGTTTTGAGTTTCTCTCACAGCTTTGCTCTTCTTCTTCACGTTTCTTACCCATTTCTTTCTCAATCATTTTTTGTCATTTACAATTTTCAATTAGTGATTTTGGTTTGTAAAATGAGGATTGACCAATGGCTTTGGCCCGTGATTCATTCCGTAAATCAAGATTCGTGTCCATGCTTCTGCTGTCTTGGTCCCCTGTTCTTGATTGCTTGCATTGTCTCTTCTTTATGTTGTTTGTTGTCATTTTTTTTGTCAGCCTGCCATGCTTATTTGTTTAGGTCTCTACCTGCTTTTGCATTTTTTAAGATATTTGCTCTTTCTCCCACCTTCCAATAACTGTTTTCTCTCTAACGTGCTTTTTCTGAGGCTTTTTTTTGGCCGGTGGGTATACATTGGTCAAATGTCAGCACTATTATCTCTGTCAGAGTTAGTAATTTACCCATTCTCCTGCCTACTACCTACACTCTTCTCCCTTAAAATTGTTTTCTTTCGCTTAGGAACTACTATGGTGCCATTTCTCTTCCAGGTTCGTTCTGAACTTTTACTTCCTTTTCCCTAAAAAGTTTGGCTCATTTCCCCTTCTTTTCTTGGTTAATTATAGGAACAATAGATTGTTGTAAATTGCTATTACCTTCTATGTTTTTCTTCATTCTTTATGCTCTGTTGTTCAATATCCTTATTTCTTCTATTTACCTTTTTTGCAATTGCATGATTTGAAAAACAAAAATGGCCGTTAGTTTTGTTTTTTTATTGCCTTTTGTCAAATTCTAAAGGTATAGTTTTTTAAACAAATCCATGTTGCTAATTAGTATTTTTTTTAAATGGTTTTTTTTTTTTAAGGTTGCTTCATCTCCAAGTTGCTTCACTGTTGTTGCCGAGCGTTGTATCAAGCTGTTTAAGCTGTTTCCTCTGCGATTGGTTTCTTTGATATGCCGTGTTAATCATGCTTATCTTTTGTTTTTTTTATAGACCTTATAACTACTTTTTCGTTGTGTTTTGTGTGTTTATTCTTTATTCCTATATGTGTGTTTGATTTTAAGTCTGTTATGGTGAATGTCCACTTAATTTTTTGGTGTCTAACTAGTTCTTAACGTGTCATTTCTTGAGTTATGTTGACCTTTGTTCATTTGCATTGTAAAAAACAGTTATCTTCATGTATTTTGTTGGGTCACTTGGTTTTGCTTTCCTCTTTTAAAGGATTTTACTTATGTTAGCAAAGGAAACTCTTCATGGTTATTGTTGTTTTGTAATGTTTTTAAGCTTTCTTTTCTATTCAAGTTGCTCTGCTGACTGTAATTCAGATTGCATCAAGTTACTTGGTTTGGTGACTCTGTTGTTGGTTCCCTTCATGTGGTGTTGTATCTTTGCTTTCTTTCACTTATTCTTTTTAGATCTCATTTAACATTTTTTTAAAAAATGCCTAGTTAGTGACTTATGTAGTCAGCATTGATTGCTTTTTGTATTGTCTCATCAGTGGTTTGTATATTCATTTGGTTATGTTTTGCATGATTTCTTCAATTTTTTATTTCTGTTATTGCATGATTTGGAAAAAAAAAAAGAAAATCTATCAATTTAGTATGCTGTTTTTTTAATGCCTTTTGTCAAATTCTAATATTATAGTTTTGGGAACAAACCCATGGTGCTAATTGGTGTTCTTTAAAATCATTTTCCTGAAGGCCACTTGATCTCCGAGATGGTTCGTTGTTGTTGCCGATTGTTGTATCGAGCTAGTTAAGTTGGCTCCTCTTCACTTGGTTTCTTTTATCTAGTGTACTAATTATGCGTATCTTTTGTTTCTTTTACCACACCTTATGACTGTTTCTTGGTTGTGTTTTGTGTGCTTTATTCTTCATTCATATCTATCTGTTGGATTGTAAGACGTTATGGTGAATGTACATTGAGTTTTGTAGTGTATAAGTGGTCCTTATTGTGTCATTGCTTGAATTATGTTGACTTTAGTTCATTTGCATTGTTAAAAACAATCATGTTCATGTATTCTGTTGGGTCACTTGATTTTATTTTTCTCTTTTAAAGGATTTTACTTATGTTTGCAAAGGAAACTCCTGATGGTTATCGTTGTTTTATAATATTTTTCTAGAAGCTTCCTTTTATATTAAACTTGCTCTGCTGACTGTACTTCAGATTTGCCTTCACAGCTACATGTCATTTACAAGCTTTTGCATTTCATTTGTAACATCTATTTAAATTTATAGTTACACTCCATCTGACATTGTCTTATGTTTAATTGCAGCATTTACCAATAAAGTTTGTAGATAGATTTATTCGAGGGCATCGAACTCCTTAAATTGTTTATCTGAAAGGGCCATTGGGTAACCCAATCAAGATGAAACTAATTAAGAGATTCTGGAAATATTGTTTCATAGATGGATGGATGAATTTTGTTGAAACTAATCATGTTCAACAGGGAGATCATGCAACTTTCAAATATGACTACAACGAAACATTTGAAGTTTCTATTTATGAACGATCTAGAATCTTATTGACCCCAGCTGATTTGTTAAATAGAAAATGTATGACATATTTTCTTAACATCATAACGATTGAATATGATTTACAATGCTATGTTTGTTACAAATCCTGCAAAACATGAAAAACAACCTCAATCATCAACTGCACAACCTCAAACAGTTACTATGCTAGAAGTAATCAATCCAACAACTGCAGCTGGACCATCTCGCCAACCACCCCATATAGTCATACAAACAAGTGCTGAAGAAGACAACATATATAATCCTCAATTTTATTACAAAATGATTGTGTCAGCTGTAAAAGCACCCTTCTTATTGGTAATGAATTGTTATACCTTTTGCCTTGAAACTATTCCTATTCCTTTTGATTTTTTGATGGCCTATTGTATTGTTGCTGCAGCATGTTCCAAGGGATTTTGCACATCATCACCTGCCTCCCCATCCGACAACACTGCTACTTTCAGTTCCCAACCAACAAAGAAATTGGATAATTAAATATATATGCAACAACCACAACAAAGCATTTTCAGCTGGTTGGGGACAATTTGTTCGATACAATGACCTCAAATTAATGATCACTGCATCTTTGAAAAAATTGCTGACAGGGAATTACATGTACATATTGTCAGACAATGATCTTAACTGAATGTCTCATTACTTTTTGAAACCCTCTCCTCTTTTGTTGATACATCATATGCAAATGACTTTTTTGTATTTCCTTTTTTTGTGTCTAACCTTTTGCATACAAAGGTTACAATGTACAAGGAGAGAAACAATCTAAACATTTTGGCACATGGTGCACATATAATTAACTATGTTTAATCTATATATGAAACTCTTTGTTTTGCCACGAAGTTTTAGCCTACTTTTTTTTTTCCAAATTTACTGTTCGAATATCAGTTAACATAGGTGAAAAATAATTATAAATTTTCCTATTTAATTTTTTTTATCTATTTGAAAAACTACAATGAAACTTTGTGAAAAAACTTATAAAAATCATAATCCAAACAAATATTATTACAGTTGCTGTTTGTATACTTACTGGCCCAAAAAACAAATATGGTATTAATGGGATCTTCAACTCTTGGACCCTGTATGATGAGCAGCCCGATACCAAATATGGTATTAAAGCCATTTGACACCCCTCGCAATCTTCACACTTAGAAAACCAAACGAAACAAATACCTTAACCTTTATCTGCTTTTAAATACAACCAAATCCCTTACCATAGAACTTTCAACCATTTTCCCTTCCTTCCATCTGCAAACACAGAACCAAATTCTCTGGCCCTTCAACTTTCAACCCTTTTTCTGTTCCTGCTACATGCAAAAACTTAGCCTTCCACATGAATATCCACCAAGTGAACCAACGAGGCAAACAAATTCCAACCAACAATATTCCCAAACTCGTCAAAGTGATTCTAGAATCTGCCATCGGCACAGATTTTCTGGTAAGAATATTTTTTCCTTTGCAAATTTAGCCTTCTTTTAACTTCACATAATGTTCTATTGTATGTAGCATTTATTTTCATTTATACCATTTATGCTTAAATTAGAAATCTCTAAATTTTATAAACATCTAATGGAAAAACCACTACATTTTTGTTCCATTAAACCTAACATGAATTTATTTGGAGTTACAGTTCCTGCCTCCATGCTTTACCAAACCCTTTATAAAAATGGTCCAAACTCCAACAACTATCTATCTTAAAGGGCCGATAGGTCATCCACACAAGATGTAATTGGTTAACGTGGATAACAGGCTAGGTTTTACTAGTGATTGGCTGACCTTGGATAAATTCCCAGAAAAATCGGAACCATAATTTTCTGATCAAAGATGAATTCCCAGAAAAATCGGAGATGTACGAGTTTTGGGTGGAAAAAAAACTGCTTTGCCAACACATTTTTTTTTTGTCTTTGATAAAATCATTTAAAAACCAAAATAAAAATATTTGAAACTCATAGAATGACTTGAAGACAGTAGCTAGGACTTTTTGAAAGTTAGATAAAAATTGGCTAAGTAAAAAAAATCACAAAGGTAGAATAATCAATTTGACAAACTTAATTTTCCACAAGTGTGCTCAAGAGAGCATGACCTTGAACCATTAATTGGCTCAAGTCATTATTCAAGTGGCATGAACATGAAATGCATGAAACAATGCAGCAAACATAATGCATGAAATGCATGGATCTAAACCTAAATGTAAGGAAAATGCATGACACAAATAATATGGCCTAGACCTAACATGAACTTGCATGACATTTAATGTAACCTAGACCTAAGACATGCATGGCATTTTCACAAACACTTGGTATGCTAGCATGAAAAACTAAGTCATAACACAAAAATCACACAAGCATTTTCACAAACACTTAATATGCTAACTCTAAAACATGCTCAAATTTAAACAACATGAAAACAGAAAATTAAAAATGCAAAAACATGATATCTAAGACATAAAAGGCAACAAACAAAGCAACCAAATTAAATATAACTTAAGAACATGAAATAACATAATATTTAAAACATCAAAAATAAAGAAAATAGCATAAAAAACATGGTAAAATGAATCAAAAACAACAACTTAAAATAAATAATGTAGGCCATTTGGCCATGGTGAGTTTATTGTAAAAACAAAATGTAAGAAAAATATACTTAAGAAAGGAAATGAAGGAAGAACAAGAAACATTATTTTAAAATGAAAACTCACCAAGTAGCTTTTGAACGGATTAAGCTATAAACCCTCAGAGTAGCTTTTGAACGGATTAAGCTATAAACCATCAGAGTAGCTTTTGAACGGATTAAGCTACAAACCCTCTCAACAAAAACACTATGACTCACCACCCGGATAATCCTAATACAAGTGTATAGACTATCTCACAAGGGGTAGTGGGTGATTTCAACCAAAGGCCAAGACCCCTTATTTATAAGGTGAGCACCTCCTTGGCTTGACATTACAAAGGGATGTGGGATTTGGACTTAGGCTCAAAAATACCACTCTTGATTTTTAACCACTTGATTGAAAAAAATCATAAGCTTTCTCCTTCCTTTGGGCTTGGGCAGGCCAGCACTTCTCTTTTCCAGCCCAGCTCTGATTTTTGAAAGGCCCAAAGAAGCCCTTTTCGGTTGCTTGGGTGAAATGACCATTTTGCCCCCCGTATGCAAATAAATATCAAACGGGCTCCAAATTCAATTTTTCTTTGTTTAATACTTCCAAAATAATAAAATATTGAGTTCTGGAAGTTTTCAAAATTATCCGAGTCCGTTTGCTATTTATTTGGATTTTTTCTTCCCAAAATGTCCTTTTATGCCCCTACTTTTTACCATTTTTTACACGAGCTCCAAATCAAGATTTTTCTTCACCAATCTCTTCAAAATAATTAAAAAGTGTGATCTGGAAGTTTTCATAATTTTTGGAGCTCATTTGTATTTTTTCGGGATTTATCGGCTTGAATTACTACATAGGAGGCCCGGGATTTGGCCATTTTGCAAACGAACTCGGAATCAAGATTTTCTTTCGCCAATCTCTTTCAAATGATTTAAGAATGAGATTGACAAATTTTCCATAATTTTCGGAGTCCATTTGCTATTTTTCCCAAATTTTTCCAATTTTGCCCTTTAACCTCCGAAACCCGGTTTTGCTCAAAACAAGTCCGATTTTCAGATTTTCTTCAATCTGAGCCTTGGGCCATCCTTTTTAATCATTCCTCATCCATTGGGGGCTTTGGGCTTACCAAGTCGGGCCATTTCTGTGATTCTTCCCGATTTCACCGAAATCCACTAAGACCCTAATTCTCGATTTTCTCCCGGATTGACTTTCTCTCTGTTTTTCTTGCAAGTGACTTCTCCATTACCCGTAGTCAGTGCTTATCTTTCATTTGGAACCTTCAATTTCGACCAGTTTGATCGTTTAAGCACTTTTCCCCAAATTTCTCGGATTAGGGTTTCTTTTCTATTGAATCTCCAAATCCCAACTTCCGAAGTCCATATCTTTCAATGTAGACCTCGGATTATCAAAATTCTTTCTCCATTTTTCAATTGAACTTAAAATCTTGATTTTGAAAGTGGGTTGACTTTTTCAGTAGTTGACTTTCTAGGGTTGACTTTTTCGGGTTTGACTTTTTCGGGGTTGACTTTTTTTAAGTTTGACTTTTTTGCTCGCCCTCTTAAACTAAGTCTCGGAGTACCACATGCAGGATGAAAACAGTCTTTTTATACTCGAAAACATCAATATGGGAGGAAAACATACCTGTTTAGTGGTCCGGACAAAATTAGGTGTCTACAGCTGCCCCTCTTTGGCTATTGTTGAGAATCAGGAATCAGGCAAAGATAAACCGACACTAATTTTGTACGGTCAGTGACATCACATGTGAAGGAAAGGGAAAGGGGTTTCTTTTTCATTTTCATTTTTTCATTTTCTATTTTTCATTTTTTTCTTCTTTTTTCATTTTTTTTCTTCTTTTTTCTTCTTTTTTTCTTTTTTCTATTTTCTATTTTTTCATTTTTTTTATTATTTTTTTTAAACAATAAATTGAAGTTTTTGTCCTTAAATTGAATTCCCTGCCTAAACAAGGCTCGATTCGTCTTAAGGAAACGAATTCGATTTTCAAAAGAAAAATTTATGCTCGAAGGGCTTTAAAATTGGTGCCCGAAGGTCTTAAAATGGTGCCCGGAGGTCTTAAAAATTGGTGCCCGGAGGTCTTACCCCTGAAAAAAGTTATGCCCGGAGGTCTTAAAGATGTTGCCCGGAGGTCTTACCTGTGATTTGAAAAAAATTAAGCCCGGAGGTCTTAAAAATGGTGCCCATAGGCCTTACCCCTGAAAAAAAAGTTATGCCCGGAGGTCTTAAAGATGTTGCCCGGAGGTCTTACCTGTGATTTGAAAAATTATGCGCTGTATGCAACTTTAAAAATGATGCCCGGAGGTCTTAAGAATGGTGCCCGGAAGCCTTACCTGTGATTTGAAAAAAATGCGCTGTATGCGACTTTAAAAATGATGCCCAGAGGTCTTAAGAATGGTGCCCGGAGGCCTTACCCGTGATTTGGAAGAAATGCGTTGTATGCGACTTTAAAAATGATGCCCGAAGGTCTTAAGAATGGTGCCCGGAGGCCTTACCCATAATTTGGAAAAAATGCGCTGTATGCGACTTTAAAAATGATGCCCGGAGGTCTTAAGAATGGTGCCCGGAGGTCTTACCCGTGATTTGGAAAAAATGCGCTGTATGCGACTTTAAAAATGATGCCCGGAGGTCTTAAGAATAGTGCCCGGAGGCCTTACCCCTGAAAAAAAGTTATGCCCGGAGGTCTTAAAGATGTTGCCCGGAGGTCTTACCTGTGATTTGAAAAATTATGCCCGGAGGTCTTAAAAATGTTCTTTGAAGAATTGTTGAAAATTACCCTAACGATTTTGAGAAGATGCGAATGCTTTTTGATGCAGATGCAGGTGTTGAATAAGACACGAAATGACTTAAACTGGTGCAAATGTCTTTAATGCAAATGTAAATGACTTGGATTGATGCCCATGTTTCATGATGCAGATGCCCCTACTAATTGTGTTCATGTAACTGGTTTATGAATGGTGTAACTACAATTACCACATAGTAATGAAAATGCAATGATTCTAGAAATGATGCAATTGCTTGAGATGACACAAATACGAATTCCATGAAGAATGTAAATGTAAAGGTAAAATACAGATGCTTATGGAATAATGCCAATGCAAATACCCATGAATGATGCAAATGCTTGCCGATACTGTGCAGATGCAAAAGCTCGATAAAGAGATGAGTGCTCATGAGTGATGCAAGTGCCCCCGGCTGTTTTTCTAGACTTTGGCTTAGCCTTTCAAATTCATTTTTCCTCTTCAAATCAGAGTATATCTTCAATTCATTTTGGCTATTCTCTTTGCCCCAACAGTTTTTCAAACTTTCATCAACAGAGATCTGAACCGGGTTCTATTTCTTCTTCTCATATCTGGAAGTCAAGACCTATCCTGTAACAATCGAGGTTACGTATAATCATGTAAAGTTAAATCCCGAAAATTTTTAAGGACAAACTTGGAAATTTGTAAGAAGTTATAAGTGAAGGAAATAAAAGAAGAAAGGATCAAAATGAACATATTAAAAAAGTTTAGGGGCTAAATGGTTATTTATAAAAAGTTGAGGAACTAATATGCAATTATCCCAAAAACAAAACAAAATATCACTTATCTTCATCTTTCTCTCCCGAAAACACTAGAATTCTGCTTCTCTTCTTCAAGTGGCAGCCGGCCACTCCCATCCTCTCTCTCTCTCAAATTTCTCTTCAAGTATTCCACCATAATCTCAACAACAATTACATCCAAGGTTAGTTTCTTGATAAATTCTTCATTTTCTTTAGATATTCTACTTAAGCATGCTAAGATCTTTGCTCCATAAACATGTTAAGGTCTGAAATCCATCTATTAAGTATGAATTTTACTCATTTTTGGTATGTATTAAAAGGATTTGAAAGCATGAACAAGAAAATGGAAAGAAAAAGCAAAACAGGGGAATCTGAGCATGCTTGCTGTTCGGATTTTCTGGGTTCGGCACAGTTGGGTTTATATTTTTTTGATATTTTTCCTAGAAACTAGACTTCAATACGAGAATTTTGGTTTTTGAATCACCCAAAACCGATAGGCGGTTAAAAAGATAAAATTCGGTGAAGTTGGCTGTTCAGTGTGACCCCTGTTTCAGCATAGTTTCGGGTTTTATCAAATTTGATCAAGATTTTGTTCTAATTGTCTAAGTTAGTTATTTTCTTCATAAATTAGACTTATTGGTACCAAACTCAAGTTATGATTTTCTAATCTAACTTGATATTAAAGAATTTATTGCTTAAGAGAAATATAGTACTATTGATGGTTATGGATTATGAAAATCTCTAAGGCATGGAATACTAGAAAGGAATTTGATAAGGACATGAATATGGAGTTGAATATTTGGAGAAAATGATTATGGAAATGATATTAAAAATTTGGGATATGTTGTTTTGAGTATGAGGAATTAGTATTGACCTTGAGGGAAGATTATGAGACTTAAGTTGCATTCAAAATTGTGTAATGCTTTGAGCATGTATAGATACTAATTATTGTTAATCTCTAGGCCACGTAGATCCGACGTCACCTATGGATCCCGAAGTTTCAGGTCGAGGTGTACAGTGAGATCATCTCAAGGATTGTGAGTAGACGACAACTATAGTTATTTGAAATTTCTTTAATTATAATTATATATATTTTTTTAGCATATATATTTATTTTACGTATTAAAGGTATATACGATATTTAATCATATGAATTGATTTGTTATTAAAGTAGTTTTATTTCAAGAAATATTATATCGAGTAAGTTGGTTGATTTTATGAAATATGATTTTACATAGAATTTGACGTACATGGTTTTGGCTCCACCTGACTTAATGTATGAGATTATTTCCTTGACCGGAATACGGGAGCTGCGTGCTACGCCTTTGTGGCGGGAGCCACCTCCAGAGTCCCCATTCCGTGATATTAGACCGGAATACGGGAGCTGCGTGCTACGCCTTTGTGGCGGGAGCCACCTCCAGAGTCCCTATTCCGTGATATTATACTGGGGTATGGGAGCTGCGTGCTACGCCTTTGTGGTGGGAGCCACCTCCAGAGTCCCTATCCCATTATATTTTCCTTTTGGGGGCACATCATAGTGACACATATGCCTTTGGGGCGTCCTATGGTGGTATTGGCCTTTGGGGCCGGCTACTAGTATGCCTACATGGATATTGCTTTGTTATTTCATGGATGTACTCTTATGCAGGACAGAAAGTTGGAGCCCAATTATACGGAACTTGATTTACTTTACAGATTTTATTCATTGATTTAATATTATAATATTGTTATACATTTGAAAACTTTGCTACGTCTTTGAATTACTCATTATGATTTTATTATTATTTATTTTGAAAATGTCTATTATGTTTTAAAGGATTATAATCATAGTTTTCAAATGTTTTAAAAGTTGTTTACTCACTGAGATATTCATATATCTCACCATTTCATATTCTCATTTTCAGGTGATAGTTAGGTGTTGGGATTGCAACCTTCCTCTATTCTCTGCTTCAAATAGTATTATGACGTGGTGGGCATCATAGTAAAAATTTATTGAAGTCTTGATCTTTTGACGTTTTTATCTAGTAAACCTTGCTGAGATAGGTTTACTTTTGGATATATTGTATATATTTGAAGATATGAGACAATAGATCAATATGTTTTGATTTGAGCATAAATTGATCATGGAATTTTTTTTGAATATATATGGATATATGTGATAATAGTATTGAGGAATATTGCTGGTTGAGGATATAAATTGAGTGTTATTTGCAGGAGGATTATCGTTGAGATAGAAAGGAAACTCTGCCGGATTTTAGGTAGATTATCCGGACAGGGTGTTACATATCCTGGCAGTTCTACACCTTTGAGTTAGAAAAATCCTTGTCTCATGCCAACATCAAAATGGGTATTTCAAAAAAATCTATTTATTTGTTTTCGCATTTTGAAAACTTCTGAACAAAAAATATTAACCCCACAATGTGTGATGTACAAATCTTTTGAAGACTGATGATCATTGTTAGAAATTTCTCTAAGTATCAATCTGGGTTTTTCCAACTGGGATTGGCAAGGCTTGGTATAACAAGATTCTGGCTTTTCCAGGAAAACTTCATGACAAAAATGTATATCCCTTCTAGGCTCACAAATGGAACAGTTTTTATAAATCATGAATTCATTGAGAACCAAACAAATTCAACATTCTTTTAGTTTCCATATCAAGGCATTTTGACAAGCGTCAAGATTGGCCGGGATGTTTAAACTCGAAAGTTTATTTTGGAGGAAAAAAGTTTCAGTTTTTGAAGACAATCCTCTGGATGAGAACTGACAATTTGGGGGGTTCAGGAATTCCTAGATGTTCCTCGATGACCACTCCTTTAATAAGATCTTTTCTTTTGGGGTATCGGCACTATCATCGATGGCATCGAAATTCCCATTCTACTCTAGATCGCCCGTTTTTTTGGGTTTTCGCCCTAGAGTCCCATTCTTTTCAATTTTTCTCTTTTTTTTTTTTTTTTTTTTACCATGCACTTGAGAATTCTAAATTCTTCCTTAGTGAAATGAGAATTTGATGAGATGGGATAAAATCTGAGGAAAACCCTTCAAATTAAACATTCATGCTTGATCAAAATGGACTTTTAAAGCACGTAATGTAGGCCATGGCTCAGGGTTCAGAAAGAAAGGATAAATAGGCCCAAAATATGTGTTTGAGGGTAATCAGATCAAGGATCCTTTCTTGAAGAGGATTTTCTTTGAAGCATGTGTCTCTTCTTGGACATTTCTTTCTTTTTGATTTTGCTCTTTTTCTTCCTTGCTTTTGGCTTTCAATTTGCCATGTCTTTCACACACATTTTTTTATTGTGTTTTTTGTTTGTTTTTCTTGGCTTTCATTTCGTCATCTTTTCCTCTTCTTTTTTCTTTGACAGAGTGCGCCCGTATTTATTTGGGCTCCATTTGCTTTGTGTCTGTCCCTGAGCTGTCACTCATTTCTCAATGATCTTTGAAAAGATCTTTCCTCGCATTTGCCCCCCAGTGTAGAGGGTAATCCTTGATCAGGGTTCAAAGAATTAAGAATTCTTTTGGCTCAAAAGGGGTGACTATGGATAATAATTTTTGTGTGAAAGGGATATGAAAGATGGCCATTTCTCATGTCAAGCACAAATATTCACATTGAAAAGCAATCCCTAGGGGAAATAGATATTCAGAATTTCATTTTGCACTTTGGAATCATCCGAATTCTCATATGCATGATATCACAAATTTTTTTTTTGTTTTTTTTTTTTGCATGCCCCCAATAATTCATGCATTAGCCCATCCTTCTTCACTATGTATCCATCATTTCCACATATGATGCCCCAATTTGATTAACCATGCGAATTTGTATCAACGAGGAACATGGCAAGTCTAGGTCTGTTTTGAAAAGGCTGAGTTTCCAATCTGAGTTCTTTGAAGAGACAAGAAAAATACGACCCAAAAACAGGTTTTCTCTGGGACAAGGGATAATCTAGTTTAATCATTGTGCCCCATGATGTCAATCATGAAGTGATGTTTGGGCAATTAGTGTTTTGTGGTTATTGGGAAAGGTCATGAATGGTTTTAGCACAATCTTGACACACACCAAATTATCAAAATCTGGATTCTTGAAAGAATGTCTCATTTGTTTGATTTTCAAGGAATTTGAAAATTTTCAAAAAGTTCGTTCCTTTGTTCATAGCCTAGACTAAGATCTAAGTCTTTGCTTATTCTGTGATGACAATGGTTTTATGAAGTCAAATCATTCATATTCCTTGAAGTATTAGGTCTTTCAAGTGGTCTCGGTTCAAAGGATTTAGGCTTAGGAAAGCCTAAAAGAGAAGGCTGAAAGTATTGGGTCATTTTTAACAAAGATCATCAATATTCTCAAGATTGTTCATTATTTCATGTGAAAACCACTTATTTATTATTTACCACAAATTTTCTCAAAGTTTCATTTGTTTTTGCAAATTCAAATTTATTGCTAAAATAAAATGAACACAAAATATTTAAATTCAAAATTTATTTATTTCATGTAGATGTCATCAAGAGACAAGCGCTTTCATCATCAAAGTGTATAGAAAAATATGCATCAGAATGCTCCTATTGACATGCTTTCAAAGATAACAATTTTTATCCTCAAAATTCTTTCAAAACAGATTTCCAATGTTCGATAAGCTCTGGAATCCAAATGCCATCGTGGACAAGACCCTCAATTCTTTCCTTCAGTTTTATGCATTTTTTAGTCGAATGCCCAATTGCCCCAATATGATACTCGCACTTGCTGTTGGGGTCATAGCTTTTAGCTGACGAAGAAAACTCTTCAAAGCTAAGCCAATTTCTATTTCATCTTATTAATGTGTTTCATGATGAATGAGCTATGAATGTCATGAGTGCAATTTGATGCATGTGAAGAATAAACAAAGTTATGTGTGGTCATATACAATGGAAACATGTTGACCTGTATGTTATAAATGCAACACGAATGCCAACATGATGCATTTAAAGAATAAGAAAAATCAATGCATGGATATATGCAATGAATGACCATGTATGTTCCAAATGCATTTCCCAATGAATGATCATATACACTATGAATGCCACACATGTGAAGAATAAATGACTGACACAGAGTATATACAAAGAAAATCATGTTGATCGTGTATGTCATGAATGCAACCTGATGCCAATATGACAAATTAATGCATGAGCATATCATGATGACTGTGTATGCCATGAATGCACCCTGATGCCAACATGATGCGTGTAAAAAATAAGCAAATTAATGCATGGATATATACAATGAATGACCATGTTTGTTCCATATGCATTTCCCAATGAATGATCATATACACTATGAATGCCACACAATGTCAATTATGATGCATGTGAAGAATAAATGATTGACACAGAGTATATACAAAGAAAATCATGCTGACCGTGTATGTTATGAGTGCAACTTGATGCCAATATGACAAATTAATGCATGAGCACATCATGATGACTACGTATGCCATGAATGCAACCTGATGCCAACATTATGCATGTAAAGAAAGAATAAATTGATATATGGATATATACAGAAAAATCATGCTGACTATGAATGCATGAATGCAACTTGATGCTACCATGATGCATATAGAGAAAGAATAAATTGATAATGGACATATACAGAAAAATCATGATGACTATGAATGCATGAATGCAACTTGATGCCAACATGATGCATGTAAAGAAAGAATAAATTGATATATGGATATATACAGAAAAATCATGCTGACTATGAATGCATGAATGCAACTTGACGCTAACATGATGCATGTAAAGAAAGAATAAATTGATATATAAGTATATACAAATAATGACCATGCATGTCATAAACGTATCTTACAATGAATGACCCTGCATGCTATGACTATAACATGATGTCAAAATGATACATGCAAAAAAAAAAATGAATTAACACAAAGGTATATACAAAGAAATCAATGATTACACGAAATTGGTGGGACCTAAATCTTGATTATTCAAAAATCTCATTATGCAAAATTTGCCTCCAAATTTATGATGATTTTTTTTTAACATGTTTTTTTTTTCTTTTTTTTTTTGTGTTTTTTTCAGTTTTTTTTTTTTTCAAAAAAACTCGTACATTTCCGATTTTTCTGGGAATTCATCTTTGATCAGAAAATTAAGTCGATTTTTTCCCGTGTATTTTTACATGTCCTGAGTCTCCAATAATTTTTTCAGAATTTTTGGAATTTTTAAAAATAGGGTAAAAAATCGTGGATTAAAACTGGACAGTGGAGTCAGAATTGATTTTAAAGAAAAACAAAGCAGTTTTTTCTCCTCCAAAAACTCGTACATCTCTGGTTTTTCTGGGAATTCATCTTTGATCAAAAAATTAATCCAAATTTTTCTCGTATAGTTTTACATGTCTTGAGTCTCCAGTATTTTTTTTAGAATTTTTGGGATTTTTAAAAATAGGGTAAAAAATCGTTGATTAAAACTGGACAGTGGAGTCAGAATTGAACTTAAAGAAAAACCAATTTTCTGTTTTGGTTAATTTACTTAGAGTGGGCTGATTAGGAGGGTTAGCTACTGACTTAGGGTAATTTCTAAGCCTTTTTAACTCTAAAAATGGTTTTTCAAGTCCCGGGTTAAGGAGAGTCAAGTCCGGATTTTTTTAAACTTAGGAAATTAGAGCCATTTAAAAATTTTTAGCCCAGTTTTTATTTTTAATTCAAGCTTTTCAAAATTGTTTTCAAACAATCACAAAGTATTTTGGTTTTAGAATATTTAATTTGACATATTTTCCTAAGGTAGCCGGATATCTTTTTAGATATACGGATTTCCTTAATTAAAGGAAAAAATACATCTCATGCATTGCATTTTTATATTCATGCATTTTATATAATATTTGATTCTTGCCATAATAATTTCTATGTGTCATGACATTTAGGTTGCATCATATTATTTAGATTTTACTATGTCATTTTATTTATGTCATGCCTATACATATTCATTTCTTTTAAATGTTTTCAAAAAAGATAATGATTTTCAATAAAAATAAAGATATTCCCGAGTTAAAATAATTCATGAGTTCTCTACCGGGTTTGCTGGAGGGAATATCATCAATTATTATTAATAAATGAATATCTTTTTTTCAAAAAAAGAGAATGATTTGGAAAGTTTTCCAAAACTAATAAAAATTTCTATATTTTGCCACGTTTGTTGGGGAATATAGGAAAATTTTGAATTTATAAATTCCGGATCATTTTCAATAAAAAAATGGAATTATTTTTCTTTAAATTGGGAATTAATTTGAAATACTAAATTTAAAACCAACTTTTACCGAGACTTGAGATAACACACGATTAATAAGGTACCGATTTATACGGGCGTTGTGGGGGTGCTAATCCTTCCCCGCACGTAACCGACTCCCGAACCCGCTTCTTTGATTTCTCTGGTTTAAAACGCATACTTGAAATTGGTTTTTAAAATGTTTTAATTAATTTTTAAAATATTTTATAAAACCGGTTTTAATAGGTGGCCGATCACACCTAGCTAAAAAAGATTGGTGGCGACTCCATGTCTTTTAAGGTCATTTTCAAAACCTTCATTTTTTTAGAGGAATTAAGTCGACTTTTCCTCGGTTTTTTTTAATGTCACGCCTAACGAATAATAAAGTCTTGCGATGAGACTCGTCGTCGTTATTTTTTAGGTTGCGACATCACCATCTTCAGTTTGGGAATTTTCTGACATTCAACTACAACTCAGAAAAAACCTTTGATGTAGATGTTTATGGCAGATGTTGCACATTGCTGACAATAGCTGACCTGGTAAACAGAATGTGTACGCATTTTTCCATTTAAATGACTTTACAATGTCTTACAACTCCTAACTGTCTTTAAATTTCATTTGTCTTAACAATAGCAACAGCACCAATTGAAGCAGACCTGCCAGAATCATCAACAAGAAAACGTCAATCCACCTCTCCCACTGTTGTTACCAAAAAAACAAAAACTGGTCCAAGTCAGAAGAAAACCCAAGCATCTTCAAAATCTTCTGCTGAAAACCAAAGAACCAAACCAAGACCCTCTACACTTACACATCAATCACCAACTTCTCAATTGGCAATTCAGCAGCCAACACTAATTAATGAAATTAATGTCAAAGATCAACAAATTGACATACTTAATCCTCAATTTCAACTTAGCCTGACTGTTTCAGCAGTTAACCCACCATATCTTTTGGTAAGCAATTACACTCTACATTTATGAGTTGTTTCACTATTATTCCATTTATCATCCCCCACTGTATTAACCTACTATATCTTTTGGTAACTGATTACAATTTACATTTCTGAACTTTGCAATTGTTACTGCATTTATAATAAATGATTGTGCTATTTATTTCAGCACATTCCAAAGGGGTTGGCTAGGCAAAATTTCCCCAAACATAGCACTACATTAACTATGTCGATCCAGCAAAAATCATGGACAGTTAGATACATATGTACAAGCCATAACAAAATCTTCTCAGCAGGTTGGAACACATTTGTTCAAGATAATCAACTCAAGATTAGAGATTGTTGCATCTTTGAACATATTGCTCAAAATAAGCTATTGGTGCAAATCATTCGACACAAGAACTAAACAAACATATCATGCATTTCCTAAACAATCTACCCCTTTTTGAACAACTCTTTTGCTAAAACTGGTTTTCCTAATTCATGTTAGACAATTAGGAATTTAGCCATCTCCTCTTATAGTTATAAAAACAATTGCTGTTGGAATGATGAAATATAGTTTTTTAGCTTTATCTTATCAAGCTAGGGCTTGATTGAACAATGAAAAATATCTTCCAACTTTTACATTTATTAAAAAACTTATTTTGTAGATTCATTTTATAATGCATTTATCATCTTAATACTATTTGTTTTCAATGTGATAGATACAACTGTGTATGCATGAGTTTAGTTATCATTTTTACCTGCCTTTTTAAAATAATTAATAACATGTTTGTTTATTTTTTTTTTTTTTTTGTTTATTTTGAATTGTCATCAAATGTGATAAGTGTTTATTCAATTCTATATTCCCGATTAATAGTTTCTTCATTGATTTGAAGTAGTTTTCAGCAGCGGATATTCACTAACTTTCTTTGCTTTGCCAGTTTCCAGCAAGTATACATGTGATTCCATGTCAATCTTAATTACTATCTTCATTTATAAATTAGGCCTTTATTACATTGCTATATTTAGTTTACTCCAACTTCTTCACTGACCATTATGAGTATTTGTACAAGGTTTGGTCATTTTACTGGCCTATGCTGCTATTTCCAATTGCATTTCCTTCATTTTCCCTATTCGCCAACTTCTTACCCAGTTGTTGGTTTTGCCATCTCCTTACTATTTTTTAATGCATTCTTTGGTTTGAATTACATTGCTTTTATAAGTTCTATCTTTATTAAATTGACTTGCATAATCTGTTGTTATGTTCATTTTATATTGTTTGGTTTTAATTACAGAGATATGTACAAAAGTTGAATCATCATGGACTTCTTTACTTATTCCAAATACCCTTTTAATTATCAGAAAAAAAAAAGAGTTCATTATTTAAGATATTTTAATCCACCGTTATTCATAGAATTGCACATATGTTACATAGTATTGTTCTTACTCCGATACAAAAAATAGAAACAAATTGTTTCACCTGCAGCGAACCGCGGGTCTTTTACCTAGTAAATAGTAAAGATGCCATTGTCAACAATCTCTTAGCAAAATGGCTAGAGGCTTGTGAGGCATGTAAATCTTGGGTTCGAGTCCAAACAATCCCTTTCCATTCTCCAAAATTACAAATGATAAAAAAAAAAAATACCATTGCCACCTTTGCTTACTACAAAAATGTTAAGGATTAAAAAAACCAAAACAACCAAAATGTAATAATATAAAATAGATAAATAGATGATTGGAGTGGCCACAAGAATTCTTCTTCTTATTATTATGGTGAGATGGTGTTATTGTTGTCGATCTCCTCAACTCAAGGCTGAATGCCAATTGCCAATGGAATAGTAGTACTGAATTCATCAACACAAAAGCAGACATCGGGATTGAGAAATTGTTAATTAATAATTAAGTGACAAGCCACATGTAGAAGGCGGTCCAGAGGGTGAGAGAGAATGCTGCCACCACATAATTCCAAAGCATAAGCACTGAAAATTCACTCTCTCCACTTCCTAGCATCTGGCTGATTGTACCTGCATCCCAATTTCAAAGTGAAAAGGACTTGATTGAGTTGACATTCTATATATTATATTATTCAGATTTTGCTCAAATCTATCAATCAAACTAAATCTCTACCTATGTTCATTGCGGGTGGAATGGCATACTGTAGCAGAAGAGTGAACTGATATAACGAGTCTGACTCCACCAAACCAACATAACTTGCTGCTTTCACCACACCAATGCCACATGCAGGCAGCACTATATTCCTTATCACAATAATCCCTACAATAAGGGATGCTCCTACTCCTGACCCTGACCCTGACCCTGACCCTCTCAACCCTGGAGGTGGATCAGGAACACATCAAACTAGGAGGTTAGTTTAGTTTGACAAAAAAACCAAACTCTATATGCATGCATGCCCTTATAACTTATTGTACACTACACTACACTACACAAGAGCTTCTATAAAAACCTGCAGCTAATTACCAAATTACCTTTAAGAAGATTTGCTCCCACTATCAGGGTAATGGATGGGATTCCTGCCTCTCTACACATCATATTAAAAAAAACCAAATTAATTGATGCACAGCAACAGCATCAAAGACTACATACATTCATTAAGAATATGTCAACTGTCTCTATTCTCTACACAATGATGATTTTATTATCGAGGCATTTTCTGGGAAAATGCTCGATGAGTGTAGCCAAGGAATCTATTACACAAGCAGTGGCAACATATATAGACATACACACACACACAGAGGCAAATATATATGTGCACCTGATCAGGTAAGGAAACACAAGTGTACACAAAGATAGGGAGAGATGGAAAGGACCAGCTCATCTCTAAACCTAGTAGTACTGTTGTAGTTTAAAGAACAAAAAAAAAAAAAAAAAAAAAAAAAACTGAGATGTGGTAAGGAAAAACTTTACTGATCTGATAGCACAATTAGTACTTAATTATATCAACAGTCAATACAACACAACACACATGACATATGTATTATATAGCTTTAGCTTCTCAAGATGGGCAATAAAACAGAGTATGTCCGAGCCAGGATTTACACTTACCCTATCAATTCTATGGAACTGTAGATAACATGAAGGGGAGCACTATCACCAATGAGTGTCTTTCGAATTGGAGAAACTATTCCAATAGTAAACCCAACAATCTATAAAACACAAAGAACCAAACATATTTATTAGTCTGACTCTGTCTAAACTCTAAAGTTCCCTGCATGCCTGGAATGAGCAAAATGCATACAAGAAGAAGCAGTTAATACACCCCTCTACATCACGTAAATTTTGAAAACTAAAACAGTCTATATATTATTGTGCTCATCACCACCATGATGAAATAGGTAGTAATTCTACTTGTGCACTGATATTTATTATGTGGGCACATAGTTGAAAGAGTACAAAGAACAGAAACTTGTCCTTCCCCTCTTAGCTAGGATTCATCATATATATTTCTAATCTTAAAGCAGCTATATATATTATACATATTATTGAGCAAGGTAATAGCTAGGTCTACTAAAAGTCTACAACTGAAACCATTCAACTAATCTACATGCTGCTTTGTAATAATAGTACAATTTTGGAGCACTGGCCATTTCCCAATAAAATACCATTTTTAAGATTTTCATGAAAAGTAAATTACTAAACCTTGTTTTTGGCCTCTTTTTGCAGTGCCTTACCATTACTCAGTCAGAGTCAGTCCATAGATACCAAAATGATTTGGACGAATATTGCTATTTACTGAACTAAATGCTGCTTCTTTCTTTAATTAGGGAATTGAAGAAGAAGGAAATTAATTTCTTCTTAATAGCATGAAAAGGCGACGTTCACAGAAAATAACCAAGACAATGAGCATACCGCTGCAATTGTTGATGGTGCAAAAATCATCTTCAGGCTCTTGCTTCTAATAACTGTGATAAAACATTGCTTGATCTTTCCGAAAGTTGAAATCTAAGAAAGCGTCATGAGAAAAAAGTTATTTGCATAAAGACAAAACCTCAAGCATGCATATATATTGACATTGTGCATGCAGGAGAAGGGCTCCCATTTCCCATCCCCTTAAGAATCTTCTCATTTTATGTCAGCACTCAGGAGAGTCATGACAAAATTATAATCTACACAATAAGAGTGTAATATCAAGTCAACTATGAGTTTTTCATACTTCTAATTCACTCTCACACACTCAGTACTTTTCTTACCAGCATGTAGAAATCTTTAAGAGAAGAGGTTCCAAAAAGATATATAAAGGGATCATATTAGTTTAGTAGTATTCAAAGCAAAAGTGGAAGCAAACCTTGTCTTTCCCCTCATCGTCAATTTGATATATGTTGTCCCCAGAGCAACCATTTGATTTTGAAGTAAGTAAAGGTTCTGTGCAAGTCTCTGATGAGAGTATTTCTGTGGTTTCTCCAGAAGTCTTTACAATGACTGTACAGTCATCTTCTGACTTGATTTCTTCAACTTCACAGTTTACAGACCTCCGCATAATGAAATACAAAATGGACCACACATAAATTGCTTGTATCTGTATTATTAGCAACAAAATTACAAAGTCATTATATATACTAATATATAGCTTCCAATATGTTCAACCTCAGTTGAGAGAAATGCTATATATGGCAAGGTTAGACGGAGGTCTTTCAAGTTTCAACCCCTTGGGACTCATTCTGCCTTGACATTAATTATTCAAGGGAAAGTCGTGTCCCCGAAATAATATGACACCAAAACAATGCATTCAAAGGGGGAAACGAAAATGATGCACCCCTTTATTCAATGACAAATCAAAAAGATGCATTACATAATCCCCTCTACTCTACTAAGCAGTAGACAAGAAATCAGGGCAGGCAGGGAGTGACATCTAATATTTAATCACAAACATGACTCATTATTACACTTCTTCATTTAGACAGTCATGGTGATGGAGCAAGAGTAATAGATGATACCGCTAGAGAAAGTGAAGCATAAGCCTCTCCATCTGCAGAGCAGGTGGATGAATCTCCAAATGGACTATCCGTCTCTTCACACAGTGCTGGAAGTATGATAAGAAGCATGTTTCCCAAATTTGCTGTGATGTGAACATCAAACACACAAGCCTTATGTTTCAACCTTGGGGCAATGAAACCAAAGGAAAAAAATATATATATTGAAGGCAAGATGCTGCTGGTTCTGCACTTGAAGATCATGAGCTCAACCTAAGATAAGGGGTTTTAAGTTTCTAGCTAATATGCAACCTGCTACCCAACATATCACATGTATCATTTTGTTTTGTTTTCCTCTCTCAAAGAAATAGAAATACACTACGATCTCAGGCTATCTGTCAGATTTTGTAAAGCCCAGCAAGACCCTAATGTGTGTTTGTCAAATTTCAAATTGTATCATGCATATTTTTCTTCTTCTTATTCAAGTTTTGTAGTTCTTTTTTCTTTTAGAGGTAAGTTATTGCTACCATTAGGCTGCACATTGGCCACCTATTATCACTATATTGTATATGATAGTACTAAAATTGAAATGTTATTTCCACCAGACAAGATAAGATTGTATAACTTATATTTATTTTATGATTATAATAAGACATATTTCACATGCAATATGTATCAATTCGATAGAAATATGATTAAGGTTGTGAGAGCTATACCCTTAATCTGGGGATTTTATATGGCATTAGCATAAAAACAACTACTGAATAAATCTTCTTACCTGCAGAAGAGCAAGCGATTACCAGGCCCTGTAGGTGTCGAGGAGTTCTTGTAATCTTTACAAGTATCCATCCAAGTGCTGAACCAATGATACATGAGATAAAGATATTTACTGGCATAAACCACCTAGACATGCATCCAAGAAAATGATATATTGGTTAAATGAGTCGGAAGATATACTTCAAGTTAGTTTGTTTGGTACTTGGTGAAACGAAGTGAACAAAAATGAACTCACAAAGTAGTCAAACTCTCGATAGTGATTGTATCCGCAAGACTGCAGCCGATCAGAGCAGGAAAGAAAACATAGAATACCAGCTGCTCATATGATTTGCTATGATTAGTGCTTTGTCTATACAAGCATTTGTGGGTAAGAAGAAAGGAGAATAATGGTTCAAAAGAGTTGGAAAAAGTGAACTAAAAAATAAATACTCTCATAGATGCAATATAGTCCTCCAATTAGGCATGATATTAATAACTATGAAAAAATGCTTCGCAAGCTATACATACTACTTGACAACTTAATTACTGATCTCCTCACTCCTCTCTCTTTTCAGGCTGAATCTGTGACTTTTCTTTTGGTCAATGCAGTGTACTTTAATAAGGAAATCCGAGTAGAAGCAGCGCTGCAGTATCTGTCAAGTTACACTTGAACTATCAGTCTCCTAGTTCCTTGGAACGTAACTGGTAGCATCTCATTAGCTGCAGAAAGAACCCTTAACATTTAACATGGCTCATGAAGCATCAGTTAAATCTTTTTACTAATCTATTCCTAATTTCCAATAAGGATCTATTTTGGTAAGATTAGCTTGCTTTCTTCATTCTCGATCGAAGCTTTTCTTCTTCCTTCTTTTCAGACAGTCAGGCAGAACCTAGCTATTTACTTGCCATTAGCATGAACTTGTTTTCTATTCTCGCCATTTAAGTGGTGATGGCGATGAATGGCACTCTCTTTCTCTTTTCAAGTCCCCCACCAACTCTTTTTCAAGTATTACTATGTCATAGTTAAGTTGTTATTATTCGCATAAAATAATGTGAACTTACATTATTCAAATGATGCCTTGCATTTGCCCCCAAAAGATCAACACGTTCTGTTGCAAGGAATAAGCCAACAGCAATAACCAGTAGTACTTTTAGAACTGGTATCAATGATGTAATGAACAAACTCAGTAACTCCATTGCAGGACTTTGCCAAGAAATTCACTCCTGCGAGGGAAACCCATTTTGAAGTTTAACATTACAATAAAACTTGGTTATAAAACCAAGTGATGGCAAATCATATTCCACAGAAAAAAGCACATGTGAAATGTCATTAGAATAACGTTTGCTTTCTGCAAAACATAATGTCAAAACAGAGTTTGAGTATGCATGAACAGCTACTAAGTAAAAGGTACTTCAAAACAGAGAATTTAGTCAGGAAGAGTAATAGTACTGAAAAGAGAAAAATATTTGCCAACTAATAACAACTTTGAAAAGAATTGGGAAAACTAAAGGAGAAGGTCCAAGGGAGTTATTACGACATTAACAAGAAAGCTCTATGTAGTTTCAAGCTTGGAAGTTGGAAGTTAAACAGGCCGTATGTATCAGGGATCCAGGTGAGCTGAAAGCATAATTCAAGTGCCACAGAGAGAATTCCAAAGATTTTTTGTATTCTTTCTTTTACTTTTTGACTCATCATTTTTTAAATCTTTTTTAACCTCATTCATCTGCATACTTTCCATCTGAAAAGGAGATCTCCATAACACTTGAAGCTTTCCCGTAATTCAATGTGTTATAGTGATTACTTAAGCAGGAAAAGATAGGAAAATTAAAACTTCATATCAAGCTGAAGTCATCAATCTCATAAGCATCAAGCATTCTTTTGCTTCGATTTCTATGAGAGAAAGAAGTGAGAAGACATGGAATATCTAAGGTACCCAGCTAACCCGAAGTTGGTGTATTTTCTCGTGAATGCACAGAAGCAGACATTCCATATGCCTAGTTTCTATCAAAAAGATAAAGCCGAGACATTCTCTCTTCTTTTTTCAGTAAAATGAAATGAACAGCAAAGAACACGAAATACAGAGTACCTTGAAGGAATTGTATTGCAGATTGTAGTTTTTGCGACGGAAAGTAGCTCAAGGTTTGCAACAATGAAGCACAAAAGCAAACTCTCTGAACTGCACATCAAAATTAGATGGAACCTACTTAGTTTCGTTACATTATTATATATGTATAATACAATAGTACTATATATAGTAGTAATATAAATTGTGATGTTAAAAAGTGAGAAATTAAAGCAGGCAGCTCATGTAGTAAATTGTAAAACTTTCATTATCAGCAGATTGCTGTGGTGGGAATCGCTACTTGAATTTAAGAGGTGAAACAAGTTGAACCAACTAAACTTATTAAAAAGGAGAGGAAAACAGTCCTTGTATTGTATTGTATTGTATTGCAATTTAAGGCTTAATAATTTGTCAATGGTTGCACACAGCACAAGCTAATTGATGACCATGAATATCTAAATAGTAAGTTGAATATAGCATTGGCTCCTACGAGGAAAAGATATGAATCTTAAAGAAATAAATAAGGAAAAACAATCTGAGTTAGTTGATGTAAAATTGTTTGTGTGTATATATATATATATATATATATGTATGTTAATGTTATGGAGTATATAGTAATGTAATCTGAGCTGTCATTCTTCACCTATCAGTCACCCATGCAGTAGCACAACTACCGCTCTTCTGACTCTCCGCCCTTTACTCGATGAAGTGATAATAATCCAACAAATTCCAAACCAAACAACAAGGGGGTGGTGGTCCTTAACCTTTATTATTTCTGTCTCTCAACATTCAACACTGTCAGCTAGCTAGCCCATTGGGATTGGGTGGGTGAGATTAATTACTGTTTGTGTTTTAATTGTACGTCTTATTTTTTGAGACTATTGAGCTGAGTTGTTGAGAGTGTAGGTCTTTTTGGTACTTGCTTGTGTATTGTCAGTCAATTTGAGAGTTATGCAAAACCATCATCTTTCTTTCCCTTTTCACAAGCAAATAAATATATTTTAACCCATGGCATTGGCAGGAAAGGAAGGAATAAGGATCTTGGTTTTTACTTTTTATAGCAATTATTATTGACAAAATTCTTGCTAAAGGAAAAGGATGAATAAACCCAACACCTTTGACTTTGAGCAGTCCAGATTTTCTGGATTTTCTCTGACTACTATTCGGAAACATCAATTCTCCCTACCTAATAAGAAAAGGAAAAACATAACCCCTCCTCCTACTCCTAAGTATATTCTTTCTTAGGGTTTAAGCAAAGCAGCAATAGACAAAAAAAAAAAAAACCAAGCCTCGTGAGAAATGAAATGACGTTATTAAACTATTATTATTATATTCATCGTTGAAAAATGAAAAAGAAAGGAACAATGATTTTCCTTTATAAGAATTAAGAAACCCAAAATGACGGTATGAAAGAAGTGCGGTAGTTTGGGTGAGGTCAGCTTCAGATCAACCATTTTCATTTCATTGATCAAACACAGTAAGAAAAATAAACCGAGTCTGACATCATAAAGTAGGACATTAATTTTATATTTATTGTTATTTATTATATATTTATGTTTAATTTTATATGTTAATATATTATTATAATTTAATATAATTTTATGATCAAAGTGTCTTATCATATTATCAATTTAATTTTAATTATCATCTTTAATTATATTTTTACATTTTGATTTTCGTCAAATAAATAATATTTCAAGATTTTTAAAACTTAAAATCTTATCAAATGTTAACAAAATTATATTAAAGGTTATCAAAAATAATATCAAAATTTGTCAAAATTATATCGAAATTATATCAAATATTATCAAACTTACATTAAAGATTATCAATATTATATCAAAGGTTATTAAAATAGTATTAGAGGTTATCAAATTACATTAAATGTTATTAAAATCATATTAAAAGCTATCAAAATTGTATCAAAGGTTTTCAAAATCATATTTAAAGTTATTAAAATCATATTTATCAAAGGTTATTATATATATTATAATATATTAAAAGTTATGTATTTATTTTTATTTATTATATATTTATGTCAGAATCATCCATGTTTAATCTTATATGATAATATATATTATTGTAATTTAACATAATTTTATGATCCAAACATCCTATCATACATACCAATTTAATCTCAATTATTATATTTAGTTATATCTTCACATTTCAATTTTTGTCAAGTAAATAATGCTTTAAAGTTTTCCTTTGTTTAATAGCTAGATAAATACGATTTTGATTCTTATCAAATAAATATTTTTCTAATATTATTTCAAAATCTTATTGTTATTGTTCTTACCAATAAATTTGAAAGTGTTGTTCTTATAAAAATAAAACAGATAAACAAAAGATAGTCAATTTTTAATTCAAATAAAAATGTCAATTGAGAAAAATTTAATAATGTTTAAAAAAATAGTGAATATTTTATTAATTTAATAAGAAAATCAATAATTAAAAATAAAATAATTAATTTAATAAATCATTAAGGATATATATGTTGTTCATTATTTGTATTTTTTAAGTTGATACTTTTATATATTGTATTGATTGATATATATATATATATATCGAATTAAATTAAATCAAGTAGAGTCATTAATTTATTTTGCCAACAAATATATAATCCACTGAAATCAACTTCAATCAGAGTATTAGTTATATTCAAAATCGAAGCTTAAAGTAATCAGAACTTATGAAAAGATAGCAAACATATATATGCTTTCTAATACCCAGCGAGCCTAATTTTTATTTTTTAACTCAAGCCCATCAAGAATTTTTATAGTATCAGGGTTTTAAAAGAAATAAAAAGATATTATCGACAGTTTTATTTTTATAGATAAAAAAAAAAAAAAGGAAAGAAACCTTAAAAGAGAAAAGAGAGTTTGGGATTTTGAGATTAGACATGAAATTGAAGGTTTAAGGTATGATTAAGTCTAATTTAATTCAATTTTGTATTTCAAATAGTTTTTTTTTTTTACAAAATTCATCTTTTAGTTTTAACATTCTTTAAGTTTTAAATTATTCTGGTGTCATTCCGATGACTTTCGGTAACATGTTAGGTACCGATGGAAAGCTCTAATCGATATCTTTCTAACGGTTCTTGTGACAACTCACTCGGATTTGTCTTTTGTGATAAATCAGTTTTTTTTTTTTTAATTCTGAAAAATGAGTTTTTGACAGTTTTGATAAGCCAACTTTGGACTGCCGGAACTCCACTTTCCGATATCATTTTTGTCTTAACTTGGATGCTTTTTATATTATGAAATGTGCTCTTTCTAGTGGTATAGTTCGTTCTGTCAGATGCTGCATAAGTTGAGAGAATCGAAGTGTCAAAGTCAACTCCATGAAACTAAAAATTCAAAAAATCTGGACAGACAGTGATGGTTTTCAATTTTTGGACCTACGAAAATCATGATTTTGGTAACGGTTTTGGCTAAAACAAATTTTCAAGTTATAGTACTACATGCAGGCTTTGAATTGGTACCAATTACCCCTCTGAAATCGATGTATTTTGTTAAATACAAGTGCTCAAAGTAAGCCAAATGATTATGAAAGCTTAAAAAAAATCAAAATTTAGAAAATTATGTTTTAATTATTTTAAAATTTATTTTTGGTCAATCATTGATCAATTTTTATTCTGAATTTCATGAACTTCAGTTATATGATTTTTAGTCAAATTTATACATAAATTTATTTTGAAAAATTATTTGCATAATGATGGTTTTGATAAAACCTATTTGATTAGTTACAAATTTTATAAGTGTAGTATTTATTTTAAGTTATGAAATTCATAATTGTTATTGATTTTATGTTTTAATTCCTAATTTCTTACTTTTGGATGTTTTAATATTTTTGTAAGTTATAAAAGAAAATCATTTTGATTTCGAAAAATATTTCAAATTAATTTCGATTATCAAAAAGGTTGCCACACCCTTAATGTCCTAGAATGTCCATCGGAAAATCATGTCATTGTTTGATAAGTCATAAACTTGAATTTTGATTTCGAGTGTTGTTGGATTAATAGGTTACAAGTGGTTTTGAATGCTTTGTTCTTGGTTTCAGTTTAGCCAGTTCAGGTAAGTGACTTGATATCCCATTGATGTTTTGACACCTTAAAAATCAGTCTCATCTTGCTTAGATTTTGTATATAATATATAATATTTTGTCCGTTGGTTTGTTATATCGAGTTAAGCATGCAAAATATATATATGATATTCTTTGATATAAATTTAGAATGTGATTTCGTTTTGATGTGATCTTTAAATATGATTTTGTTCAAATATATGTATATACCTATTTGTTTATCAAAAATTTCGAATACAATTTATTACATAAGATGCTTTAAAAGAAAATACGAAATTTGCTTTGTAAGAGATGTGTTTTATAAAATGCATGATTACTACTTTGTATAGTTAGGTAATCCGAAAATATGTTTTGTTTTTATTTATCTCCTAATATGACTATGCTTTGACCCTGTCAACGGGGGTTAAATGTTGGCCATGTTGACATGTACTTTGTGATAGAAATCGATTTCAACCGTGCCACCGGTTTAGAATTGTGGTTTTTGTGATACTCGATATGTGTAGCCATTGGTTGTTTCTGACATACTTCTGACCCACTACCACTAGGGTTAATTGTGGTTTTTGTTTTGATTCTAACCTATACCACAGGGGGTAAGTGTGGCCTTAATATGTTATAAAAGACTAATAAACTTGAAATTTTGTGATATTTTGTTGAGCTTTGTTATCTGAAAATTTGATTTTGCCGAAATATGTTTTTGACTATAAGATTACCCTTTATTAATTTCGAATCATAAGTACTGGTAATTTTGGCATAATTGTTTAACATGCTTAATCCAACTAAGGGGATGTTGGTTACTTGCTGAGTATTCGTACTCACTCCTTTAATTTCTTTACTTTTTCAGATTTTGAGAGATGCATCTTCGGAGTTTAGTTTTGACGAGAGCTTTTGTTTGCAAGTTTAGCATTTGTTTTTAGTCGTATGATACCTTTGATGTGAGTAATTTGATATCAGTTTTAGTTGATTTGTCAGTTAGTTAGAATATTTTGTATTTTCGATCAAGTTGTAATATTGAATTTTTAGAGACTTGAGGTTTTAAAATCTGTAATTTTGGAGATTCTTTGAGTTGTGGATTTCGATTTAGTAAGATATAAGTTGCCTTGCATGTTTGTAGGATTCGTTTCATGATATGCAGCGTTGTTACGTCTTAAATTATCGGGTTTGGGACATGAAATGCTTGATGCTAGAGAGTCTACTAATTAATTACTAATTAAGCTTAATTTTTTATGGTTCAAGGTTTGTGTTGAGCCTGCACTGCCAGGCCAATCAGACGACTCAACCATAAAGTTCAAAAGAGACCAAACAAGCCCAACAAGCTGGCTCAAGGCCAAGAATCAACCATGCGAACCACCAGTGCCAAAGTCCCAGGACGCGTGGACGCCTCCCTCTTCCTTGATGGTCACATCGCTGGTCACTTCGACGTCCACCTAGGGCAGTGCAAGGCATTAAATGCTGCATACCCTCCTCGACGGGCATTAAATGCAACCGCCTTCTTGGCGAGGCCCCCAAAGCGCTTACTTCCGACGATCAACCCGAGGCAGACACGTGGAACTGGGCAGGTCGCCCAAACGGATATAAAAGATCCTTTCGGGGACTGCCCAAAGATAATCTCTCTCTAAGAACTCTCTCTCTCTCTCCCTCTCTCCGATCTTTTTCTCCAAACATTGATTTAGGCATCAGAACATGTCTCGGAACTCAATCTTCGATGGCCTCTGACCCTCTTTCTCTCTTCGCAGAACCTTAAATCACCAAGAGGACCACCTCGACACAAATAAACACCAATAGTTTAAACTTTATTTGTCTAATCTAAGGCTCATGAATGAGCGATGATACTGTAATGCTATCAAATCAATAATCATTTGCTAAAATATTATCTTTTAGCACTCCAAACTAAACATATATATATATATATATATTGTTTTTATGGTATCACTATATATATATATATATATATATGTTATCTGCTTATTAATTGCAGAACAATGTTAGATATTCCCCTTGAATTAAAATTGTTTGATAGATCGATCGAGTGGTGGATCAGTCATCAGTCATGTAAATGCATAGCTTGTTAATTAATTAGCACATTAATTCGATTATATACAGGTCTAACTAGTTAATTAAACATGAGATTAACCTTCAACAAAAGGTTGAAATTTATATGTTTAGCGTATGCTTGAGTCTGGAGGGGATCACCTAAGGCTTAAACATATATTGTATTATGCATGATGAGCTTGCAATTAGCAGCACGCACAGTTGAAGTTGAAGGCAGGCAAGCTCAGCAGATATTAAAAGGAAAATAAAAAATGATGATGAGTTTGAAAGACATATTTGATGAGTTAAAATAGTGATGATCAATATATAATAGCAAAGTGAGAAAGTGACAGACAGGAATCTTTCACAGTAATTAATTATTAATATATAGGTTGATCTGGTGATCTTATATTGGATTGCTCTCAAGTCAGACTTAAATTGTGATAAAGAAAGGACCATCATCACGTGTCACGTGTCAATCTGTATAGAGTTTAGTTTAGTTAATTGTTGGTTTGAAAAGATTTCTGATTTACCCGGCGGTGTGACTAGACCTGCTCACGGCAGTCCGGTTCGGTAGGTTTGGTCTGTATCGAGTCGGATTTAGACATGATATTTTGTGTTTCGGGTCGGTCCGATCCGGTCCGAAACAGTAATTTTTATTATAATAATATTATTTTATTTAATTTTAATTTTAATTATAAAAAAATAAAAAAATTATTTTTTTTATTTTAATGAATAGTATTTCGGACCTAAACGAACGGGCCGGACCAACCCAAGACCGGACCTAGGCAGAAAAAATAAAAAAAAAAACCGCGACCTGACCCATGAGCAGCTCTAGACAGCTTGGATTTGGATTTCATACACCCATAATCACTTTTGGGGCTAATAAGAAAAAGTTTAAAACCCAATTAAACAAATTAAGCGTGAGATGTGATACATGTCTTGCCCTATGGCCTATACAATTTATCTACATGTAATTTGGGGGAAATGCTAATTAGTAAGTAGTAGATAGTAATTTACTATTATTATTTTTGAATCCTTAGGATTTAAGGGGTATTTTTTAAATGTTCTAAGGATAAATTTGTCCTTTTGAATTTTAAAGTTTTTCTTTTTATTTTATTTTATTTTTTTGAGTCCTTAAGACTGAAGGGGTATTTTTGAAATGTCCTAGGCACAATTTTGTCTTTTTCAGTTTTAAGTTTTTTTTTTTATTATTATTTTTTTTATTTTTAAAAATTTTATTTTTAAATGATGTATTTAAAGAGGTTGGTTTGCTTGATAACTCACCGTCGATTTAACATCCACTGCAGATTTAAGATCCGTACTCAATCCGTTCGAAAAAACAAATTTAAAAAAATAATTTTATTAATTGTTTTTAGTTTTTATTTTTAAATTATGTATTTAAAAAGGTTGGTCCGCATGTTGACTTACGAACTGATTTAAGATTCATACCCAACCCGCTCGGGAAAAAAATAAATGTATTTTATTATCTTTTTTTTATTATTATAGTTTTTAGCTTTCTATTTTATTTTTAAATGATATATTTAAAGGGGTTGGTTCGCATATTGACTAGCGGGTTGATTTAAAATTCGTACCCGACCAGCACGAAAAAAAAGTTTAAAAAAAGCTATTAATTTTTTTTTAATTTTTAAATGATTTATTTAAAAGGGTTGGTCCGTATGTTGATTCGCGGGTCGATTTAGGATCCATACCTGACCTAAGTGGGAAATTTTTTTTAAAAAAATGAAATTTATTTTATTAATTATTTTAAGTTTTAAGGTTTTTTTTTTTTTTTTTTTTTTAAAATATTTTTTAAATGATGTATTTAAAGGAGTTATCTGAATGTTGACTCGCGAATCAATTTAGAATTTGTATCTGACTCGCTCGAGAAAAAAACAATAAGAAATTTATTTTATTAATTACTTTTAATTTTAAATGGTGCATTTAAAGGGTTGACCCATACATTCACTAGCGGATCGATTAGAATACATAATAGACCCATTTGAAAAAATTAAAAAAGAAATTTATTTTATTAATTATTTTAAGTTTTTATTTTATTTTTAAGTGATGTATTTAAAGGGGTTGATCACACATTGACTCGCAGGTCGGTTTAGGAGTCATACCTGACCCGTATGAAAAAAAAAGTGAAAAAAATATATATTTTATTAATTTATTTTTAAATAATGTATTTAAAAGTGTTAGGTCACACGTTGACTCGCGGGTCGATTTAAGATTCGTACCCGACCAGTTCCTGAAAAAAGTTTTAAAAATTTATTTTATTAATTATTTTAATTTTAAATGATGTATTTAAAGGGGTTGGTCCGCACTTTGACTGGTAGGTCGGTTTAGGATCCGTACCCGACTGGTTCGGGGAAAAAGTTAAAAAATTGTTTTATTAATTATTTTAATTTTAATTTAAAATGATATATTTAAAGGGGTAGGTTTGCACTTTAAGTCGCAGGTCGATTCAGGATCTGTACCCGATTCATTAGAGAAAAAAAGTAAAAAATAAAAAGGAAAAAACGAATTTGCTGCTAACCTATATGAGAAAATCGATCCTAACAGAGATTAAAATACAAATCACAAGTTTATTTTTTTATTTTTTATTTTTTCTCTTATAAATAAAAATTTACAGTATACAATAAAGTTTAAATATATATAAATAACATTTAAAAATATATTTATATTACGTAATTCATTTATAGATTAACAATTATCATAAATTTAATTTTTATAATTAATAAAATATAATTATATTAATATTATTGTAATTTAAAAATAAAAATGTATTATTTAATAAAATATAATTTAAAATTAATTTATTATTATTAGTTAATTAAAATATTTATTAAAAAAATTTAAAAATACCCGAGCGAAGCGAGGCATTTTTTCTAGTTAATTAAGAATGATGAGTCTGCCTGTGCCTGTGGCCTGTGGGCTGTGGCAGCTGTGATTCATCCATTTGCAGAGGCAGAGCACATAGGGATGGCAAAACCTGAACCGTTCGATGGATTTAGAAACGATCCGCTCTGAATGGAATTTTTTTTTTTTTTTTAACAATAGAGGAGGATCGGGGCTTTTTTTTTTTTTTTTGAAAGGAGAGGATGGAGTAGTTTTGATAATTGTCTGCTGGGTCCCGCCCCGAATACTGAAATTACTATTTTATCCTTAAATATTTAGCTTTTAAAAGGATAATAAAGTAATATAACTAAACTTATTATTTTTTTAAAAACCTAAACCTAATACTTATTTTTTTTTCTTTTCCTAGATTAGAAACTCGTTTATGTTGAATTTATATTTAAATTTTTTTACAATACTTTATTATTTGAAAAAAATAATTATTAAATATCGAATTGAGCGGAGCGGGGCGGTTATGGATGTTACCGATATCCATGGAAGTGGTAGTGGTATTGAAATTTTAATATCCACGACGAAGCAGGACGAGGCAGAGCAGTCCAATGATAGGATAGGGGCTGATACTGTAAAATCTGCCGTTGCCCCGCTCCATTGCCATCCCTAAGAGTACATAGCATACCAAAGGGAACAACCAACTACTCCTTAGAGGCAACCTAACTAAAGTTGCTTATGCTGTGGGTTGTTTTAGCCGAACAGAGTTAGGTTTACATGGGGCGTTAAAGCCTATTCATTATTGGGCCTACTGAGACCATTTAGTCGGGCTTGGATGTTTGTCAATACTCAATAGTCCTTATTGGACCATAAAAGGCCGGTCTAGCCCATTTAGTCGCATAATCCAACTTCAGTTGTATCTTAAAGGTCCTCTATTGGTCCCTTCTAGTCCACTTTAGTTGGGGCTGGATGGGAATCAAGGTTGTTTAAATCATTTAAATTGGACCTGTAATACGTCATTTAAGCTCATTTATGGTGGGCCTGAAAGACACAGGTGAAGCCCACTTTAGTTGGTTCTAAAATGTGCCATACAAGCCCAATGCATTATACCTAATAGATCTTTAACGCGTCATAGTTGGGCATGACTAGGCCTCTCTTGGGCCCTGTTAGCGTATGGAGTGTAGCGGAAATAATGTTACATAAAATGAGCTTTGAAGGATGATGACGATGATGTGTAGTGCAACATTAAAGAAGTGTTAAGATGATTTGATTGAAACCTCATATATATATATATATATATATATATATAGTAAAATTGAAGCAAAATTTATAGCGAGCTAAGCTAATAGTATTTGCATGTATATATAAATAAACCACAAGTACTTGATCCGATTGACAATTAATATTATTATTAATTCAGTATCACATCCTGATGCTATATGCATATATATATATAATATAAGGCTGACGGCTGAGCTGCAGCATTGTGATTTGCCACAAGCGGTAAATTAATCAGAAAAGTAAAGAAATGCAGATTGCACCACTTTGTCCAATGCAGATTTCATTTGAATTCAAATGTGGGGGTGGTTGAAGTTGAAGAGCAACCCAACCCAAGCACTATATGAAATTCCAACATAAACAAAAGGAAGAAACAACTATTGGCTACCTACCATAGCATTAATGCTTGCTAGTTGCAACAAATTATGAATAATTAATTAAGCTCTGCTACCTCAACTGTGGAATATATATATATAATGGGCATTAATGGGCAATGGGGGAGGTTCTGTGCTGTTCTGCTACCGATAATAAGTACCAACTCTACACTTAACCAAACAAATATATTCATGTTTTAGTCAAAGATTAGTGGTTCCCAGTCCATCCCCAAATTGCCAAATCCCACATATGGATTGACTGATTGACGCGTTCATTATGATGGTCGGGAAAATTATTTCTCTTTTAAATTCTGGCTGTAGCTTCCTCCTCCACTTCCCACTCAAACATTAATTAGTGGGTTGGTAGGATATAGGAAAAGGAATAGGAATAGGATTACACATAAACAGGAAGACAACTTGAATCTCTTTTACTTAATTTCTTAAACCCCACCCTTCCATTGGCCTCTCCAACTCCAACTGCTCTCACCTTATTATTAATGCCCATTAGTTATTCCTAATTAGGACACTTTGAACTTTTGGGTAAAGAATTCAAACAAGCATTAAGCTAATTAATAGTTAATATGCATTTTGCTATCCATTTCCAAATAAAAAGTACGTACGTACACCCAAATTTTGTCATAAGCTGCACTTCTTGTATACTCGGTTCAATAGTAGATATATACAATTATACATGTAGTAGTAGTAGTAGCTTTTTTTTAAAGAAAAAGTGTAATTAAAATCTCCTCTTTTTTTTTTTTTTTTTTTTTTTTTTTTTTTAAATAAAAGAAAAAAAAAAGAAAAAAAGTTTACCATTGCAGTTTCCACTTTCCAGCAACTACTGATGAATAAAAAGAAAAAAGTTTTGAAGAACTCGTTGCTGAATATATTAACCAACCATTTATTCAGATAAATGAATGCACTACTGAAGAATGTGTTAGGACTTGGGACATTGAGGAAATTAAACGAGGTTGCCTGGAAGAGGTTTCAAACTAATAATAAAAATGCTATCTTCAAAGGTGGTATACCTGGATTGGATTCTACATCAATAAGATAGTTGTAAAGTTGAGAGGAGTAACTAGTCTACTAGTATGTACTACTACTCATGCATTTTCCTAATAAGATTGTGCAAAACGGAAAGAAGAACGGAAGAGAGAAGAGCAGTTTGATTGTGTGGGCGGCGAATAGAAACCTCATTTCTGCAAAGAGGGCAAGTGGAACGATATTGGAACCACGCATCTATGCAGTCAACGTGGAAGCAGTGGTTGCATCTGGGCAGTCGCCGGAGCCTCTCCCCTTCTTCAGCTTCATTAAGACACACACAACAAAAGGGTACTGTTACTGTTGCAGTTGCAGTTGTGGTGGGAATGGGATTGTAACGGAAGGTGAAGACAGGAAAGCGATGGTTGAACAATATTGCAAACTTTGCACAAAGACGAATGGCAAAGAAGATGATGGTGATGAGAACAAGGGTGTTCTTCCAGCTACTTGTACAAGTACAAGTACAAGTACAAGTACAAGTACAACCCAACCAACTGCATATGATCTCGCTAATGAATTCCAACTCATTTCTCATGCCTACTGTCTTCATGGAAGATCTGATCTGATGATCGCTGATCCCCTCTTTCTCTCACCTATTCACTTCACAACATGAATATAATGGAATATTTTTCATGTTGGACTCGGATCGGATTCCTTCCTTCCTTATTAATTACATTTACTTGTATTTTTCTAGCTATATCTATATATATGGTACTGGTACTGAAAGATAGCATCCACCCATAACGTAACATTATATATTAAACTAAACTAAATGTACTTTTTATGCAAGACTTATATATGTGGCGTCCAAGCATAACATATATATATATAAAGTATACTTGATGAATACCTACCCAAGTTTATAGCTAATACTAAATACGTGGCATCCCCACATAACATAACATATAATAATTATTATTATAAGTATATATTTAATCTGGATATATATACATATATAATCAAAATCTCATTTCTCATAATTTTTAAGAATACTAAGTAAGAAGATGATGTTTTAGATTTAGAGTAGTGCTGCCTCATGTGCTGTGTGTGATGAAAATGAAATGATTATTTCAAATGTTGCCATTTGGTGCTTAAATCCTTCCCCTCCCTCGTTAGTGAATATCATCTATCTATATAATAAGCAATTTAAAGCATGAAATATTAATGAATATATAATTGAATAGCTTTGGTTTGGTTTTGTTTTGTAGAATTGGGTAATTAAATCTTGTGTTTGGTGATTAATGTAAACGTGGATTGAAGCAACCAATGTTTTGGCAGAGAGTGGAAACTACGCGGCCTCCAAAGTCCAATTAATCAGGGGGAAACAAAACAGGTGTACCAACTGCAGGACTGCTTTATGGCTTCAAATTTCAACCTATACGTCGCCACACGTTACGATTTTTTAGGGGGAGAAAGAGAAACATACATATAGACCATTTATTTATAATAAAGTCAATAAATTGCAAGTAAGTGCAATATGGGGAATTAGGAAACAACCCTTCAAAGCTTATTTTACATTGATTTGTATTATATATAGTACTATATATATGTTATGTTATATCATAATGACAAACCTGATAAAAGTTCTTAAATTCTAACCTCAGGTTGTCGGTGTATGCATTGACTTATCTACTTACTTTTTGGAACATCTGCAACCAAATTATAATATGCTTCTCAAGACATAACATAAACTTTTTTTTTTGATATATAATTGAAACTTTCCACACACAAAAACGAATTTGAGTTTGGTTTTCTTGCTACAAGTCTTCCTGTTATTGGTTTGATCCTCAAAATAGATAGTAGGTCCTCCATGCATGGATTACTGACATTCACATTCTTCCCAATGAGAGATATCCACCCCAATTTGGATAACATTGTCAGCCCCGCCCAGGCCCAGCTCTAATACAAATGATAAAGCCCAACGCTTTCCTGTTGCTAATTATCTTTGACTTGAGAATCAATAATGGTATTCGGCTTCTTACTTCTGACTTGTGAGGAATATCATTCACAAATCAGAATCACAGCAGAGGGTGGAGAATCCTAAGATGGAGTAGTGCATATATTCATGTTCCTCCATCTCCGTCCCGCTTTCTTCCTACTTGATTTATCCATTTCTTTCAACTTTTTGTTCCTTCTTTTTACCTGTGTTTTCATAAAATCTCAGCTAAAACCCGTGCAGTAACACCCCATTTTTGTGAATACTTTAGCCAAACCCAACTTATCTTTCTCAATGTCTACTGAAACATTAGCATAGAAGCTACCATCTAGTCTTTTCAAAAAAAAATAAAAAAAAAAGCTACCATCTAGTTTCTCCAATTTCACAACTGTTTCAGCAGCCTGGACCAGGAGATCTTGCAAAAGGATCTAACAGGAAGTCATGGAAGCAAAGAACAGATATGTACACGAGACCATTAATTTTACTAAATGTTTTCATTTCAAAACGCCATCTGTTCAGGTCGAATTCAGTCGAGCTCAAACAAAGTATTAATACTTTTTATATCTGCTCAAATTTGGACTGGCCCGAAATATATGAACAACATTATATGATGAGATCCGACTCTAATTGTTAAAGGAATATCCCAAACCGATACGACCGGTCCAATTTTCCTTGGAAAGCTGTTAGGAAAAGTGCATATAGACAGCTTTGCTCTGAGCTGTGCAACCATTGAGCATTGGAAAAGGTGGAAAATAGGTACATGACATCAGTCTCCTTTTTGGGGGGTCACGCCTAGGGGTGTAAACGAGACACCTGTGCTCGTAAGCTACTCGAGTTCGACTCGAAAAAAACTCGAATTCGATTCGGTCATTATCGAGCCGAGCTCGAGCTCGAGCAGCTCGAGCTATCAAGCGAGCCGAGTTCGAGTATCTTAATACCCGATTCGAGCAGCTCGCGAGCCTAATCGAGCTTTTTTTATTTATAATTTTTTTATTATTAATTTACTATTTTACCCTTAATATATATATACATACTTAAAAACCCTTAATTCGAGCTCGAGTATATAAACGAGCCTAATCGAGTCGAGCTCGAATAGTTCGATTTTATCTCGAGCCGAGCTCGAGCTTAAAAAATGATACTCGATCGAGCTCGAACCGAGTTTCGAGCCTTGAGTTTCGAATCGAGCTCGAGCTTCTCAGTATTCGAGCTCGGCTCGATTACAGCCCTAGTCACGCCTATCACGGAATTGAAGTTAGTACTTTTTATTGATTGCTTTCATGTTTTTTTCCCCTTATAATTAAATCATTAAATTAAAAAGGTTGCTTCTCTCTTACTAATCAACCAACAAACCAAAATAAATATTTAAAAACTGAGACAGGGAGAGGAAAGAAACGTAACCTTATACTATTTGGATCGGACCGGACTCAAATTAAAATTTTTCTGTTCAAGACCTAACCCGTTTAGAAAATGAACTATTTATTTTGTTCAAACTTATTTTTCGAGTCAAATATTTTTATCCAAACCCTTTCAAATATCGAACGGACACCTTCAAGACACCTTCAAGTTTGAGCAGGTAATCCGACCCTTGAACAAATCTATATACCAAAATGATGCACAAAGGATGAAACTAAACCTCTTCTTCAAAACAACTATGCAATCGTCATAAATATATATAAAAAAAAGTCAATACACATTATTAACCAAATTTGTTGCACAAATTCAACAATTATGTTATGCTATGCTATGCAATGACAGCTGATGTCTGGCAGCAAAGATCAACCCCGCTATTTCTTTGGATTTGGAATAGGAATATGAACAAAAGATGTGATATCCGCCAACTAATCCTTCTTGTAAACTAGAGTTGGATATTCTGGACTCCACATGCTGTTCTGCACATATTCTAAAACTTCCTCCTGCACATTACATTACATTACAAACATGCATCTCATTCTTAGATTAGAATTCATGTGTTGGAACTTGGAAGGAACACACAGCATTAACACCATCATTTATACATCAACATTCACATTACCTGGCTCTCACATATTTTTTTCAGCTCTCGAGCATCAATGTCACGATATCCTTCCGCAACATCCTCTTTTACAGCTTCCTTCACCACTGCTGCAGCTACCTCCTTTGTTATATCTCTTATCCTACAAACATAATCAATAGACTTAGCCAATCACTTTAAACTGAAAGCTCTCAACTCCATTTGTTAGGTGAGAGAAAAAAAGAAAAGGCCTGATCACATACTTTGATATTGAAGGGTATATGACACCCTTGAGAACTTCCTCTTCAGTCATGTATGCAGCCAGACTGCAATTGTCAATTCAACATAACATAAATATGTCTCAGTATCCAATTCATTGCCTAAACCACCAAATCATCTTTTTTAAGCCATTAATTTTTTTTTGCTGAATGAGTTTTAAGAGCAAAAGAAATAAATTAATGATCCAAGTCCATATATCAGACAGCTTCTAGGATGCCATTCGGGACAACTAACAATATTCTAGTAAGTTAATAATAATATATTACAATAAATTAGGACTTAATCCATAAGTTACTCACAAAATGCCTAACTTAATTAAAAGGACTAGAAAGGTACAGCAAACAGATCCTAATCCCTATTTTTCTTAAAGAAGTGGTTCCGAGCTATGTTACTCGGACTCGGGTGTGAGTGTCGGACACGGGTATGTGTTCGATACGGGTATGTTTGATTTATTTTAAGTTTTTCCATGTATTTGGAGGGTCCTTTGGGGATCATATCCCCATACCCATGTTCGAATATGCATCGGACACGGGTATTAAAAAAAATGAAGAGTCGGAGCAACATAGGTTCTGAGTGTGTGGGATACAGTCACTAGCACTGCCTTTTGCCCTTGCATTCTCATAATCTAGCTAAATTTCATAGATACTAGTAATGGCTAAAAATTTCTTCTAGAGATCTTTTACATAAGCTCCTAATAGTCTTGGCAGGTGAAAAATCCTGAAGCATTCATATATATATATTTATCAAAAATAAAAGACAAATGAATCACACCGTTCTGATGCTGCCTGTAGCATGCCGTCTGAAATGATCCTAGAGCCAGATAGAAGAGTTCCAAGTCCAATACTGCAGAAAAGATGGGTAAGCAATTATAAATGATGAATTAGAGTTACATTAAGTAAAAGACACCTTTGTGAAATGAATTAAAAACTGACCCCGGAAAGAGATACATGTTGTTTCCTTGGTTGCAATGCCCAACGTGGCCATTTCCTAAATTGTTCACAAGTTACGATAAGTAAACTTTTCACTCTCATATGAGAATAGTAGGGAATGAATTTTCTGTTTGAAACTTGTATCAAAATCAAGATGCTACAGAATTTCAGGCAATAAATGAGCAGCTTGTACAATAAGTAGCTATAATTTTATAAAAGTTTAGGCATTTATAACAGACAGTGCCCCACATGGGAAAAAATTGGCAAAGGACTATAAAAATTAAAAGAATTACTGTGAACAATGTTTAACAAGGTAGTCTTGGCACATACCAAGATCAACATCTCTAAATGGACTTCCACTTGCAAATATAATGTTGTCACCTACAATGGAGAAAGCTTCCTCTGGGGTGCACTCGGCTGTAATAAACAAGAAGAGAAGGATAAAAAAAAAGACCATGACAAATTTCTGTACAAATATGGATGGCCCTAATTTATATCCCCAAAATATTTAAAAAATTCATACCATTATTTGTAGGGTTTGACATCGCAAAGATGGCTGGTCTAGTTGAAGTCGAACCTTTAAGAGCCTCTAATACCTAAAACATAAAATGCAGTTTACCCACTTTGCAAAAAGACAGGCAAAAAAGATTTGGCTGGAAGGTTAATGAAAATGCATAGATTCTAGGAAAAAAACTAAGCCTAAGCCTAAATTTTTTCAAATTTATTGCTCTACAATCTGGAAGCTATTTGCCATTTTTTACAGTAAAATCTTGGAACGCTTCTTCAGATTTAAATATATGAGAAAGAAATGCAAATAGTGAATCTTTACTTTACAAGTAACACTTCTCATTATAAGGTCGATGATCACAGGGCTTCAAGATATGAAAAAGTGTTAAATTATAAACTAATAGATTAACATTCTGCTAAATTGCCAATTAATAAATGATGTTCAAACTGTTATCATAGATTTAATAATTGTCACAAACAGCAGAAGCAAATGTTCTGCTTGTCGCCTGATATGTAAAATTCACTTCCTACCTCTTTGGAGAACAATCCTCCAACTGCAGACAACCCAAGAAGCACATCAGGCTTCACTTGCTGCACCTGTTTAGCCAGATTAAAGAAAGGTTTTAATTGCGATAGAAATACAGAGACTTGACAATGTATCTGATGACGTAACTTGGAAGCTGATAAAAACTAAAACAAAAGACCATAATGAGATACAAGTCATTCCAACAGGACTCCATTATTTCACATGTGAAGAATAAAATTACACTGTAATCTACTAGAATATAACGAGTTGAAAAAATGTTTCTGTGCTAGCATTATACAAACCACTTCCACAAGACTTGCACCCTCCCTTAATCCCTGACGATCAGCTTCTTTGATTTTCCTTGCAAATGGCAGGGCCTCTGAATCAATATTTTCACGCTCCTCGGTGATAAGACCCTGGATAAAAACAACACATTTGATTAGAATGTATATCTAATGCAAAGTGGTGTAACTCGTGGGAAGATAACCATGCAAAAGGTTGCATTGAACCATCATATTCTAACAGCCAGAATCCAAAGCAGCACAAATGTAAAAATGACCTCAAATAGTTTTGTAAGCATTGATATAAATGAAACTAACAGAATCAAATGGTGATTTTAGCTTTAAGGCACCAGAAGAAATGGTGTTGTGATAACAAGAAATAAAATGAAATAGTTACTTTAGCCATCTTTTAATCTACTTATGATGGTTCCAATTTCAAGAGGAAATATTAGATGAAAAACTATGCGTAATGTCGAAAACAACATATAGTCCTTGAAAGCACAACTCGCTGACTGAAAATTCTAGAGTTTTTAAGAGATTATGCTACTCACATTGGCATCAACAACCCAAAATTGACTCTTCGCACCATCAAAAGCAGTCTCATTATTTCCTAACATCCTGGCCATTGTTTTCCTCGCAGCATTGAGAACCCCTATTCCTGCACTGCAGCAGTATAAAGGTTATGCAAACAAGTCCTAATATCTCCTACTAGCATGCAGGGCCTTCCAATTAATTTTCACAGAAAAACACTAAAAAGACCAAAGAAAAAAAAGCAAACAAATCAGTCAGCAGATTCAACAAGTTTATGGAAATGTCACGATAGAATGAGAGGAAGTCCAGCCACAGGCAAACAAATAATAGACCAGCTAAGCATGAACAACATAAAACATCCACATATAGTAAGAAGAATAATAAGCCAACAAAAACTAGTATCTCATTTTCCATTTGTGGAATCACTTCTTTCATTTTTCTACAGACATATGGGGAGAACAAATGAAAACGGGTTAAACTAGAAGAATCCCAGTATAATCAACTTGCTATAACCCAATTGCAGTTCATAAGTGATGAATTTCACCCTTCAACTCAGAAAAATAATGATTAGAGAAGGAACATTAAGTTCATAGTATATAAGGTGCCAAACGAAAACAGTTTAAGCACCACATATAGGAATAATATAACAATAGCCATGTTATCTCTTCCATAATATTAGTATTATGATAATTCACAACTAAGCCTTACAGGATAGGCTAGAAAACTAACCTTCCAGCACCAGCAACAACGATCTTTTGCTTAGGAAAGTCAATCATTGGTCTTCCCTGTGCTCTTACAGCTCCAAGAAGACCAGCAATTGCAACCCCAGCTGTTCCCTACAAAGTGAATTGATAGAAAATAAAACCAAAATGTGAAGGCAATTAAATCTCTATAAGTAAAATCAAATAGAGTTTAAAAGGCATGGTTGATTTAAAAATAAATTAGAATTCTGAAAAAAAAAATGGTTCAGTAACATTAGAAAGAATACACTATATACAGAATTAAAATATGAGATCCAAAGAAACAGGTGAAAACAAATGAAATGTTTTGCATTAACAAATCAAGTCAAGACTCAAGGTGGATTATCCTAAAATCTCAATTACCTGGACATCATCATTGAACATCCTGTATGTATTTCTGTAACGCTGCAATAACTTGAAGGCCCACTTGCTCTGGAAATCTTCAAACTGCAGAAACCCAAGTATGCTCATATCTCTTAAACAAAGATACTCCAATTTAATTCAAGACAAGATTCTGTTAACAAGATAGACATATCTATCTACAAGTCTGCTCATATCTCTTAAATAAAGATACACCAATTTAATTCCAGACAAGATTCCATTAACAAGATAGACATATCTATGTACCTGCACAATCACATGCGGCCAACGAGTAAAAACAGCCTCCATGAATTCATCGATCACCGCAATATACTCATCACCATCAAGGCGGTGTTGTTGAAGCCCCAGATCTATTGACAAAATTGTGTAAATATGTAATCACCATTCTTTTTAAGAACATAAAATTAACTCATAAAGCATGCAAGTACAAGACAATAAGCTAATCAAAATTGGGCTAGTGCTAGTAAGGCCACAGACTACAAGCATCATGAGAAGAAGTCAAAGCCTCATAATTTCTCTAAATATCTTGTTTGCTACAAAAGGCTACCTCAGGGACTCTAGCATCACTCTTATGCATCATTGCATTCTTAAGCCTTTATTCTACATGTCCAAACCCTATATGGTATACTAAAATATCACACAAGTACAAAAAGCTAACACAAGCGAAGGATCAATGATGGTTGAGGAAAATGTCACACCTACACTGGCATGCATTTTTTGCCAAACATGGACCAGAAATTTCCTTTCTTGATACAGCACCATTTATACAAAATATACAATGCAATACTACCAGCTACTTATCACAAAATAATGTTACTCTTCATATTGGTTCCCCGAAAATAGGGTGATGAAAAACTTACACAGGGGGTCTTTGAGCAGCTTCTCATTGTTAGTCCCAACATCAATCATGACAGGAAGTACCTAATGCAAGGGAGAAAACAAAGGAAAGATTGTGAAATTCCCAGTAAATGGTCAAGCTGGGCAAGACCAGAAACATTAGCATTATATGAACTGCTCTTTATAAGGTTAGGAAATGGTTGAAATAGGAAAAATAAGTGACTGAGACTTGCTGGGAGTCCACAAACAATAAAAATCCAGTAATCAAGTCTCACTCTCTCATACTCATGTTTAGAAAGCAAAGCTAATCTGAAGTAAGGAGATAAAAAGCAAAGAAAATGATTTACCAAAAAAAAGCAAAGAAAATGGATATAGAACATGAATATTTATAGATTTTATCACACAAATCCTTATTCCAATATTCCAACATCAGAATGCAGGCATAAAGACTGAAATCATTAGAAGGAAAAAAATCCGTGTTTTCTTTCTTTTCTCTTCTTATTAAGTACAATTATTCAGAAAATTGTAAATCCCTTACCTAAAGTAACAGTTACAGTTTGCATTTATAAACACAAAAATAATAAAAATATCTAGCATATTAAACATACAAGATAAGAAAAAAGAATAACATACCCTCTGAGGATTGATCCCAGCTGCAGCAACATACAAATCCAGCTTCCCTATAGCAATTCCAATTCCCTGAACTCCAAGGTCTCCAAGACCCAATATTCTGCTTCCATCAGTGACAACAATCATATCAACCTGTACTCAACAAAACTAAATAAATAAACTGGAAGCTTATCAAGCTGCAAAGTTAATATATTTTAAAGGGCATGTTATCATTGACAAGACCAAAGTATTTCTGAAATACTGATACCAAAATTTATACAAGTTACTAACTAAACCAGATCTGAAATGAGAGAAGAATCCAGCACTATTTTGTTGCTCTACAAAGACAAATGATTATGTTGCTGGAACCTGAAGTGTAATTGAATGAGGTAATCACTGTGTCAAAAACAAATTATTTAAAGAAGTCCTCCAAAATTCAAGAAATCACCCATTAAGTCTTCGGGTAGTCTAAATTGAAAAGATATGCAGGCCATAAAGCAAAAGGCAAAGAGATAATTTACTAGTGCACAAAAGGAAAAGAAAGAAGAGAAAATAACAAGACAAAATCGTATTAAAGCATAGGACTAAAATTTGCATGTCATAGAAAATCATTTCATGTTATTACCAGGTAGGGCTGCACCGCTATCAAGGACTCCACAAGTGGGATCAATTCAACCAAGTAAAGAAGTACTAATATTCATTGCATAGTTATAGGTAATGCATACCTGATCAGCAGGCCAGTTGTAAACCATAGACATCATTTCTCCACGATCTTCAGCACTAAAGTACATTCCTCGAGGCCTTCTAAACAGACCACTATAGTTCTGGCATACAAGACCGACAGTTGGAGTATAAACTACAGGAGCATATTCCTCAATTTTGGCAATTAAAACCTGTCAAAGTCGAAATAAAATGATATTTCAGGTATGTCATCAAGAAGATGACAGACTCACTGCATAGCAAATACATACTCTAAGAGATGTGTCCAAGATATAATACGCACATGCAAAGTCACTAACAGCACGTCATGGTAAGTCTTTCTCTTGACACTTTTAGGCTAATTTCATGCAAGACTGTTGGAAAGATGGATGTTATCATATGGGAGATGGCTTATAGTGCAACCGGAAGTGAAATAATTAACTGGACAAGATAATGGAGTCATTCCATTTTTTTTTTTTTTAAATGGAAGCAACATGACACTCAGAGAAAAGCAGAAAAGAGAAACTAAGTAAATAATTAATACAATGGAAATCTGACTGAATGCGTCCTTGGGATGCTGCATAGCCTAGTAGTTCATGGTAGTCTTATTAATGAAATTTGTTTGAGATCGGAAAACAGCAGCATCAAGGAAGTGAAAATGAGGTTCTGTAGGTAAGTGGTAACTGGTAAACAATTGTCATTAGAAAGAAGCTTACTATATACCCTAAACTGAAAGCACGACATATTGTTGTTTCCAACTAGGTGCTATGACCAACAATTACACAGACAATATCATTAGATTAGCATTAGTTGGAAGAGGAAAAACTTAAAAACTAGCTTGAAAAGCATTATAGAGATCCGAATGGAGCAGATAAAATGAATTGTACCTTATAGTACATAGTCTCATTTCTGTCATGCAAGCGGTTAAGAATCCGCCACTTGGCGAGAGCATTTGGATCAGATGGTCCATCTCTAGCTTGAACTTCAAGCCTCTTCAAATCAACCACTGGTAATTAATGAATTACAAGGAAAAAAAATGAAAATCATGGAGATTCAAATAACTACGTATCATAGATAAAAAGATTTGCAATTCCTCAGCAGCATTAATAGGAGTCCGAGATCAATACAAAAACTTACTGAAGCGTTCAATTTGCTGTTCGGAAGACATTATATTTGGAGGAAGAAGGCCACGAAGATCCAGACGATCTCGCTCCGTCATGGAAAATGCTGTTCCCTAACATTCAATATTTAAACAAGAAAAAAGCAATGGGACTTTTGAAGCTAATTGAAGCAGAAAAGGCAGAGAATAATGAAATTGATTGATAATGTGGAAACCCCAAATCAGGGAGTTAGTTTTGGAACCGAAAAAGAAGTTATACCTTGTTGAACCAAGGATCGTGAAGGATGTCGAGGCTGCGCTTGTGGACAAGGGTGGGGCGGTGGCCCTCCGCCGTGGTGAAACATCTGGGGTGAGTGAGAGCAGTTGGATTGATGAGGCTTCGTTTGAGGCGTCCGATCAGAGACGTCGCTGCTCTCGTCTGATTATAAAAGTTAGACATTTTTTTTCTTCTGCTTTTGTGCAGCAAAGAGTAACTCTGAAACAACAATAGCACGAAGAGTGGAGCAAGAACAAGAAGAAGAAGAAGAAGCAGCGATCTAGTGGGAGTGAAAAGCGGAGGAGCTGTCCCAATTTTCCTTCAATTCATTTATTTATTATAAATCAATCTGGTTAAATTAGAGATCTGGGTGTGGGTCCTTTACTCCTTTTCTTTTCCTCTGTTAATCACCAATTTCCAATATTCCATGGCCCATTTACAACCACGTCCACATGTTGACCAAAAAACTATTTCCCCAATTGGAGATAAAAATGAAATAGGCATACACAGCAAGCTACTTAACAAGGTGAAGGAGACAAGAAAGATTACTTTAAAAAGGGTTAATAATATGTTTGTGACTTATGCTTATTGCTTCCTTCAGTTCCTTTGCCTGCCTTCAACCTCACAATGCCACACCAATTCAACCATCATCCTCTATCACGTATTCCCTTCTCCATTTTTAATGCTAAACAAACATCATCTTGTTTTTTTCCTCCACTCTGATTCTGCTCAATACTTCTTCTTCTTCTTCTTCCCTTCTACAACTTAAATTTAGATTCTTTTTTTCTGCTCTTATTGATTTGTATGTCAAAATCTTGTCTTTATGCTTCATTTCACCTTCTTATGTGGAGTTCCCATCTGGGTTTTCTTTTCATTGCTAAGAAACCTTTCTCTTTTTGTTTGTTCAATACCCCAGTTTTTGGAAGAGATTAGGGTTTTCCTCTGCTTTTCACTCTCAAGCTGTTTCCCACTTAATATTCTTGATTGTGACATTTGATGCTCTGCACCCAATTCATTGATCTAATTTGTTGGAATCCTTCCTTGTGCGACTTTGCATATATTCTTTTCATGTAGATTACTAATTAATATTGTTTTGAGTGGATTCAATAAATGATACTATATAGTCGTACTTTATTAACTAGCTTCAATGCATATAACGATTGCTGCTTTGTTGGAGCGGTGGTGCTTATTTATTTATGAAAAGTTAGAGCTGTGTCTTGCAGATGTGCGCTTGCTTGTGAATTCTGATGCTTAGCTGTTAATAGCTTCGGTTAGGAGCAAAGCTTGAAAGAAAACATGGATGATGGGGAGATAGAGCTTTCAGACCATATCCTACTATCAAACCCTGATTCATCTACCAATTTTCAGGATTCAACATCTGTAGATTTAATAATTGATGAATACTTGAAGAATACCAGAACATGTACTCACACTCACACTTGCAATCCACCTGGCCCTGATGCGGAACATACACATACATGCTACCATACACATATCCAAGTTCTTACATCTGAAGAGGATGACCACCTGAACAATAAAGACAGCTCTAGTTTGAAACCAAGAAGGCCTTTGGGGAATAGAGAAGCAGTTCGGAAATATAGAGAGAAAAAGAAGGCACATACTGCTTATTTGGAAGAGGAAGTAAAGAAATTGCGGTTACTGAACCAGCAACTTGTCAGAAAATTACAAGGCCAGACAATACTTGAAGCAGAGGTTTTGAGGCTGAGAAGCCTTTTGGTAGACCTTAGAGCAAAGATTGATGGTGAGTTGGGGGTTTTCCCCTTCCAAAAGCAGTGTAACAATGCCACTATTTTGAAGGAAGGTGATTGTGGGTTGCAGTCCATTGGTGATGCAATTGGTCTACAATGTCAGACCGATTTGCCATGCTTCCATCCACATGCAGGATCATCATCACAGACTAGCATTGGTGGAAGTGAGAAAATGAACATATCCTGGGAAGGAAACTGTCAGCCTGCAACTGTAAATTGTCAAGCTAACATAAATCAGATGGCAAGTGTTGAAGGACACCAAATGAACACAGTTGAAACCTTGGTGTCATGTGTATCTCAAACTAGTGAATAACTGCAAGGAAAGAGCTCATTTGTAAGTTGCCCAATATTTGATCTTGGTCTATTATAAAAGTTCTGTCCAAGTCTATGTCAGTATGCTCGTTGTAAAAACATTATATTACATGCTCTGGTATATAGAATAACGACGATGTGAGGAGTGTTTATCAGGTTGATTACCACTGTAAATGCATATGTATGTCATATACGTGAATACAACTTTAGTCTGACAGAACCATGTACTCAAAGCGGCTTATATGAATACAACTAGCTGAATTGATTCCACATCCGGTAAAGACAATCAAAAGAAACATTTATGAGTTAGTATCATTCTTTGTCTCCTGGAGGCTATGAACTTATTGTTAACATCACGTTCAAAGCCAGGTTTCGGTCCAAACAAATTAAGGCACAAGCCACAAATTTTCTTCATGGAGCTGAATTCCAACATTTTGATTTGAACTGAAATTATTGCTTTGAAAATGTTGTTCGACTATTAATTCATGCTTATCTGACATAGAGAATTCAATACAGGACACAAAATTCCTGTTTTTGGACAATAGAAGGGAAAAAAAAAAAAAAAAACAAATGACAATCCTCTATAGCTAAAGTTAATTTGAACAATTAGCCACTTTCACCAATGAATTCTGCAACAGGGAAATATGAACCCACTACATGACTTTAGCCAAACTACAGAATCCAAGCATGTGCAGAAGTATACTTTACATTTATACAAAATCAAAATCCTCAAGAATGTACCAGCAAAAAAAAATCCTCAAGAATGTTGATGATCTGTTTTGAGCTTTTACAGAGCAACTATTTCAAGAGGAAATAAACTGCTACTAATTTTCTGGCACTCTGGGCTGTGCAACAGCATGTCTGCTAACGAATAGCTTGCTGATATCTTCAATGACCACATTACTCCAGCTAAAAACTGAAAATGATGACCATAAATCATTAGCAATAATTTTCTCCAATGTAAACGAAGGATATACAATATTAGCAAATCAAAATATAGACATGCAAGGATGATTTGGCAATTGGCAAGAAAGTCCAGATGGGGTTTAAGGAACTTTAGGTCATATAAATGGTAATATTTCGGTTAGCATTAAAGACAAAGTGCCTCTGCATTTCCAAAGTCATTCTAGAGCTTGAAACGCAAGCTTTCATTTGAAGCAATAAAGACACAGAACAAGCATACACATCAACTATCAGTACTTTTGCAGGTTTCCATACACATCAACCAAAAACTGTTTATTAAAATTTGATACTCCTGATTCCTGAATCATCCCCTTCCCCTTGATGCTATCACCCATTTCAAGGCTCAATCCCCCTTTTGCCAACTGTTGGCCATACCATGCATTAAGTGACCTTTCAACAGGGTTACATTATATCAAGTGTCAGCCAACAAAGGCCCAGCAAGTTTTTTCTGGCTCTTGTGCCAAGAGATGAATGATAAATTATATCATCTCAGATGTAAATTAATTAATCCTAGTAAAGTTAATGTATCTTGAATCTTCCATTGTTGCTTACATTTGGATCGGTGAACATATATGTAATTATTCCAAAACCAAAAATAAAATATAGCAGATAGCTTAAGTTGAGAGGATAATATATACAATATTTAATGTTATCCTTTGATAATATTATTATATGTATTGAAAATGTTGGCACAAACTTTGCATGAATTGTAAAGGGAAGAAGAGTAGTACTACTACTCAACTTTCTTTAATACTACTAATACTAATAAAAACAACTTTTTTTTCTTTTCTTTAATACTACTAATACTAATATTATTATATGTATTTGAATTTGATTTAGAATCAGAGGTTACTAATAAATAAAGGGAAATGTTAACTGGTGATAATAGTAACTGTTTGAAGAAAGAGAATAAAGAAATAGTGTTATTGCAACAATATCATTTTTTTATTATATTATTAATAATTTATGATGATGTTGAAAATGAATTGAAGGGTGAGTTAGTTGGGGAGAGCAGTTTGCATGGAGAGAATAGAGAATGAATTATAATATTATAATTAGAAGCACAAATGGCGTGAATCTCCAAATTACTAACCATGCCATTGCCATTATCAACTATCAAGATAGAGAAAGAGAAATAGTTACTAGTTCTAGAACAACAATTCAATCAATTTGTTAATTATCCAAAAACAAAAACAATAAAAAGAAAATAATGTTAAGTATGACTATTGGAATTGTTGTAAATAAAGTAATGCAATCCTTAATGTAGAATTGATAGTTAGCTATTTTTATACACAAAAAATGAATGTGAAAAGGCACATTATGATTGTGAATGGGCCCCCATTGATGGCATGGCATGGGAATCTCCCTAACATGTTGTAACAACCTTCCTCCTACTGCCCCCCAAAACCCAGCTCTCTTCTATCTCTCTACTCTATGTCTATGCCACCTTCCACATTTTTACTATATTTTCCTTTCCTTTTTCAATATTATTAATTAATTTAAAGGGGGAAAGAAATTAATATGAAGGTGTACGAGGAGAGTTGTTGCTTTGATCCCCACTCCATGACAGATTGCCAGTCACTCATGGGGCTGCCTGGGGGCAGCGCCACCCATAGCCACAACAGTTTGGAATTGGAAGACAATCTCAATCTCTCTTCTTACAACCATCACCAGCATGAAGATGCCTCCACAGCCGCTGCTGCCGCCGCCCTGGAAATGGAAATCCAACAACACTATTTGCTTGAAAACAACACCACCACCAACATTTCCCATTTGATCCCACAACTAACTCAGCCTCAGGAGCTTTCCTATGATCAGTCCAATTGGGATTCTGACCACCAAAGTTTCAATATGGTGCCATCTTCTTCATCCCCAGAAGCTGCTTACCCTCCTGCACCTGACCTTCTCAACCTTTTCCATTTACCCAGATGCTCTTTTCTCCCTAATTCCTCCATTTCCTTCGAAAACGCATCTGCCTCCTCTCTTGTATATGACCCACTTTTCCATCTTAACCTCACTCCTCAGCCTCCTGTCTTCAGGGAGTTGCTGCAATCTCTGCCGCATGGCTACACCTTGCCAGCTGATGAGAAAGATCCTAGTGGGCTTGGGGGACTTTATCATGACGGGGACAATGGGATTCTTGAGTTCACTAGGGACATCTCTATGGCTGGCCCTGGCAAAGGCAGAGATAAAGCTGGCAAAACCATTAAACACTTTGCAACTGAGAGAGAAAGGAGAGTTCATCTCAATGACAAGTACCAGGCTTTGAGGATAATGGTCCCTAACCCAACCAAGGTACACTAAACCACTTTCTCACCGTCTTTCTTTTTTCATAACAATTAGACAGTTTGTTTCTTTTATGATAAGCACTAAAAAAGTTTCATCCTTTTGGTGTTATTATATTTCTTTGGCGCTGGGGAAACACATTTTCATCGGCTACAACAACCAAGAATGACAGAGCATCTATAGTTGGAGATGCTATAGATTACATCAAAGAGCTTCTTAGAACAGTTCGTGAGCTTAAATTAGTGGTGGAGAAAAAGAGATGCGGCCAAGACAGGAGCAAGAGGCTTAAGACTGAAGATGCTGCTAGTGCTGCTGATGCAGGGGATGTCGAGTGCAAGCCTCTAGGTGATCCAGACCAATGCGATAACACTTCCTTGAGGAGCTCTTGGCTTCAGAGGAAGTCTAAGAATTCTGAGGTTGATGTACGCATTATTGATGACGAAGTTACAATCAAACTTGTTCAAAGAAAGAAGATCAACTGCTTGCTGTTTGTGTCCAGACTCCTCGACGAGCTTCAGTTGGATCTCCACCATGTTGCTGGTGGCAACATTGGTGACTATTACAGCTTTCTGTTCAACACCAAGGTAAATATTCCCCTATTCATTTATATTGTTTTATCCAGCATATGTACATATGTTTGACAGTTTTAGTGTATTTTTTATCATAATTAATTCCATGGATGCAGATATATGAAGGCTCTTCTGTTTATGCTAGCGCCATAGCCAACAAGCTCATTGATGTGGTGGATAGACAGAATGCAGCTGCTCCACCAACCAGTAATACTTGTCTCTAGTTTGGCAGTGATGGAAGAGTTTCCTATTTATGTTTGTGTTTCTAGGGAAATGAAGCTTCAATTGTTGGGTTATCATCATACATTACTTTGAATAGTACTATTACTATTTTATTGTCATTAGCATTATATAGATGCAGTGGATATGGTTTTACTTCTAACAAAATTTGTGTTGGTTTCGCTATTGCTTAGTTTCCCTTCCTCGAATCATAGATTATTTCAAGTAGGGTTTTTGCTATTATGAGTTGAAACTTTGTGTGAGAAATTAAGAGAAAGAAATAAAACACAAAATAAACAGAAAAACTGTGATTCTCCCTTCATTGGGATTTTGTACTTCTCATTGAAGTTGTATTATTTATTTTCCTGGTAATACCCACAGTTTTAGTGGTTAAAAAATGTAGAAATTTCCATAGAAAACTACATTCCAAAGGGCAAGGATGACAATCGAGTTTAATCATTTCAAGTTTCAAGTGTGTCATCAAATCTATCTATGTAAGCAACCTGTTGTAGAAGTGAGGATGTTTAATCATTGATGTATTAAAACTGGGTCTCTTTGTTTCCGGATTTTGAAATGCCAAAACAGTCCATTCTTTCGGTGATCGAGTGGATGTTGAGGGCGATTTTTTTTCTCTCTGCTCTGCACTTTCAGATTTGCAGAGCTGCAACAAACAGATTTGCTGAATTTGACTGATTTTATTATTGACTTTGACCATTTCTTCACTTTACTCGCATCAGAGTGGGTATCAATTTTTAAGTGGGTTAACACTTAACAATGAAAAGAACCATTACAAGCTGTGGTGGAGTCGAACACAGAGTTTTGTTTTGTTACTTGTGCGCGAACATCTTGAGTACAAGGTTAGGGGGATCTCAAGATTGATCATTTTGCCATATGTTGGTCAATTATTGTCTTGACATAAATGCATCTCCACAGAAGGAAGCGATGAAGGGTATTGCAGAAAAGGAAAAGGTTAGAAGCAATTTTCTGAAAGCTATAGATCGAGTTTGTCCAAATTTCTTTGAGATGAACGGGTGAGTGCATTCTACTTTTGTTTGAAGTAGATGGTCTCACACTTGCATGCTAAAGCTAAATTAGCTCAGCTCTGCTGATGGTACACTTACAGACATGATTTACAATCTTTGTTGTCATACGTTAGTGCTTTTTATATTGTCATTTGAGTTGCAATCCCTGTTTTATGCTTTATTGCATATATTCTCCTTTGTTTGTTGACTCCATTGCAATTGCTCTACTAAAATGATATGATTTGGTTTTTCAACTGTTTCATATGTTTTCTTGGGCTGTTTTTTCACCCAATAAACTGGTCTTGGGGCTGGAAATCAACATGATGGAGAAAGTTCTGGTCCACCGAAAAGGTGGTTACAAATTATATTCATGAGCTGTCTTGTTTAGGCTGTAGACCTCTGGTGGTTTAGGCTCAATTCAGACTTCACAACCTAGCTGCTTGCCGAAGGCTTTCTGCCATGATTCATACTCGTTAATGCTGAACCAGAAGCAAAGTACTAATAAATTATCATTTGTCTTTGTGCATTCATCAAAGCACAGTTTGGCATGTTATGGCAATGGCACCAATTGCAACAGGTTAGATGCTGCAGCAGGTGGTCAATGTTTCTCTGGTTTGGAGGTGTGTCCATGTTAAATTTAGTATTTTACTTGAATTTGCTTCAGAGAAAATTAGAAATCATTAATCTGAAAGCTTTTTACTCCATCCTGATCACAATTTGGTGTTCCCTTCATTATATATTGCATCTGTCTTAGCAATTGGACTTTGTATAGAAAATAATTAGGAGTTATCTGGCAATTCAGTATTTACATCTGTAGTCAATAATTAACGTATGATATGTTTGAGCTTTTTAGTTGCAAAAATAGTTCAACTAGCCTTAAGCCTCCTCATTGTACTTGCAATATTTGAGAGGCACTGAGTAGTATGAATTTGCAGCATATGCAGCTAAAACATTTGCCTGCATGCTGCAAAAGCATTTTTTTTCCTTTTAGATAAAATAATATTTATAACATAGATGTTATAATGAGAAAGCTGTTGCCTTTTGAAATATTCTTTGGCCAGGAGCAAGTATTGCCAAGGGGTCGTAAGTGGATTTTCTGTGGACGAAAACTTCCCATTGTGGGCCAAAATGGGATTGCCATTCTCCTTTTGTAGAATAATGGGGCAGGTATTGCTTTACCCCAAGACCAGCTATCTCACATAATTCTAAAGTTCTTTTGTTCTGAATTAGGATGTGGTCTAAGCCAACATTTCCTGTTGAAGAAGGTACTGCAGAAGAAAGGAATGCCACTAAATAGAAAACATCTTCTTCTGGTATAACAACAGAAGTTCTATTGTCCCACCTGTAATTAAGATTAACACTCGATCAATCAAAGAAACTCTTGAATATTAAGAGATGAATTACTCATTTTTACTTTGATTTGTTAACCGGGTAGATGAGGATAGGGCCATTGCTTGTATTTGTAAGGATATTGCCAAAGACTTCTTGAGCAAAACTGTCGATTTTACTTCTGGGGATGAGAAGATTGAGCCATGGATGTGGAACTTCCCACAAGCCTTTTGACCGGAGTTTAATCTCGGAAATGTGAACCCTGTCTAAAAACTCTATGTATGGAACTTCCGATAGAAAAAGTGTTGATGGAATATGGTTTAACTGAGATAATGAACTCGTAATTTCCTGCATAGTAAAAGCAAATGTATAAGTGCCCCTTTTATCAGTTTATTTGTTTCCATTTGATGGTATTAATAATTTAATAGTTGGTAAACTTAGGAAGTCCAACTGATGGTTGGAAGAGTGCCTCACCTGATTTACTACAGCCATTTCTTCAGGGTTGAAGTACTTTGCTAATTCTAGACAGAAGAGAGTTTTTTGTACTGGGTCTTTTGGATTGAAGGAGGATCTCCAGTTATTTAAGAGACCAGTCCTGTTTATTATCACAAATCCTTCAATATAGTCAAATGTGCTTTTTCCAGATATTAACTTCTCTTGATCCCTGGCAAATATGGCAAAATCTGTGTACAGCACTCTAATCCATTTGACCTGTTCAACAAGGAGAATAGTCATAAGAAGTGTACTTTCAAGTTTGAACTAAGGTAAGATATTATTGAAATTGTCTTCTAGCTTAATGGTTGCTATTTTTACCATTTCAGGTGCTGGTTCCAGCGATATTCTTGCCCGTGTTATGATGCCAAACTGACCGAGTCCTCCAAGAACGCTGTAAAAGAGATCACTGTTCTGCTTCTCTGAGCAATTTATCACTTCTCCTTTCCCTGCATTCAAGTACAGTCCATCTTCAGTTGTTTGATTTCCTCTAGAAACTAATTGATAACCAATTGTCTAAGCATGTTTTAGGAGACATGGGTGATTTTACAACATGCATTATGGAAGAAGCTACCAACATAAAATTTCGGATTCAAATGAATTTTTAAATCAGACAAGACAAAATGTTATGATCATTTGCCCATGTGTCACTCTATGTATATCATAGATGCAGCTCTCATTGATGCTGAATTTTGTCAGCATCTGGTTGTCCTTGAATTTACTTTAACAAACCTGTAACAACTTCCAGTTGCTCAACATTACTGATCTGCGGTCCATGCCGAAATGCCTGTCCACTGATCCCACCATTGGAAAGAGTACCGCCAACTGTTAAATGTAGGTAGTCTGTCCAAGATTTTGGTGCTAACCCATGTTTCAGGCTTTCACCAAGGATATTTATCCATAACTCACCACCAGAGACATCCACATAGGGGAAGTTCCCAGTGTGAACCTGCATTTTAGGGCCTTGGCGTTGGAGTGATTCCATGTTGATAACAACTCCTCGGTGGGCTTGTGCCTGGCCTTGGAGTGAGTGGCCATGGCCTCTGGCTGCAACTGTTAGTTCTGAACGAGGACCCATCTGCCAAATATGCTTCACTGTGGTGGCAATATCAGAAACTGAGTTGGGGTGTAGAACTGCCAAAGGAAGGAAACTGTATCTATTGCCAAAGTCTTTTGCTGCATGGCGAACTTGTTCAAAATTGAAATGACCATCAATGGGAAGTGTTTTTAGTGAAGAAGGAATGCTGGGAAAGTAGAGGTTGATTTTAATGGTTATGCAGCTCAGGAATAAGATCATGAAGCTTCTTAAGAAAAGCATGTTTTGTTGTCTGGGAAAGCTAACAAGTGTATAGCTCTGGCTCATGTCTCTTTTCATTTTTATTTGGGAGGGAATCGAAGACGCTTTGAGTCTCCTATGTGACTTGGGACCAAAAGCAGAGGGTAGAAGAGCCAAGGAAGTGAAGAATTGAGGGGAGAATTTAAAGGGGAAGATGTGGGTGGCTGAGTCAACCTATCTTCAGTTGTTAGTGAAGACTGCTTTATTGGGTGGGAGAGTTTTAGGATTTTCTTTCTTTTTTTCACTTCTCCGTTTTGGGCTCTTTTGTTTATAAGAGAAGCCAGCCATCGCACATAAAGCCAAGTTGAAGTAAGAAAATCACAAGAAAGAAAGATTTTTCACAAATCTTTACACTTTTTGGAACAGTTGCAACCACAAACCCACCTTTTACACCAAAGACAAACAATGTTCCAAAATTTTTCAGATTAACCCTATGTTTAAGGATACTTTTTCCCGATTTTAGAATACGAAGCAATGGCTTTGCTTGGATTGCTCTGCCTCTTATGTCAGGGTATCCCCATGCCATGCCCCCAATGGCCCAATCTCACTCCAACGAATGATGAATGCTCTCCTTGAATCCGTCAGTATCTATTTTCAGATTTGGATGAGAGGGACTTGATTCATTTGAGAGAGATGGCCGAGTGGAGGTTAGCAAGGGGTCCCTGCCTGGGACACGTGATATTCAAATGCTTATGTGCTTTACGGTTGAAACTAGGGTTGTAATCGAGCTGAGCTGATCTCAAGTTGTAAGAAGTTCGAGCTCGAGTTCTATTCGAAATTTGAGGTTCGAAGTTTGGTTTAAGCTCGATCGAGTTTCACTTTTAAAGCTTGAGCTCGATTCGAATGAAAATCGAACTGCTCGAGCTTGCTTACCTAGTAAAAAATGAGCTCTATTCTCATACTCGTCTTCAAACTCGATTATTTGTACTCGAGCTCGAGTTCGAATTGAGATTTTTCAATACTAATTAAAAATAAAAAAGTTCGATTAGGCTCATGAGCTACTCGAGTCAAGCATTAGGATACTCGAATTCGGCTCGCTCGAGCTCGACTCGACAATGATCGAGCCAAATTCGAGTTTTTTTCGAGTCAGACCCGAATAATTTACGAGCACATGTGTCTCGTTTACACTCCTAATTGGGATCCCTTTGGACCGGCTTTGGAGTGCTATGCAATTGCAAAGAATGAACCAGGGGATGACAGCTTTAAGGAAGGAGCAAAAAGGCCCATTCTTTTGTTTTGCAATCTGCTGTTGAAGTGTTAATTGTTTTCAACATTCAAGCCTAGCCTTGATATCCAGCAACTCGACAAGTTAAATGATTTAGAATGCGATTAGATTGCATTACAGTAGCGCAATTATTGGTTCTTCCCCCCCTTTCTGTAAACAAGTTTTGTAGTATTGTACTATATAATGGACAACAGTATGGCTATCACCTCAGTCAAGCTACCTCTCTTGTCATGGTATTAGTTTTCTCTTCTGTTGGTGATATATATATTATTAGAAAGTAAAAACAAAATTCATTAGTCTTCGTTTGATGATAGAATTTTAAATTCTAAATTTCAATGATTATATATATATAAAGTTCAAATTCTGAGGGTCTAAGACTAATATGTCGATGAAATTAAGCAGCAAGCGGAGAAGAGACTCTGAATCTGAATTATGGATTGCCTATATAGGCTACTCCCTTAGATTCTCATTCTCTCTCTCTCTCCCAACTCCCAATCTATAGAAGAATATTCTATATATCTATCTATCACATTTCTCACTATTTTGTCTCTTTCGTTATCCCATTCTTAGACTTAGGGTACCAAACTTAGCAATATATATAGAGAGAGAGAGTATAGAGTAGTTTAATTAGGAAAATGCCTATATTTGTACCTTACCTACTTGAATAGAAAATCTATTTATATATATATATATTGTGAACACCCATTGCAAGCAATAGTTTCAACCAAAAATTAGACAAACTTGTTTTATCGACAAACAAAACGCCTCATATTGAGTGGATCTGTGGAGGGACCATTGAAGAACATGACGGGGTATAATACGGACAAGTTTCACTGGATTTTTCCTGCTTCAAAACTGTGACTATGTGTTTGTCGGCATATATATATATATATAGCCAGTTGGCTCATTAATCTTACTGTAGCATATGTCTATGCTGTTTTCCATGCAGCTGTTGCATGCATGGGACAAATCTGCATTTGAAGGATCATGCCAGCATTCTCGCATGCAAGGCCTGATTATGTGTTTGATTCGGTTTACCCCATCAATGATAAACCAAAAAAGTTTGATCTGTAAAACACTTGTTTTGAAGAAGAAAAAAATTTTGATCACTCCCTTGTCTGATTTCCATAACTTACTTTACTATTAGTTTGTGAACAGTAGTTTCTCTCTAAAGTTAGGGAACAGTAGTTTCCCTCACCATCGAAAAGCATATGTATATATATATATATAAAAGGAATCTTTAAATTGAAAAGGAAAACCATGAATGAAACATGCATGTAAATATATATTACAAGTGATCATTTTAACATCCCATGTGCTTTTCATGACTTTTCTTATGCTATTACTACCAAAATTTTGGTTAATACTCCCGTTTTGATTTCCATCACATATATAATGCTGCTTCTGCTTCACTAAGGTCTTTCTCATCACATACAATTAATATCATATATATTGTTTTCAAATACCAACATATATAATTAAGCTGTTTTAATCAAGTTGATTTCTGCTATCCAGACCTCTCTCTCTCTCTCTCTCTCTCTCTCTACTTTATTTTGGGTCATGTTTAACTCAGTCTGGCTCAAAACAGCAAGGGGAACAATGATTAGAGACATTTTAACGACTGAGTTAATTAGTTTGATATTTAACATGTCACATGCATGCATTGCAGCTATAAATTAAGATCCACTTCTCAGATAATTACTCTGATCATATTTGGCCATATTTATTTTTGAATTAATTGTAACCATCCTCTTCTATAGAAAATCAATCTCTAAAATGGAATTCTTGACTTTCAAATTAATGGTCAAAATGATTGGGAGAAAGAAATTAACTTGTTTCAGGGGCTGAGCCATCCATCCAGGATATAGTGGAAAGCCTTGTCACTAGGATTAATCGACATGAAAAAGCAGGTGAAATGAGATGTATACATAACATACATTGTATGAAAGCAAGCAAGAAACAAGATTAGATTAGAACAAATAAAAATGGCAACAAAACCAAATGGGCGCAAAAAGGAAATTATAACCCATTCATGTAATAGAGTTGAATTCAATGAATTTCTTTTTGGATCATCAAATCACTTTTTCATCATTATTATCCTGTTCTTAATTTGGCTAGCTAATGTAATTATCATGCAATTAGGTTGTTGGCTAGCTTGGTTTGATCAGCTGTACGTCAATTGACTAATGTTGGACTGACCATATACGAGCTATAGCAGCAGCACACACCACACAACATGGCTCATGCTTGACTCATATAAACAGATTCCCAAATGAAAAATCAAACATGCTTCGACCCCTTTTAATGTCTTTTTTCTAGGACCCCAAAAGACTAATAATTCTTCAGCCTTTTTTCTACATTAGGTTTAGCTACACGTGCGTTGCACGTGAGTGATATATCATATAATTAATATATATCAAAATAATAATATATAATTAATGTTAATAATAATATAACTATTATCTCTCAAAAAAATATTTAAATTAAATTTTCAAATCGATAGTATTTTTTTCTTCTTTGACGTTAGTGTACACCGTCAAAATCAATTCAATTTTTTGTTGACATTTGAGAATGCACTGTTTATTCCTTGGACTTTACTATTTGATATGATATAAGTCTTATTTTTCAACAAAGTATCTTTAAATTTCAATATTACTGCAGTAAACAATACTGCTCAGTCCCCTGCAAAAAAGAATTTAAAACAAAATTTTTAGATCCAAACATTATGTTAAACTAAAAAGTAATAATGAAATCTTACATCTTCATCTATTAAATCACCTTCTGTAGTTTTTCTAATTTTGATGGACCAAAGTAATGTTTCACTCTATATTGAGTTCGTGGATGTGCATGAACTACAATATCTTGTTCAAATGGAAAATTTGGATTGTTTATTTCAACCCATATAACAACAACTTGATTTGTTGATGGTTCATGTAAACTCTTTGATCAAGATTAGCATTTGTTGCAATATGAATTTTAAAATCTTCAAATGAGGAAAAATCTTTTAATCTGCGCAAAAATTGGACATATGGATTTCCTCCTATAACTTTCATTAATATTTTTATAATTTCTGCATTTAAGTTGACATCTTGTAGTATTCTCATCCTATTTTGAAGTTCATTGTTAGTATCATAGAAGTATAGTTAGAAATAGCATGGATTGCCCGCTTCAGGTATCAATGATAAAAGATCATGATATATTTGTCAATGTGCTCGAAACGTATAAGTATTGTTTCTTTAAGATGAATATTTCTTATCTAGATGAACCCCAAAAGATGTGAATGAGAATATACTATTGTACGCTCTTATTTACTTTTGAAATAACAAAGCTTTCTCAGATTGAGATGTAAGAAGATTTACAATTCATTTGGAATTTGAGTTGCAAATAACTTCAGTTTGCCATTGTGACAACAAAAAAAAAATACGGTGTCTCATATTAAAATATTTTAGCACCACAATGGATATAAAAAGGAACCTTATGTAGCTAATGTACTGAAGAGAACAATAAGTTGTTTAATATTTCTCCTCTACAATTAAAAAATAAATTATTTTCTATTTCAATTTTAATAAGCAAAATTTTTAAATATTTGCTAAAGTTTTATCAGCTTTTATACATCAATAACCTTTTTTTTTTTTCATATGGAGTAGATAAAGCTGCACATAACCACTCAATTGTTCTTTTTTTTTTTTTTCTCTCTTTGTAGCTTGGTTGTTTGATGTCTCTATAGACTAAATATAATTGCAAGTTCTATGAATTGTACGACGAATTCTTGTATCTTCTGAAAAATATATGTAGTAACAATTTAGATATGTAACAAATATATATAGAATTTTGAATATTAAATAATTAGATAAATATAATAAGATTCAAACCTTGGTTTGTTGGCATTTTTTCTCCAAAATTATGGATGTGATCTTTGATTCAATAAACTGGAGTTTCAAATATAAATTATCATAACTAAATTTAACAATAGTGAGAATTAATAAGTATATAAAATGTAAAAAAACAACAGTGATAAAAAAATATTATTTAAATTTTCGAAATTATAACAATAGTGATAAAAAATATTTATTAATAATAAATTTTCAAAATTACTCTCATGCAATTAAAAAATTAAAAGGCTGGACGCAAATTAAATGTTATTTAAATATTTTAATGATATTTATTATTAACAAACATTTGTACTAAATATTTAATAATAATATTTTAATTGGTAATTTGAGTTATTTTTATGATAAAAATATATTTATTAATAATAAATTTTCGAAATTACTCTCATGTAGTTGAAAAATTAAAAGACTATATGCAAATTAAATATTATTTAAATATTTCAATAATATTTATAATTAACAAACATTTGTACTAAATATTTAAAAATAATATTCAATTGGTAATTTGAGTTTCTTTTATGATAAAAAAATATTCGTTAATAATAAATTTCCGAAGTTACTTTCAAGTAATTGAAAAATTAAAAGGCTGGATGTAAATTAAATATCATTTAAATATTTCAATAAAATTTATTATTAATGAATATTTGTACTAAATAATTTAAAATAATATTTCAGTTGATAATTTTAAATCAAATAGAAAGAGGATAATTTTGTCTTAGCATTTTTTAAACTTTTCAACTATATGAGAAAGTTATTTTTCCACCACTTCTCATGGGAATATTTCAATGCTTGTGGGAAAGTAACTCTTTTAGGAAAGTTACATTCCCAGGAAAGTGAGCAGTTTTTAGCATACCAAATATGGGAATCACATTCCCACCAATTATTTTCTATGAAAAGTGATCACTTTTCATCATATCAAACGCCCTCTATATGTACTTGCCAAAAAAAAAAAAAAAAAACACATATATCTTTAGTAGGATTTCATAAAAAGTCGAGTATAATAGGCTGTTACAAATAGGGTTAGAAAATAAATATAAATTGAAATTTAGATAGATCATAAAATCAATAGAATCAATTTATTGTGTAAAATAAGCATGTTAATAAGGCTAAAAAATTAGTAGAAATTAAAACTTAGATATAGATCATAAAATTAATAGAATGAGCTTACTCTGTATAAGAAGCAATAGCGCGATATTAGAATGCTAATGCAGACAAAAGTTTACAAAATAAATTAATCACGACTTTCATCTTTATATACAGAGACTTAATTAGGTTTTTTCTATTAAGAGCTTTCTCTACTTTGGTTAGGATGCAAATAATAATAATAACTAATAAAATAATTCGGTCTAAAACGGAAGATGCAAATAATAATTAGGCCTAAACTAATTAGGATTCATTAATGATTTATAGTAGCCTTAAAAGAAAATAGATTTTTTTCAAGAAAAATTTAATAAATCATTATCAAGGATAAAATAGCTAAAATAATTAATAAATCATTATTAAAGATAAAATAATTAAATTTTAGCATTAAGGATAAAATAATTAATTTTAAAAATTAGCAAGGTATCGTAATATTATTTATTTAATTTTTATATTTGAAAATAGAGAGAATGAATTCAAATTGAGGACCCATAAATCAAAAATGGATCGGTAACGGCAATTATAAACTTAAACAAACAAATAATAGATAGGGATGGTAATGGATAGTACAGATTCATATATTTACAATTATCAGATATGTTTTTTCAGATTCGAATATTGCGGATTCGGATATTATAATTACTATTCTCAATGGATTCGGAGCGGATGCGGATATGAAACTTCAGATATCCATTATCCGAATCTGTATTACTTATACAGATAACGGATTCGGATATCCGAATCCGCTATCCGAATCCATTATTCGTTTATATGAATTTAAAATTATTTTTTGTTTGATCTTATATTTTTATTTAATTTTTTTGACTTACTGAATTCAAATATTTAGTGGATTCAGATATCCGACGGATAATGTTATTTAATTCGGATTTGGATTCAATATGGATAATAAACGGATTCGAATTTTAAAGCAATTTTGCGAATTCAAATTCGGATATTACAAAAAAAGGCAGATATCCGACCCGTTGCCACCCTAATAATATAACATCGATATTCGATTATCTCATGGTTCCAATTACAGCATTTGCAATCCTTTTTTTTAATCTCAAATTACGACTTTCTTTGTAAAAAAAAAAAAAAAAAACCTGATTAAAGTCATCTCAAGTCTCAACACAAAAAATTTCAAATCGTAAAATCATTTCTTAACCGAGTGATATCCTCTTTGAAAACTGCCTTCTATGAAAAATAAAAGGGTCGTTTTTGGTGTTTTACTGTCAAAACTATTTTAGGAATTAATTAAAACTTTTGATTCTATATATAATTTTTCATTGATAGAATTAGTGTAAATGTATATATATGTTTAAAACTTATGCCGGGGGCAACGGCTGTTTCAGATGTGTTTGATATGGAAGAAAGCATTGACAAATACCAGTTATTGTGATTGGAGAAGGCTTTAGGCATGATTAATGAATCCTATTCAAGAATAAGAATTAAGCTTAAAATGAAAAGATTCAAATAATAATTAGATTTAAAATAATTAAGAATAATTAATGATTTGTAGTAACGTATAAGAAAATTATATTTTTTATTAAAAGAATTAATAAATAATTATCAAAGATAAAATAGTTAAAAATTATTAAATATTATTAAGGATAAAATAATTAAATTTCAGTATAAAGGATAAATTAATTAATTTTAAAAATTAGGAAGGGTATATGTCAAAATAATTAAATTTCAGCATTAAGATAAAATAGTTAATTATAAAATTTAATAAGGGTATATATGTCATTCACTATTTATAATTTTGGAGTTGGTGCTTTTATATATATATATATATATATATATATATATATATATATATATATATATATATATATATATAGATAATAATTTGAGAAGGATTCCCACAAGATATATGACAAATGACAATGTTCTTCTATTGAATGACTTTGTGGAAGCGTTGTGCATGCCTCTTTTGAACTCAATAAATTTAACAAGCAATTTAATTATTTTATCCTTAAATGTAATTTGTTAAGTTTTAATATGGGGATGGGGACGGACATATGGACGTATATGTCGGCAGCATAATTGAATTAAATCCAACAAACAGATTGGCTATTAGTGCTTAGGTCTAGGTCCAATGACCAATGCTGGAAAATGAGGGCCATTATTGTTATTATTGAATATGGAACCTTTTGATTTCTTGACATGTTGATATTCAATCATATAACATATTATTACATGAAACTCACATTATTATTTTTTTATTTATAGTTTTTCTTAAATTAAAAATAATTGCCTAATTTGACTTTATAATTGTCCTCACTCTCAATTTTTATATATTAGTGTAAAATTAATTAATTTTATACGTTTTTATAATTTGTATACGATTGATATATTAAAAAATCGATCGTTAAATTTAATAATAATCGTACTCGTCGTGCACGTAAAATTAAATAAATACGATATTTATATCATGTCGATTAAAATTTCGTCTTTATATATATATATAATGATTAATTTTTTTTTTACATCAAATAAATAATAAAATATTTTTAATTTATTAAAAAATTAACGCGTAAAATGTACATGAATAAAGTATTGCCATTGCCTAAAGCCCATTCATTCTTCCTTGTTAGTACAAAAAATTCAAATTTCTCTCTCTTTTTTTGTTTTTTGTTTTGTTCATTCCCTTATCCTCAGTTGAAAGCTTCATGACTGGCCCATTGTTTGCTTAGTTTTGTTCGATAGTGTATCAAGCCCTATAAGTTTGAGGACAATGAAGGCAACATATTGCTTGACGAGAACATGAATCCCAAGATATCAGATTTTGGGATGGCAAGGATTTACAAAACAAATGAAGCTGAATCAAATACTAACAGGATTGTCGGCACATAGTAAGTATATAAGCAATTATTATAGTCATTCATTATTGACCAAAAAACAATGTGGTTATTAACTTTATTATGGATGAATGCAGTGGTTACATGTCTCCAGAATATGCAATGAATGGTATATTCTCTGTAAAGTCTTGTTGGATATGTAAGTTCATATCATATCATATTCTTAGAATAGTTAGCTTCTATGTTGCTCCGACTCTTCATTTTTTTTGAAGTACCTGTGTCCGATACTTGTGTTCGACACATATTCGAACATGGGTATGGGGATATGACCCTCCAAGGACCCTACAAAAAAACTTAGAAAAAATTGAACATACCCGTGTCGAACACATACCCGTATCCGACACTCACACCCGAGTCCGAGTAACGTAGGTTAGCTTTACCTTTAGAACAGACATGTTATTCTAACATTTAAACTTGTAATAAATGATTCTTCCAGGCATGGGAATTATGGAAACATGGTGCAGCATTAGAATTGGTGGATCCAACTTTAAGTGATTCGTGTTCTAAACACCAGGTTTTAAGATGCATTACTTTGGGTTTGCTATGCGTGGAAGATAGTCCAGTAGATAGGCCGACGATGTCAGATGTTATTTCTATGCTAACCGGAGAAATGCAACTACCGCTGCCAAAACACCCTGCATTTTCCTCAAGAAGAAGTATCATAGAGACAAATGTGGCCGTGGGGGAGGAGATGGAAAATTACTCATTGAATGGACTATCCATGACTGTGATGGATGCAAGATGAAGCAAATTAAGATGATTAAAACAACATTTTCTTCACTCAAACTCATCGTTTCACAAGTTAATTTGTTAAGAATTCAAAGTCATAAACCAAAAGAATAAATAAACAGAGATAGATAATACATTAATGTTTGGGAAGGGATTATAGAATTGGGACTTTAGGCGAACGATGCAGGCTCAGGTGTGGAGCATGATTTCCCAATATTCACAACAAAATACCCAACACTTGGTAAAGAAGCAGCATAAGGTTTTTTTTTTTTTTTTTTTTTAAAACTTTCCTATTGCATTCACAATCACAACCACAATCACCAAAAGAAAAGATGCAACATGTTGTATTTTCAGTACTCGGATAGATGTGATAAAGGAATGTGATTAAACAGATAAGATGATTGATGACCAAATATGCAAGATTTGGCCTTTTTTTTCCCTCCTTCCTTTTAATCAAGTATAAAAATTAAGTCTCAGTTGATATTTTTATAAAAACTTATAGACATCAAATTTGGTTAACCTTGATTGAGGTTTAGATCAAATTTGATGTTGCAGTTTAATTAAATCCACTGTTCTGATCTCAACTCATCAACTTCATTTTTCTTGATCATTAGTCGGTACCTTTAGCGAGTTTCTAAGCCTGTCTCTTTCAACGTTGGTTGGCACATATACATATATATATATATATATATATATATCATCAGGTTTGAATTTGATCCTTAATATCTCGAGTTTAACTTCAAGGTATGTTGCTTTGAACTTTAAACAGATTTCACAACATCCAAATAGAATCACTTTATTAAATGTAAATGAGTTTGAGGGAATTTGTTTTTCCCGGAAACAGAGGTAGACAAAGATAAAAACTAGCCTAAGCCTAAGTTGTAACTTATAGGCTTTAATTAACATTGACGGCAGATACAAGTTGTAGACATAAAGCAAACCCCATAAACTGGAGTTCCAAATTTCCCAGTTTTCCCAAAATGCTGAATGCAAAGATTATTACATTCATCTTGTGTGCATCCAGGGTTTGGAAATGATGGCTCACAGTCTGAGCTCTCTCCCTTTGTCACCCAATTGCCTGTACTCATAAAAACACACGTGTGAGTTTGACTAACGATTAATCTACCCACAATAAAAAAAAGTTTCATTTCTTCTTCTTCTTCTTCTTATTATTATTATTGTTTTTAATGCTGAAGCCTAAACGGCTGTATAGATAGTGAATAATAGAAGCCTTACCAAACGAAAGAAACAGAAACAGTAGAAGAACAGCAGAGAAGGAGAAAGAGAGGCTCTTCATGGCTTCGATTTGTATTGTTTGTGGCAATGCGTTAGTTGAAGACTGCAGAGTGCAGAGACCATATGGTATTTAAAAGAATTTGAGTTAGGAATAAAGATACATTGCTAATTGCTTGGAATTACTTGTGACATAAAAGGAAAGATATCCTTGCATGCATCTTTATTTCCGTTATAACCAACAAACATAGTTGTAAGAAATTTATCATATATGGAAGTTGAATATTTGTACGTTCCTCGTAAATGGTCAGAAAAAACTTGTGTTCAGTTCACCATAAGACAGTAAACACTAAACTCTGGCTTGTCAAGGATATAGGCATATGTTGAGAATAACATGATGAGAACTAAAGCAAACAAAACAATAATGTCCAATTGATCACAAAGTAAATTTCGGGTCCAATTTTTCTTATACAATAAAGAATCTAATGATACGTCTGCTAGGAGAATTGAACTCTCTTGAGCAGGTAACACGATTGATATGTTCTTTTTTTTTTTCTTTTTCTTTCAGGAGAAAGGCTACCGATTACATGGTATGAAGCTGATTATGTGACTAACTGCATGCCCATGTCATCCATGCAATTACGTCCAGTTGATAACTTAGGTTATCCTGGAAGAACATACAAATTCTTCAATGGTTTCAACAGTAAGTATATCCTTTTGGATAAGGACTAAGCAACAAGTTGACATCCACAAATGTACCTCTCACTATTAAACTGAATAGGCTCCAGCACTGTCACAACTAGGACTACACATAAACAAATATTTCAGGCTCCAACACTGTTTTAATTAGTTGAAGATTTAAGTTGAAGTGCAGAACATTGGCGACAAAGATGGTAGAGTGAAGTTTTTATGGTAATGGTGTACTCAAAGCCTGCGGAGGGAATTGTTGGGACTCATAATATTAAACAAGTAGTTGGATTTGTAAGAGACTAGAATTGACCCCTGCGCTACGCTGCAGGTGTAACAGGTTTTGGTTAGTAATGAACTTATTTTAATTGCCGATGAACTTATCAAATTTCAAATTTAAAGGAAAGGGATATGAAATATAATAAAACTAATTCCAAAAAGATGATTAATTTAAAGGAAAGAGATATGAAATATCAAAAAGATCGATATAAAGTGCAAAGATTAGCTTTAACAATGAAGCAAATATTCTACTTCCAATGAAAGACAACATATCAAATATTCTGAATGCATATCAAGGAACATAAAATGTGCAGCATGCTACCATGTAACTTGTCATGCTTATGCAAATTAAATAAAATCACTTAATCATTTCTACAAAGGATCATAGAACTATTGACTTGACTCTAGTAGACAGGCAAAGCAGAAAGAAAGCACTCTAAGGCTTTCCATTCAAACTTCAACAATATTTACACATGTTTGATTGATGGTGTATGAAGACTCAAATGTCAATTTAAACTATCATTATTTTTTATCCTGGAAATTCCTAGAACATTGTCAATTTTTTTGATAATCCAAAAAACAGAATCATGTAGAATGCCAAATTCATGAGAACATCATTTGATTATTTTAAAGACAAAGCAATTGTTCAAAATTGCATCTACCAAATTAAAATCATTTTGGTCAATGCAAGTCAAATGATTTGATTCAAACCATGCCAAAAACAGAGTTGAATCATTTTTTTAAAATAACAATCACCTAACATATAAACAAACAAAAAAAAAGCGACAAAATTAGAAGTAATAAAAGATAAATAAACGGTCAGCATAAAATTTGAGATAGGAAGAATAACGTAAAACAAAGGAGAACAAAAACACGCGAGAATGGAAGCAAGCTAAGCAAAAAATCAGAATACAAATAAAGAAAAACAAATGATATTTGGTATGAGATTAAAGAAACTGTACCATATGAAATCGAATCCAGAAACCTCAACACAGAAGAGTCAAATTCAGATTTTCATATTACACCATGTAAATACAGAATATTTCTAGGACTTGACTTAAAAAAGAAACAAAAATGAAATTAAAAATAAAGAAAGTTTGAGAAATAAGAAATTTTTACTTTGGGATTGAAGATGGAAGTGCACATTATTCCAATTTCATCCTAAAGCCTTCTAGCATCATTCACATAAGATTGCATCTTCTCGTAAGCCAAAATTGAGATGATATGCTATCTCGCAAGTCGATGTTGCTTTTTTAACTCCCCATTTCTTTAAGCAAAAGCTTAAAAACCACCCAAATGCAATCATACCTTATTCTTCCATTATCATCACTCTCATTGTAACTCACCATCAGACCATTGCAATTTGAGGTGCATATTTTGACTAAATAAAAAAATCTACATTCATCAAACAAAACAAACAATTAAGTGATTACCCACGTGCTCATCATGATAGGTGCAAAAAAAATGAAAAGAACAACCAAATAATAAAATTTAAAAAAATAATAAGAAAGGTGACCGAAGAAAGTGGAACCGACCAAATTGAAAGAGCATCAATTGCAATTTCAGTATTTCTGATTCATGATTTCAATCTCAATTCCACATGCATTATATGTATTGAAAGTTATTATTGAATAACCATGACATAGCAACTGCCTTCAACAGTTTTTGCATTTGAAATGTGATGATTACCATGAACCAACTAATCTACTTGCTTGGCTCCAATGCCAATTTAATTGCCAAGTTGTTATAGCTGGAGCTGAAAGCATCAAACTCAAGTAGGACCAAGTCCAAACTAATGAAAACAATATACTATTGCATTGCAAGCTCAACCTAAAATTCTCGTTTAGATGTCTATGAGTACATATTCACATTCTTGCCAAAACCATGATAGTAAATGCCAAATTAATGATAGGACATTGATCCGCAGGTTGTTAGGGTGCAATTGCTTAAGCAAAAGAGAAAGAGACGAATTGCGCAGACACATGCACACACGCACAAAAAAAGAACTATCAAGATAACATACAGATTTGGAGACAAAGCCAGATCCAGGCCTGTACAGCTTGCAGTGAACAATATTGTTAATTGTTCCAGCAGTGTCTCCTATCTTAAAAGCTCTATCCTGAATTCCTCCAATGGTAGCTAGGCCATAACAACATGCAAGTCCATAAGTATTGAAATCAAATAGAGTCAAAGAAGGCCAAATAGTTAAAATTGTTAAAGCAGATCAAATAATTACCAAATTTGATCAATCATGACAGAAAAATATATTTACTTGCTACAGACATGCAAGCTTTGTATATAAATAAAAACAAATATTTAAACTGAAGAAGAAAGCTTCCATGTAAAAAAGCTTCAGCTTTAGACTCAACTGAAGAGCAAAATTTAAGCACAATCATAAATCTTTAAAACAGTAAAATTTTGCTTATTAAATAAAGAATGTAAAGAATTAAAAAAATAAAGTAAACTACTTGTCTCTTATTGTAGACTTTCTTGTTCTTTACATATCACGCTTTAGCTTGTCTGCATTAGCAACATAAAGTATTTTTTTTTTCTAAGTGCATTTATTTTAAATTAATCAAAAAACATATTTGCATGTATTGTTTAAAAAAAAAAACTTAATGATGAAAATAGCAAAATACTTACAACTCCAGACAAACTTATTAATCTATCTCCACCCGTTTTGTCAACCTAAACTTGATCCCATAAGATAAATAAATCAAACAAAATTAATTAAACTAAAAGGAAAGAAACCAATGCCAATAAAAAAGAAAATTATTGCTCAGACTTACGGCAACAATGTTTCTATCTTAGGGTGATCATTCTTGTATTGCTCGCAAAACTCCTCCTTAAAATCATGAATTCAACTCAACGAATTAGATAACAGTATAAAAATAAACAAAAGTTTGGAAATAAGAAAATGACCGCCATTAGTATCATAAAAAAAAAACCTCAAATGGGTTTGATCTGACCAACTCATTGATTTTAAAATGGAAAAAAAAAAAAATTCAAAACAAAAAGGTGGCCAGAGATAGACTCAACTTACCAGATTTTGTCTCTCTGATCATCTCCCCATCTTCCTCTCCTCTTTCATTTTGCTCTCATTTTTTTTCCCTTTTCAGACACTTTCTCATCCCCAAATGACAGCTTCTAAAGTAAAGAAACCAAATTTGAGAATAAACCAAATGAAATTATCAGCTTCTAATAAAGTACCAATACAAAATAAACATAACTAAAAAACTCACAACATTAATAAATTAAAGTAGTATAAAATAAAGTACCAGTTAATTTATCAAAATAAAAAAAATTAAACAAACACTTGTACATGAACAATGAAAAAACCAAAAATAAATTAAGAAAATAAAGACTAAATTAAATCAAGAAGTAAAAAATATTGTTATCTCTATGAAAAAATTAAAGAAAAAAGAAATAAACATAATGAAAACCAAAATAAAATTGCTAAAAAACAGAGAAGACGTTGAAGACTTACTCTTTCCTTCTCCGTTCACCTGGTGAGAAATGATCTGAAATTGAAAGCACCGCCCCTCCCTTTTTTGCAATCATCCTTCTCCTACCCTTTTCCCTCTCCTCTCTTCGATTCATCAACACCTTTTATGGCACTTTAATTGTTTTGTGAAAGTTTTGATAGGTAGCAAGAAAGGTGGAAGAAAAAATAAACAATTAAGCATAGGTACCGAAACAGATGAGAAGTAGGTGAAAAAATGATAAGAAGATGGTAGCAGGTGAGGAAAAGATGGGTAGCGGAAAAGGGGGAAGAGAAAAAGGGTTCCTGTTTGGTTCTCCAATCCTTTTGACTGCTTTAAATTTCTTTTAATTCAATGATAAGTAAAACAATAAGTTTTGATAGGAAAGGAAAAAAAAAAAAAAAAAAGCTGACGTGGATAGCTTCATTTTGCAGCAAAAACAGCAAAATTTATCTTTTGGATTTGTTGCTGCAAAACAGAGCCAAAGGTCAAGTTTGTGCTTAATGCTTTGCTTGCAACAGCTTGAGAATTGCGGACGACAGTTGTTACAGACTTTTGCCATCTGGGTTACACACTTTATTCATTATACTCTTTTCTTTCCTCAAACAAATTCAAAATTCTACTTAAAACAATGGATTCTTATAGTTTAAAGATTTGTATAATTGCATTTCATTCAATTTCCCTACATTTCAAAATTATGTGAAAACTTTCCAGCAATTCATCCAAAAGATTTGAAATACACCAATATGACAAATATTTTTCCGTTTATTTCCATCTAATGACTAAGAAATAATAACATCCTCAAATGTCAATACTCAATACAAAAGTATCTACAAATAAGAATTACAATGCAAGATTTCTTGCTTCAACATCAAGTTGCACAGCAGAAATCTCTCTGACTATACATCACAACAAGAAAATTGCTTAAATAGATTCATTCACACCAGCCGCTCTATCTCCTCCAATGAGGTGGTCATTGTCCATACAGGGGCCGACAATGGTGGAACAGCTGCTTCATGAGCTGCACTAGCTTCAATTTCCAACACCTTCCTAGCAGATGCCTGATTCTCTCTGCCTCTACCGATCTTTCTTGAAGCAAAAGACAAGGAAGGAACAGTTCTTGATGAGTTGCTACTATCAATGGATGATAAAAACTTGTCCCTTGAAAGAGTAGTGGGGGCAGTTGCAATAACAGAGCTGAAGACGCCAGACTCCCGTAAACCTTGTATTATGGCCTGAGACAGCAAGAGAGAACATTAATAGCTAGGAAGAGAATAGGAAACGCCAAGGCAGAGAAATTTGAACACATTATCAAAGTACAGCACAACTTGTAAAACATATTATTGAACTATAACAATAATTTAAAGATCCAAAATTTTGATGCATTTCCTAGACAAGTAATCCATTTAAAGTCTTTGAATTTATGCTCTTTCAAGTTTTAACAAGTAACTATCCTCGATCACCTTGACACCCTTCCAACACTGCACCAGAACCTTTATATGCTAGCACATCCATTCAAGTTAAGCGTTGTAGCAAAAAAGACAAGTCCCTACTCTCACAACTCATAAATCATTTCAAACTGAATTTTAAAGATGAATGCTTATAAAAGCAGTTTTAGTTTCCTATGATTTCTTATTTCAAAAATGCTAATAACTGTCCTTACCATAGGAGCATATATGCGAGTTAAAATCCCCTTTCTCAGGAGTTTCAGTCTTAGGTCTTTTTCACCCCATACAACATGTTCACGATACCTACAAAAACCAGAGGTCAATAGTTCTACATCAGCACATCCTCACATTAGTATCAAGTTGAAAGGGGCAATGAAGCAGTGCACCCCAAAAAAAGAAGAAGAAAAGACTCTGCATTCAAGTTTATACCAGTTAAGCATCTCTTCCTCCGTTGCAGTTGAAGCAATTATAAATGCCTGCAAAGAATACATTTACATAGACAATGACACAACAGTTGATTAAATCAAGAACCAAGATGGTGCTCACTCATGCCACATAATATTCACTTGGATGTCCACTGAACACTTCACAGGAATATTAACCACAAAACACATGCATCATCATATTGCCTTATGAATTGCTTGGGACAATATAAAACATCAGTCGAAACATTGCTCCTGTTTTATCAGTGCCAATAATTGAATTTATCTTCAATGCTTCAAGCTACCTAGATCCATGTCCTTAATGGTCTTCCCTTTAATTTTAGGCTCCAAATTTCTCAAAAGAGAACTAAAGATAACATTATACCAAAAGTCTTTATCTCACAGCAGTAAATATTTAGTTCAGATCTCTCAAGGTTTAGTTCCTTAATAGCTTGTTGCATTTCCCATATTCCAATACTTACTATAACTCATGAATAGCAGTAGTAAGGATATCAAGATAAACAAGAAAACAAGAATAACAGAAGGTACTAAACTTACAGCTCTATCAAATTCCAGCATGAAGCATCTTTTGACATCTTCCTTGGTAGGTTTGCAGCCACAACGATCACGTCTAGATGTCAGGTCTGAAAATTTGGCATACGTGTAGTGTAGAACAGCAGCCTCCTCCAATTTGATTTCACTTAAAAACAAAAATTGTACCAAGCATAATTATGTTCAGAATTGCCATTTGTATGTACCAATAGCAGAAAGTGATTGTAAATACAAGCAACTAGCCAACTACCATTCTCACAAGTCAAGCAGTTTCAATCCCCATATGTTTATCAATGATATGAAGCCAACATAAAACTTGCTCTATTATCAATGACCAAGCAGCACCCGTCCCCACCCCCAACGCCCCAACCAACCCTTATCCTCACCCACCCTTCACCCTCATATGCAAGTATATTGAATTACATAGAATTTATGAGATATGTATGTGTGATGCTAATATTGCATCAGGTTATCTGATCATGATTTTCTCTAAGTAAACAGTCACCATACTTTGGAGTTTTCATATAATTGTGCCATCTGTGAGCACCATTTGGACGAAGATGATCCTGAACACGAGCAACTGCTTTCCCATTCCCATAAGTCAAGAAGTAGTTTGGATTACCACGAGTTGATTCTTTATACATGCCAAAATATGTCTCCTTTGGAAGATGGTCATAGTTCTTCTTGAACATTGACACCTGTTTGCATGGATAGAAAACTAAGCCATGTGCCAAACTCCAAATCCTAACTTCAGTCATTCAATTTACTGAACTAATGAAACGCAAGGAAAAAAGGACAAGTGAAAATTTACCTCACTAAAAGGATCCTTGATATCATCTCGTTCAACACTGCTCTCCTAAACAAAAGGGGAGAAAAATTCCACTTTCAAACATAACAGGCCAGGATTCCAAATGAATAACAAGATATACAATCATAACCACCAATTCCAAGTTCCCTTATTGGTACGTTTTCTTACTAATTTATATAATGCCACTCACATAATTTGGAAATATGACCATATCGACATTGCTAGGCACATCAAGCAGCAACTGCCTCAAAGAATATTCACTTGCACCAGCTGGGTGTATTAATTCATCAGTATCAAGATGAAGTATCCAGTCCATTCCAGCGTCCTTATGTTTCAAAATGCAAAAGAATAAACTTAGTAAAATAAGGTCAAGATTACTCTGCTAGTAATTACAAATAACAAAGTATTTCCATTCATGAAAATAGAATCATCCACACAGCATACCCTTGCCATAACAATGGCATTTTCCATATTGAGAGACTGCTTTACAAATAGCTCATAATTGCAAGGCTTGTAAAAGAAACCTGACAGCCATGTTTCATTCCAGATCCGGCTGATAACCACACAAAAAATGCCAAAAGAATAAAGATTAAGTAAGCAAACTCTGACAGTAAAGTGACAAAACACAACCATTTTGACCAAAAATGAATGAGACTTGTCCCTAGAAAACCGGAAAAGAAACAGATGATGGGGGTAAACATAGTTGCATGTGCACAAATGTAATGAAAGAAAGCATGAAATAAATGCAAAATAAAGACAATTTATCACCAGTAGCCTTCACATTCAGCTAAAGTACTAGTTAAACAAAATACTAGAAAGAAACATTGAGAACAACCATACTTTCAGCAAAAGTAATAGTTAAACAAGCATGAAATAAATGCAAAATAAAGACAATTTATCACCAGTAGCCGCCACATTCAGCGAAAGTATTAGTTAAACAAAATACTAGGAAGAAACATTGAGAACAACAATACTGTCACTTTAGCTTTAGAATCCAAGAGATGTATTTCAATCATCAAAGGGAAGAAGCTAATTGACCTTTTAGCCTGCTGCTCCTCAAGCTCTCTTGTTCTGTATATAACTTTTACTCCCTGAAGAGCAACAACATAAAACTTATGCTATCAGCAATTTGGACCAACAACAACCATAGGTAAATCAAGTGGAACACTTTTACTTATAAATGAAAACAGAGCAAAACTAAATCAGAGGAAGCCAAAGTAAACTCACAGGAATAGATTCCAAAACTCTGGAAACATTAGGCGATGCAGCATGCCCTTCCACAAAGAGGAAAAAGGTTGTGACTCCAATAACCTTATGATAAAACATCCATGGTAAAATCTGCTCCAACCCAGCTGATGTACTTGTTGTAATACAAATCTGCTATTTGAGAAGCAAAACAGCCGAAGGTTATAACTATCACTCCAATTGCTCCTGGAGGAAAACTCAGCTAACAAAAAAGATATGGAGGTTGAAACTTGGTTTAGGTCTTCTACATATAATGGATGTATGTGTGCTTACTATAAAACTGATTTGATGAGAAAGAAAATCACTTGATGAAAGAACAACTTTATAAAGCAAAAATATTTTAAATTCGAACAACAGGTCATTTGGGAGAAAGATTCAGTGTACGCATCAAAAGAAAAAAAACTTGGAAGTCGATGAATTGAATAATACAAATTTTTACATAGGATCTGAAACACAGAAACGGGTCAAAGCCGAAATTGGAGAAATCAACAAGACCCCAAGCTGAAACCACCATGGTTAAGCGATATTCGGCAAATATCAATTACCAGAAGCAAGATCAATCCTCCAAAAAAAAAAACCCCACCAAAAATAAGCATAAAGTAGCATACCAAGCAAGAAAACCTATCCCAATATAAAAAAAAAAAATTGCAATATAATAACTTATAGCCAAGAAAACGAATCACCAAAAAAGGCAGGTTCAGATCATTCGGGGGAAAGAAGAAAAAAGCCGTACCTTTGGCTTTAAATTAGCTTCAAAACCAAATTTCCAGTCCCCATAGTAAGGGAAAGAAGGTGAAGAGCTGCGACCAAGATTGATGCAATCGGAAGAAGAATGGGATTTGGGGGAGAGAGATGAGAAAGTCTCCATGCCAGGGAAGACCTCGTGATGGGACCCACGTGGGGCCCATCGGGAAGTGGCGGAGGATGTGGCGATGGTGGGATCGGATACACCCCCTCCGCGCCACTGGAGAACGAAGGCTAAGGCAGCTAAAGACAGAGGGAGGATTGTTAGGAGGAGGAGGAGCTTGGAAAGGAAGGATTGGGTGGAGGAGGCCAGAGGAGCGGAGCGGTGGTTGTGGCTGGGCATGGTTGTGGTGACGGTGGTGGAGAGGGAGATCAAGGAGTTTTCAAGTGTAAACCTCCGCTCTGACCAAATGGCGAGCGAGTGAGCCTTTTTGTTTTTCTCCTATTAGCTATTGGCTATTGCAAAATTTCGTTTTTTCTTTTTCCCTCTTTTTAAACAAATTTTCAGTTTTGCATTTTAGTTATTTTTATTTTGCATGGATTGGATTGGATTGGATAGGATACTTGTACAATAAGTAGAAATAAATATAAATATAAGTATAGTTTTTATTATAAAGGAGATTTCTTTAAATTCATGCTTTTATAATATTTGTTTTTTTCAAAAAATCAAAATTGAAAATGTTTAAGAATTATTATTTCAAACATTGTTGTTAAAAATTTTAAATTCTACAAATGATATTAAAATATTATTATTTTTTTAATTATTATACTAATTTTTATTTTTAAATATATCTTCTTAGAGTTATGATAATCCTCTAATTCAAATGAAATTAAAAAAAAAAAACTTTACTTTTCTTCATTTTTCTTACTCCAAAAACACATTTCAATGCCAAAAAGTATTATATAGTAGTATTTTATATGGTAAATTAAAAAAAAAGGAGTAAAAGTCTAATACTATTATTATGTAATTCAACATATTTCTATTTAACTAAATTTATTAGTATGTGCTAATTTCTCTTTTTGCCCCAAAATCATACTTTAAAAACCTTTAAACTTTTTTTTTTTAAAATACACTAGGAATAGTGTCTTCATTATTAAAAAAACCCTAGTTTAATTACTTCAATAAAATTTTGCACCAAAAATTTTGGTAACTACTACAAGTAGTTAGTAGTACTAATTACTATTATAAAAAAAAAACAAAAAGAAAAAAAAAAAGTGGCACTAATTACTTAACACTAAGTACTTTGTTTTGCGGAAAAATGATTTTCAAAAAGTATTTTTTAATATTATTTTATGAAAAATAATTTAATTAACAAAAATAAATTTTAAATTAACAAAAAATTAACTCATCTTTTTCAAATAATAACTTATTCAAAAAAAAAAATTTATTCGTAAAACAAAAGACCTAATTTTGGTCAATTTCAGGAGTGCACAAGAGCTGGGTATTTATAAAACCAACGAGGCCTTCCAAAACTACACCGCAACCGCAAATACAAGCACTCCCATTTTCCATCTACCATAAAAAAACCTAACCCTAGAAATCAAACCCAAAAAAAATCCCCTAATTAGTAAAGGATTCAAATTTCGTGTCAGTGGGATTTTGAAGTATAGATGCTTGGTTTTGGTGAAGTTGAAGAGGATCAGAGAGAGGGTTCTTCCGTTAAATGCTCTCTCTTTATCTCCCCTTCAAAGTTCCTTCTTTTTTCATGTCTTCTTCCATCACACCCTCTTTCTTCTCTGCTCCTTCAGGGTCCTCTCAAGCCCTAGGCTTTTCTCTTTTATCTATACCTCTCTTTACCTCTCAAACTTCGCCTTTGTATAAAACATGACTGATTCTAAGGTAAGTTCCCTTCCCTGCCTTTAAAGATTTCAACTTTTTTAGTATTTTTTATATCTGGGTTTTTGTTAAATGGGCATAATATTGCTGTTTCTGAGGTGGGTTTACTTTTATTTTCTTAAGGAATTAAAATTTAGGATTTTGTTGTTGTTGTGGATTTATGCTTATGCCATCTTTTTATATTTAGCATCACACTTTTTTAGTTTTTGGATTGATTGATTATTGTGGGACGGGATTTACCTACATACAAATATCATTTGGTTGAAATTGAATTATTGTGAATGATGAAAAGGAGGTTTTTCCTTTTTCTCTTTTTAAGACAAGCCTTACTATGGTTTACTTATGCATGAGCCATCAGTTGCGTAGGCCTCTAACCAGAATTGTGGCTCTATTGTTTTCCTTACTTTTAACAGATATTCGTTTTTGGGTCATTTACTGAAGATGAAACCAGGTCATTGCTGTTAAAGCAGTCAGATGGGAATGCTGTAAAGCCCGCCGAAAAGAATGAATTGCAATTTGGTTCTTTGAATTTTGCAGCTGGAGGATCTTTGGGTAGTGCCAAAGGTGATTTGAGCAACAAGCCAGTTTCCTCAAACGGGCCAGTTGGATCACCAATTGAGGATGGAAAAACTAGAAAACCAGCAACAGATCATTCCTCCACTGCACTTCAAACTCCAAAAGAAAATGGAAGTACTAAGAGTTCCACCTATAGTTCTAGCCTCAGTAATGGTGCAAAACAACTGAATGCAAAAGGCATTGATGTAACTCCACTGCACTTATCGCTAAATGAATGCGGTCCCTTGAATGATTTTCAAAGCTTGAAATTTTATGTCCTTGATAGTGAAAGTATAGAGGGTAGAGATCAGAATGGGATGATTAATATTTCATTAGGATGCACTGTTCAAGGAGACATTCAGAAGGCAGCCAAGGATCCAATTACAGTTGTTAAAAACTTATTACCCCGAGGCTTAATCAACTCTGGAAATTTATGCTTTCTCAATGCCACTTTACAGGCTCTCTTATCCTGTTCTCCTTTTGTCCAGCTCTTGCAGCAACTTAGACTTCGTAATATACCCAAGGTTCCTTGAACTTATGCACTAATAAATGACCATCTCAAGTTGATGATTTGTTATATTTGAATATGAGTAAATTTGAACATGTCAATAGATTCAACTAACCTTCTCCTGTGTTTGGCTTTGATTTGATAGGTTGGCTATCCAACATTAATTGCTTTTTTAGAGTTTGCATCTGACTTTGATGTGCCATCCAGCAATTCTGATGTCAAGAAGAAAGATACAACAGATCTTGAGATCGGTAGGCCTTTAAGCCCTGCCATGTTTGAAGCTGTCCTTAAAAGTTTTACTCCTGATGTGCCAAATAGCATATCTGGTAGGCCAAGGTTTGTATACTTTCTGCTTCAATATTACAGTATTTGTGTTTTTTACCTGTCCCAATTAACATTTTTTATTGAACTATGTTACTCAGACTTGGGTGTGAGTGTCCGGTATGGGTATGTGTCCGATACGGGTATGTTCAATTTTTTCTAAGTTTTTTCATGTATTTGGAGGGTCCTTGGAGGGTCATATCCCCATACCCATGTCCGGATAGACGTTCGACATTGGTGTCCGGTACTTATAGAAAAATGAAGAGTCGGAGCAACATTATTGAAATATCACCAACATTATTGAAATATCACCTTCCATGATCATGGATTTATATATGCTAGTTCTGGCCCTCTTGATTTCTTTTAAACCTTTCCGAAATGCTAAAAAAATTTGAGAGCGTAGTTATCTTACCTATCAATTCCCTCTCTCCTTGCTTTGGTGTCAATTATATAGTAACTTAGTGCAACCTTGCTACAACTTTTTCATCAGCATCATATTAGAAGAAATATTATGATTGGTTGAAATGTTTGTATATGCTTGAAAACAGAATGATTAATAGACTTAACTATCTACTGTGTTCAATGTCTTGCAATTTAGACAACTGTTTGTCTTCTGTAATAACATCGTGATGATTTTTTTATGTATAATCCTTTTCAGGCAGGAAGATGCTCAGGAGTTTTTAAGTTTTATCATGGATCAAATGCATGATGAATTGATTAAGCTTCAAGGGCTGTCCGGTAGCTTTAATGGGGTCAGGTCATCACTAGTTTCTTCTGTAGAAGATGATGAATGGGAGACAGTTGGGCCAAAAAACAAATCAGCAGTCACAAGAACTCAAAGCTTCCTTCCTTCGGAGCTTAGTGATATTTTTGGAGGACAGTTGAGAAGTGTGGTGAAGGCAAGAGGTAGGACTTTTGCTATGGCTGCAAAGTAGATGACATGAAAATAGCCAATTTATGGGGTGATTTATTTGATTACATATATTTATGGGGCTTGCCAACCGTTGTTTTTTTTTTCTTCACTTTGTGACTTTACCTACCAAAAGAGTGCTCAGACAAGCTAAACACTGACATAGACGAGTCAACTAGATAATTCCAGCAATTTATGCTTGTAAAATTGGATCTTTAAACAAATTGGAAATATATATACTTATTCAAACTTGGTTTTATTCATCTGTCACATCCAGATGTTAGTTTGTGTTTCTTGGGTGGATTTTGGACTGTGTTATCTGGTTACTACCATTTATTAACTTGTTAATTGTTTCTTTTTCTTAATTTGTTTTGCGGGGCAGGGAACAAGGCTTCTGCTACTGTTCAACCATTTCTATTGCTCCACCTTGATATCCACTCTGAAGCTGTTCATACTATTGAGGATGCACTTCATTTGTTTTCTACACCAGAATATCTTGAGGATTATCGTGCATCAACAGCTGGGAAGGTATTTATTTTCTTTTAATTGTTTCCTTTTGCTGTTGGCTACTATATTCTATTTTTGTATAAATCTTATACTTTGAGTGTTTGTTTGTGTTATATGTCTCATATTTTTCCTGTATGTTTAGATATTGCTTGTGATAAATTGGATATTTGTTCGGTGTTTATGCCCAGCAGGCTGGTGTTGTCACTGCCAAAAAATCTGTCCAGATACAGACACTTTCAAAGATAATGATTTTGCACCTGATGCGATTTAGCTATGGAAGCCAGGGGAGTACAAAGTTGCATAAGCCTGTACACTTCCCATTTGAGTTGGTATTGGGCCGGGAGCTACTTGTTTCTCCATCCACTGAGGTAATACTTCTCTTTATACTTCTCTTTATTCACTTGTTTAAATGACTGCATTGCATTATTCTGTATGGTGCAATTCACATTCTGAAAAATGAAGTAGCTGTTAGTCAAAGTTGAGTAGCTAACTTGCTTTAAGTCTTTCTTTTACTATAGTATCTGCTACAAGGAATGCTATATTCAGGTTCTTGTTTATTTTTGCCCCCTAACCAATTAGTGCTGTATGCAATGTTTATATTTGTACTTCATTTATAGGGCCGGAAATATGAACTTGTCGCTACAATAACCCATCATGGAAGAGAGCCCTCTAAGGGGCATTATACAGCTGATGCTCGTTATCCCAATGGCCAATGGCTGCGATTTGATGATTCCTCTGTCACAGCCATTGGGACAAGCAAGGTGTTGCATGACCAAGCATATGTTCTCTTCTACGAACAAACATAGAAGGCGCGACTTATACCTTTGTTTGCATAATACTCAACCTCGTACTATGTCGTGTGTGTGTTTGTGTATGTGTGCTTGGAACATAATTACAGAATTGGCTCCTTGATTTTTCCTTTTCTTGTAACAGTGGGCGCTCCTTACCTTTAAATGGAGAATCGAACTGCAGCTGATTTATATAGGTATTTTGTAATGATATTATCAAACTGTATGGAAGTTCTTGCTATTTAATGAAATTTTGCTAATCAAACTCTTAAACATCCTCATTAATATTAAACATCATGATGTGCTATTATTTGCTTAAAAAAAATAAAAATAGAAGTTTCAAAATAACAAAAGTATGTTGTTGTGGAAAATCAAACATTTCTTTTTGGTGGATGAAAAATGTTTGATATCCTTCAGAGGTGTTAGCAAACTGTATGTTGGAGCATTAGTGTATCTCTGTCTTACCAGACCAGACATTAGTTTGGCAGTGAACAAACTATCCCATTTTATGCGCAAACCACCTTAGCTTCATTATACAGCCTTGAAGAGGGTTCTCAGATACTTGAAGAATACTTTATTTCATGTTTTCTTTATCAAGACAGCTTCTCCTTTACAACTTACCATCTTTTTCAGACTCGGATTGGGCAGGAAATGTTGATGATAGAAAATCTACTTCAACTTATTTAATATATCTTGGAGGTACACCTATTTCATGGAGTTCTAAGAAACAAAAAACTGTTGCCAGATCATCCACTGAGGCTGAATACAGAGCTAAAGCTGCAGCTATTTCAGAATTAACATGGATTAAGTCTATCCTTCATGAGCTTCATTTTTAGTTCCATCCTTACAGTCTATTGTGATAACACGAGTGCTACTTACACATGTGCCAATCCTGTTTTTCACTCTTGCATGAAGCATCTGGCGCTAGATTATTTTTTTGTCCAAGAAAAAAGTTTCTAAAGGGCTTCTGCAAGTTAAGCATATTTCCATAGTTGAACAATTGGCTGATATACTGACCATGCCCCTGTCCAGAGCTCAATTTCAACTTCTCTTATGCAAGATTGGTGTAACAAATGGTTCCACCATCTTGCAGAAGATATTAGAGGGAATTCAGCTTTGAATCAAATTATACTTAAAGACTTAGTCTTAGATCAGTAGATAATGTAAACTTATCTTTAGTTAAGAAGTTCAAATAGATGGAGAATAACAAAGCATGCCATGCCATATGTTGGATTGGAAGTTAGCCATCATGCAAACAAAAATATTCTTCATGTTATTAACTTATTGGAATTTTCCGAAACTTCTTATATAATTCTATTCCTAATGTTACTATCTAAATCTACCCTGCATATATAAGCCAAAAGTCAAGAACAAGAAGGAGATGATTCTCAAGATCTTCTTAGGCTTCAGGTTTACACGCCTAATTTCTTAAAATTTGTATCAGAAGCATTGACATAAATTGAAAAAAATTATTATATAGCAGTGGAAACCTTTGAAAAACAAAGCAAACCTTCATTACTGAAACTTTGGAGGATGTTCTAATGAAACACAATTCAAGAGACTTTTTACAGTTGTTTTTTTTTTTTTACCTTGGATGCTGTTTCCTAGGGACATCCTTAGTTTAGTTGATTCAGATCAAAACCATGTTTTTTCTGACTTTAAATAATTGATGATGTCGTTTGTTCAAGTGGATCTTGAAAGTTAAATATTAATCTTTGACTTGTTATCAATAAAATTTCTCGATGACCAAAACCGTGTTATACTGACTTTAATTTATTGATGATGCCATTTGCCCAAGTGGATCCCGAAAGTAGGATATATTAATTTGACTTTCTTTGCAAGCCAGCTTCAGCCAGCTAATAACAGGAAAACAAAAAACAAAAAACTTAATCTTCTCATCTTATGATACCTCCCCAGCTAATTGCTTCTCAACCAGGCATCATTGCAGTAATTCATACTCATTGGGAACATATATTTTCGTTTTCATCTCATTAATCCAAGCAAAACATGGCTGCAGGAGAGCCCTTTCTGGCAGGGGTGCTTCAGGTTCTGCTTGGCAGTTTGGCATCTGGAGAGTTATTGGAGTTTGCATTCCATGGTGGTATTCAGGAAAAGCTGAAGAAGTGGAGGAAAATGTTGTCAACAATTCAGGATGTACAAAAAGATGCAGAACAAAAGAAACTAACCAATGGAGCTGTCAAAATCTGGCTGTCTAATCTCAGAGATTTGCTTTATGATGTGGAAGATATACTGGATGAAGTTGCCACAGAATCTCTACGATGCAAGCTAATGGCACAACGTCAAGCTAGCTCTAATGTGGTACATAATCAAGTCCCTAGTCATTTCACTTGTTTGAAAGCAATAGCTGTTCAATTTACTGTTAATACTGGGTCCAGGATAAATTCTATCACTACCCGGTTAGAACAGATCTCAAACCGCAGAATTAAACTTGGATTAGAAAAGATTTTTGAAGGAATGTCTTCTAAGGCACAAAAAAAGCCATTGAATTCATGTTTTCCAACAGAATTTAGTGTTTATGGTAGAGATAAAGATAAAAAGAAGATACTTGAAGAATTGATGTTAAGGGACAGATCAAGTGGGTGCAATTTTTCTGTAATACCCATCGTTGGTATGGATGGGGTTGGTAAGACAACACTTGCTCGGCTTATTTATAATGATGAAACATTGAAAGATTTTGATTTAAAAGTTTGGGTTGATGCATCATATAATGACATTGATTTAGCTAATGAAACTCTGTTGAATATGCATAAATGGTATTGGGAGGAAGACTTCAATACTCAACTTATACTAAGAAAGGAATTATCTCAAAAAAGATTCTTTCTTGTTCTAGACAATGTCCAAAGGAATAATATTGCTGGTCAATGGGACGCCCTGAAGTTAGTATTTATGGCTGGAGCAGCAGGAAGTAAGGTCATTGTGACTACACGAGACAGAAATGTTGCTGTAATAATGGGAGCCGCTGAATATGTGAAGCTGAATCCTCTAACAGATGATGATTGTTGGTCTGTGTTTGTAGATCATGCACTTCCAAACAGAGATTTTGACACAAATCAAAATTGGGAACTGGTTCGCCGAAAAGTTATTCAAAAATGCAAAGGCTCACCATTGGCAGCTAAGGTTCTTGGTGGCCTTTTGTATTGTGAAGAAAGAGATGAATGGGAGAATGTACTAAATGGAAACATATGGAGTTTATGTGGTGAAGAAGATGATATCATCCCGGTGTTAAGATTGAGCTACCACTATCTACCTTCACATCTAAAACGGTGCTTTGCCTACTGTTCTATATTGAAGAAGTATGAATTTGAAGAGATAGAGCTGATCCTGTTATGGATGGCCGAAGGTTTAATTCAGCAGGGAGAAGAGAATCAACAAAGCAAGGATCTGGGTCATGAGTACTTTCAAGAGCTACGTTGCAGGTCACTGTTTCAACAATCAAGTGAGGATACATCAAGATTCTTTATGCATGATTTGATCAGTGATCTGGCGCAATGGGCTGCAGAAGATGTGTGTTTTAGATTGCAGTGCAATGATAAGCAATCCAAGGGATCCAGAAATGCCCGCCATTCATCCTATTTTCGTGGCAACTTTGACAATCACAAAAGAATTGAAGAATTTTACAATGTTGAAAGTTTAAGGACTTATCTTCCACTACGAAGGAATCCACATCTTTTCCAGGTCTTCTACCTGACTACTAAAGCTCTTGATTTACTTCCAAAGTTAAGATGCCTAAGGGTGCTATGTCTAAGTAGATATTACATCAGATTTCTTCCGGAATCAATTGGTGATCTGAAACATCTAAGGTATCTTAACCTTTCATATACTGCAATTAGAAATTTACCTGAATCGACAAGCAATCTGTGCAATTTACAGACATTGTTGTTGAAAAATTGCTTCTATCTTAAGAAGTGGCCTGCAAATATGTCCAATCTAATCAACCTACAATATCTGGATGCCACTAATGTGAATTCAGTAGAAGAGATGCCAGTGGGAATGAAGGAACTGAAAAATCTTCGTATGTTACCTGAGTTTGTAGTGGGAAACAATGTTGGGTCAGGGATAGGAGATTTAAAGAAATTAAAGTTGCTCCAAGAGTCTTTCAGCATTAACAGGTTGGAAAATGTGGTTGATTCTCAGGAAGCATCAAATGCTGAGCTAAAAGATATGAACCTAAAGATCTTGTCGCTGAAATGGAGCTCAAAATTTGATAAGTCAAGAGATGAAAGTTTTGAAACTGATGTAATAGAAAAGCTACAACCTTCTACTAAGTTGAAAAAACTCAGCATCGAGTATTATGGTGGCATAAAATTTCCTAAATGGCTTGGAGATCCTTCATTCTCTCATATGGTGCATCTCCAGTTAGATGATTGTGAGAGGTGTATATCTTTGCCTCCACTTGGGCAATTGCCATCCCTCAAGGACTTGTGTATCAGAAGATTGTCAGCTGTCAAGAGTCTTGGCCCAGAGTTTTTCGGGGATGCTGTCTTAGAGCCTTTTCCAGCGCTTGAGACTTTACATTTTGAAGATATGATAGAGTGGAAGGATTGGAGGTTTCCTTCCGATGTTGCTGACAAAGAGTTTCCTCGCCTACGCGAGCTCACAATAAACAACTGCCCCAAGTTATCTGGAAAATTACCCAGCTATCTACCATCTTTAGAAAAGCTTGTAATTTATCATTGTGAGCAGTTAGTAGTTTCAGTACCTAGCCTGCCAATGCTTAATAAATTGACGATCGACGGCTGCAAAGAAGTGGTGCAAACCAGTACAGTTGACTTCAGCACACTAGACTTGATGCAACTTTTAAACATTTCTAAGTTGACATGTCTAACAGATGGCTTCATGCAAGGGTTGACAAAGGTAGAAAATTTGCTGATCGATGTTTGCAAGGATCTGCAGTCTTTGGGGAGCCTCAGTTTTGTTCGTTTTTTAGAAATTAGAAATCGTTTCCCACTGATTTCCTTAGGGGCAGAGGAGGAAGCAAATAAGAAGCCACAACTGGAGATCCCCTTCAGTGTCGAATGTTTGACTTTGCATCGTTATGAAAGGTTAGAGAAGTTGCAAAAACCCTTCCCCAGCCTTGCCAATCTTCGAGAGCTATATATTACCGAATACGACGGATGTGTTTTATTTAGAGAGTCCATTTTGCCTTCAAGTCTTAAAAAACTAGCAATCAAAGACTGCTTTGATTTAAGGTGTGTGCTGGATGAGGAAGAGACCGTTAACATCAGAAACACATGTCTTCTTGAGGAGTTAACCATTAAATCATGCCCGTTTCTTACATGCTTGTCTGCTAAAGGGGAATTACCTGCTTCACTTCAATACCTCGAGATTTCACTTTGCGCAACACTGGAAATGGTAACATCCGGGGGAAAGTTACCATCTGCTCTTAAGCACCTTAGCATTTCTTGTTGTTCAAAATTGAAGTCAATAGCAAAAAGATTTCAAAAGGGTTCATCTCTTGAATACATGTCAATAATGTATTGTGAAAATCTTAAATCACTACCTGAGTGCCTGTACAACCTCAATAACCTGAAAATATTTTATATAGCTAGTCTCTGGAGTTTTGTTTCCTTTCCAGAAGGAGGTTTCCCAGCTGCCAACCTGAGATTGCTAATGATCAGCTGCTGTGACAAACTTGAGGCTCTGCCCAACTGCTTCCACAAGCTTGCATCTCTTCAACGCTTGGATATAGGTGGTTGTCCGAATATCATATCCTTCCCAGAAGAGGGTTTACCTCCCAATCTGACATCACTTGAGGTCAGAGGTTCCAAAATATGTAAGCCATTATTTGAGTGGGGATTGCACAAGCTTGCTTCTTTAAAAGGACTCACCATTCGTGGATGTCAAGATGTTGAGTCCTTTCCACAGGAGGATATAGGAATGAAGCTGCCTTCTTCTCTAACTTTGCTGGTAATTGAAGATTTTCCAAGCTTGAGATACCTATCCTCCAGGGGCTTCAGAAACCTCAACTCTCTGGCTAGCTTGAGTGTTTCAGACTGCCCAAAGCTCACATCTCTACCAAAAGATGGTCTACCTCCCTCACTTTTGCATCTGAGTATCGATCAATGTCCTCTGCTAGAGCAACACTGCAGAAGAAATAAAGGACTAGAGCGGTTCAAGATAGCACACATTCCTCATGTTAGAATAGGTCATAGATTTATTCATGATCGAGAAGAAGAGTAAAAATGACTTTCAACAAATGAGGGTTTGGGGGTAGAGATGTCCCTGTACTTAAGCTCTGGTGTGTCAATCTTGAAAGCCTCAAAACCTGATGCATTAATTAAGGTGTTGGTTTTTCAATTATTTGGTTTTCATTGTATTTGTTTACTTGTCTTCACACATTTGAACATTGTCCTGTATTTAGCATGTATTCCTACTTGTTTTGAATGAAGTTTTGAGATGATACTGTTCTTGGCAAGATGTTGAACTGGTAAGATATGCAGACAGTGGAATTCAATTCCAAAACGCACTTTGCCAGCATTGCAATCATTACATGCACAATAGTAGGATTCCTAGAAGAACAAGCAAACATGTTATTTGTTCTTCATTTCATTAACAGCTAGTAGGATTTCTTTAAATAAATTATATCTTGGATCTAAGTTTTGCAAATTTCAGTTTGAAGTTCTGACTAATTAGTTTCAGTCTAAGCTTTCACCAACTTTTTCTTTAGAGAATTTGAACTGATCTGTCAAGGTTACTAACTCAGTTGCTGATACATAAATTTAACCATTTGGAAGATAGAAAGTTATGATAATCAAATCGTTTCAAAGAAGCGGCCTTTTAAACATGTCATATGACCTATTAAACTGATGCTTTTTCTCATAAGGTTTCAAAAAAGTACTCTACAATTTAGTCAGCCTAATTAATTTAACCAAATTCTAAAATATTTCTTTTTAAAAGAGCTTGACCAATTATTTGCTTCAACTTTTTGTGTAGCCGCCCTCAGACCAGACAATTCTGAGAGACTGATATATGGGTTGTGGGTTGGCTGCATTCCTTCAAAGTTTTCTTACTGTTGCCTTTTGATGTCTGCTTGATTTTTTATTTATTTATTTTACTATATAATAATTCAAAGAAATACTTTCTCTAATAATACACAAAACTCAAAAGCAAAGGGTGGTCCTTTTCTTTTCGCACAAAGAAAAGTTAGTCCAATTTAGAAAGGGTTAGAATTTGAACCCGTATTTAAGCCAGTTGGTTCATGCAGCCACCCTTAAAAGGTGGCATTTAGTAGATTTGGGATTCAAATCTCAGCATCTGCAATAACTTCTCATAACCTCCGGCTGTAGCCTCCTTTGCACCTACAAATAGCATACAAAATTCTTATAAAGAAGCTCTAAACAAATTACTTATATATAGAAGTCCTTAGAAGACTGTTGGGTTAGGCAGCATCTTTTTACTTTGTTGCTTTAGATGGCAGCTTGCTTCCATTTTCATGAACCTATGGAGCTATTTTATGTGTTCTTTCTGTGGTCCAATACAGAGAGGATCCATTTGGCTACAAGGATAAAAAATAAACAAGTATGAGCAGAGCAATTGTCGGTTCACTGCTTGCGGGTTAAACAAGCTTGATTGGTTGCTTTATAGTGACTTAAACAACTGTTCCCTTACTATATTGATTCCTTGATGCTTTGAGTTTTCTGGTCTAAAAGAAAACTATAATTAATTGTAGGCCAAATGAATGGTTTTCAACTTAATTAGTCCTAAGTAAAGGACAAATGTTTCCACTAATCCAACAAAAGCAGAAGAATATTTACATTGATGAAGTTGGAGAACACCAAAAATACACAATATAATTAAGCCAAAGATTCCTTTCTTAATAGCTTATTAAATATTTGTTTAAGTTCTTATTTTTAAGAGTTGGTAAGATTTTGAGGTTTCTTTATACCTATAATCTAAGTATTTTCCTAATTATACTAGAAGTTTGTCATGTTCAATGGTAACAATGCCATGTTCTGTGGCCCCTGCACCAGAAATCATCACTTGATTAAGCTCAAATTTGTCTTCAAGGACCTGATTCAAATAACTAAATTGCATAAGAGCCCCAACACAATCATGTAATGGCCACAAATTATTGTTTAATTCCTTGATTAAATCAATTAAATTCTAATTATAATTGAGAAGGAATAGAAATCCAAACAATCTCTCTGATGTTTACCTGATTTGTTTGTCCTTGATTATAGCAAACACATGATTCCAGCAAAAAATGATTATTCTTCATTAAACAACATAAACCTGCTACATTCTCAATAATGCAACTGAAATAATAAAAAAAGTTGTAAATTATTGTATTGCTTGAAATTTCCCTCAAACCACTAATTACAATTAACAAGAATCCAGAAAATTGTATGAAAACCCAGAAAAAAGGAACCAAAAAATAAAAAGAAAAATTGATATCACACATCACTCTGAAGAATTTTATCCTAAGTAACTGCACATTAAAACCTGAACCCCAAAAACCAACTTCAAGATCTTCAATTCTGTTTCCCTATTATGTTCACAGCTTTAATCAAAACTAAACCAAATGACTCCAGAGTACTCCAGAAGCACTACAAACAAATAAAAAAAGGAAGCAGTGCTTCACTACTCACAAATGAAAATCTTCCTAATACAAGACAATATATAGATTTCAGATCTGTGTTAATTATGTGCTGCTGTAGGTAGAGAGGTTTCCTCGTTTTTAGCAGAGTTCTTGGGCACCCACCACACCCTTATAGATTTGTCAAGGCCTCCACTATAGAGCAAGAAACCAGTACCAACATTACAGGGTGATGCCTGCAAACACTTTACTGGCCCTTCATGCCCATTTATCACCCCAACTTTACAAAGTTTACCATAAGCCTCTTGCTTCCAAATACCAATGGTTTTATCAGCTGAGCCACTGCACAAAAACTCTCCCATCAAGCACATACACAAAACAGCCATATCGTGTGCTTTTGTCTCACTTACCAATTTCCAACTAACGAAATTACTATTCCCTTCCCACCCCATAACAAATCCATCTGAACCTCCTCCATAAACCCACTTTCCATCCTCAGAAACAACAACTGAATTCAATGAAACATCCTTATGACCCTCCAAAATCCCTTGCAACAAATGAGAGGCCTTCCCTTGTTTTCCCCAAGCCTTAATCTTCCCATCCGCCGATGCTGAGTAGACTATTCCCTTACAAGCTACCAAACTATTGATAGCATCATCATGGGCTTTAATTGATTCCAAACACTTCAAATCAGATATCCTCCACACCTTAAGGGTCTTATCCCATGAACCAGAATAAATCAACCCATTATTGAATGTCAAACAAGAAATACTATCAGCGTGTTCAATCCATAAATGCTTATGATTCCGCCGAGTTTGGACATAATTGCTTTGCTTCATGAACTTCCCCAAATAGTCCTTAGTAGTAGGAAGTGTGTCAACAAGCTTAAACACATTCTCTGAGCTTCTTGACACCTTCCATACTCTGATCCTACTATCTTGATGTGCAGTGAAAACCTTATTGCTAACAGTAACAAGCGCCTTTACCGAGCCATCACCTTGGCCAAACTTTGTGAACTGCCTCAAGTCAGGCTGTTGCCACACTATAATATCCTTGCCTTGTGATGCACTTAAGATGAATTCCCCACATAAGGCCAAGCAAGAAACTGAACCAATATGCCCGGACAGCACTGCCAATGGTTTATATGATTGAAACCCACATAATGATTTGCATGGAAATTCATATTTGGTGACATCTTGAAGCACAAAACGATGAGATGCGACTGGGCTATCATCAGCTTCACTGCTTGTGCTGCTACTACTTGTTGTGGCAGATGATAATAAGGGAGTTGACAAGACAGCTTTTTGCATAGAAGGAGCCATTGTAATAAGAACCATTTCTTGAATTCTATGCGCTCCTATCTAAGAGAGAGACTAGAGAGAGAGAGGGGTATGGATATAAAAAGAGAAAGATTGAAACTGAGGAGGGGGGTCTAAAGAAAGGCACGGATTTCTTGTTAGAAAGAGAGAGAGAGAGCTTCTGAATAAATGGAATAGAGGGTGAGGTGTAACGGCTACTTTGACAAATATAAGTTTGCTCATGAAAAGTAGGTGTGAGAAAAGGGTCCAGCAGCCAGCAGGAGCTAGCTTTTTTATTTATTATTTTAATGGAGGATTGAGCTGTTGGGCCTTTTCTGTTTGACCAATTCTAGTGTGACATGTATAATGTATCAAGGTTTTACGCTTCCAGCATGTCTCATTTTGATGGGATCTTCATCTTCTTTCTGTTTTCATGGTACATTTCCTGTTATTCCCAGAGCTAAGAAGCTGGAGAGTGGAGACTCAGTGAAGTTTCTGCTTTGTTTCCATTCAATGAGTGATTTCATTTGCTTAAAAAAGAATTATACAAAATGTAAATATTTGCTTGTTTGTGCAAAAGTACTATCCAACAACAAACAATTGAGAAAATTAAATCGATTTGCAGAAATTTGTTTTAAACAAATAAGTCCCATTGGGTTTTTTTTCTTTTCATCTGTCTTCAAATTTGCCAGCATAACTCAAGGTCAGTACTTGCATTAGATCTTAGAAGATCAGGACAAGATAATGAGGTAGTGCTAATTCAACTAAAGCTAGTGGAATTCAGACATTCTTCTTCAAAAACCTGATACATCAAATCTCTGGTTCTGCTCTATTAGACTTGCTGATGGATGAGATATTGAAAGCTAGCTGCTAGCCTTCTTTAATTTTTTATTTTTTATCCACAGTGAAAACATTAGAATTACATTATAAATTGATAATGTTTTTATTATTTAAAATTACCACTTAACATTATGAAATTATACAAATATATTACAATTACATATATATATATATATTATAATTACTGAAAATATTAGATATTACACAAATATATTACAATTACATAGATATATTACAATTACTGAAAACATTATATATTACATGTATACATTAGAATTATTGAAAACAGTAGATAAATTGATAATGTTTTCAGTAATTTAAAATTACCACTTAACATTACGAAATTACACAAATATATTACAGTTACATAGATAAATTACAATTACTGAAAATATTAGATATTACATGTATACATTAGAATCACTTAAAGAATTATTGAAAATATCTAATATATAATGTCTAATATATGTAATATACAATTACTGAAAACATTATCAATTTATCTAATATATGTTGTAATATATTAATAATTATAATTGTAATTCTATAATGTTTATATATTTATTTATAATATATCTAATGTATATAATATATTACAATTACATAGATATATTACAATTACTGAAAACATTAGATATTACATGTATATATAGAATTACTGAAAATATTAGATAAATTGATAATGTTTTCAATAATTTAGAATTACCACTTTACATTACGAAATTACACAAATATATTACAATTACATAGATATATTACATGTAATATCTAATGTTTTCAGTAATTATAATATATTTATGTAATTATAATTTTCCGAGCTCGTTTCCTATTTTTTTCAGAATTTCCTCTTGGAATTTCGGATTAGTGCACCCGAACTTTGTCTTTTTCATTTGAGCTCCTATTCTGGATTTAATTATAATATATGTAACTGTAATATATCTATGTAATTATAATATATTAGTTAATATATTTATGTAGCTGTAATATATCTATGTAATTGTCATGTATTGTTATATATCTAATGTGTAATTGTAATAAATATATTTATGTAATATTTCTATATAATATTACATAGATACATTATTAATTATATTTATGTAATTGTAATATATCTATATAATTGTAATATATCTAATGCGTAATTATAATGTATCTATGTAGTTGTAATATATTACATGTAATTATAATATATCTATGTAATTGTAATATATTTGTGTATCTATTGTAATGTGTAATATATTTATGTAACTGTAATATATTATAATACACAAATATCTATTTCAATTTACATAGATATATTACAATAGATACACAAATACATTACAATTATATAGATATATTATAATTACACATATATATATATATATATTACAATTACATAAATATATTATAATTACTGAAAACATTAAAATATATATATATATATATATAATTGTAATATATTTATAATGCTACACAAATATCAATTTATATTAAATATATCTATGTATTACAAATATATTTATACAACATATAAATTACTGATATATTGTAATTGTATATTAATATATATTTGTGTAATTACATTAGATATCTATGTATAATATCAATTTAGTAATATTATCAATATTATCTATTAATATATTTCAGTAATTGCAATACCTAAATTGTATTATAATTGAATATCAGTAATATCTATCAATACATTACATTAAATTAATTAATTAATTACAATATATTACAATTATTAATTACATAGATATTCGTAACGTTAAGTGGTAATATTATCAATTTATCTATGTAATATCTATATGTAATTGTAATATTGTAATATATATATATATAATATCTAATATTTTCAGTAATTTTAATGTATACATGTAATATCTAATGTTTTCAGTAATTATAATATATATATATATGTAATTGTAATATATCTTTGTAATTGTAATATATTTGTGTAATTACTGAAAACATTAGATAAATTGATAATATTTTTAGTAATTTAGAATTACTACTTAACATTACGAAATTACACAAATATATTATAATTATTGAAAACATTAGATATTTCATGTACACATTAGAATTACTGAAAACATTAGTGCTATGTTTGAAAACTTGAATTTGAAATTTTGGATTTGGATTTCATTTTTATATAAATTGTGAGAATGAAATGCATACATTATGTATAAGTTAGTTAAGATTTAATATGATGATATATTTGAAAGGTATAAAAACATGAATTTCAAATTCACAAATAGCTAAGGTTGCGTTTGGGAACTTGGATTTCAAAAGATGAATTTGGATTTCAAAAATAATATAACGTGTAATAAATCACATGTGAATATGACATTGATGATCTTTTTTCAAATCCATAGATTTGTTGGATGCTTATTTAGCAGTGAATTTGAAATACAATAGCTATTTGTGAATTTGAAATTCATATTTTTATACCATTCAAATATATAATCATATTAAATCTCAACTAATTTATACATAATATATGCATTTCATTCTCACAATTTATATAGCAAATGAAATCCAAATCCAAATTCTCAAATTCATGTTTCCAAACATAACATAAAAGGTATTTCAAATTCACCACTAAATAGGCAAAACCCAAATCCATGGATTTAAGAAATAATCATCAATATTATATTTACATGTGTTTTATTGCACAATTTTTATTATTTTTGAAATCTAAATTCATCTTTTAAAATCCAAGTTCTCAAATGCAACTTAGATAAATTGATAATATGTTTAGTAATTTAAAATTACCACTTAACATTAAGAAATTACACAAATATATTATAATTACATAAATATATTATACATATAATATCTAATATTTTTAGTAATTATATATCTATAGGATTGTCGATGGCTAGGGAGCTTGATTATAGAAGAGTCCTTGTAGAATCGGATTCTTTGTTGGCTGTCCATAAAATTTTACAGCCTCTGAAACTTGGTTCTCCTCTGTGGTTTAGTTATTATGAGCTCTAAATTTTCAGCCCAAAAAGTGTTTTTCAATACCCTATGTTCATTACCTAGAGAATAGAGATAGATATTTGAGGGTGAAGCTACTTTAAAGGCTTGGCCCAAAACATTGTACCATTTGCATTTATAAGATGTCCACATTTACTAATATTAAATCCAAAAAGTTACATTAGCTTTAATGAGGCCTAAAAATAATTTTTGCATCATATATATATATATATATTTACTTGGACCTAATTTAAAGAGTTTAAGGCCTTATTAATAAAAGACCATGTTTGGATTTGATTGAGTGAAAAAAAAAATGAGAAAATTGGTGAAAAATAAAAGTAGTGGATAATTTTTCAATTGAGTGTTTGAATATTTTTAAAATAAAATAAAAAATATTTAAATTATATATTAAATGAAATTTATCTTTTATTATATATATTTACTATGGTGTAATTCAAGATTTGTGTTAATTCATTAATTGAGTGATGTTACTTGATTTAATGATATCAAATTCAATCAACCATTTTATCAATAGTATAAATATCTATAAAAATCTACATTTATTCGTATGCATGTTTGTGTATATATACATATTAGTATATTGGTTTTTTTATTAAAAAATATGGGAAAAAATCATTAAAAAAAAAAAAAAAGAAGAAGAAGAAGGGAGAGATAGAAAAGATAATTATAAAAAAGATAAAAGTTGTTTGTGAAAACTTATAAATTTGTAATACAAGCCAGCCTAATCGATGATAAGTTCATTACGAAATTTGACAAGAAATTGGTATGCATTATATGATGTTCAGACATAATCTAGCCGGCCGTTTGAAGGTTTTGTCTGATGTTTGATTTAGAATTTGATCATTGTCTCAAGTTTTTAACCATTAATTTCAAAATCAACATTATTAAGACTAATGCATCTTTGTTGTATGTTAAGTTGGAAGACAAAATTTGTTTTATTTTCGACAATTCCAAGCCCGTGACTTAGGCACACATTATAGACTTATAGTACTTAGTAAACCCATTTAAACTACTTAAGAGGGATTTTTGTTGTATACTTAGTTTAACTTAAACGAGAAAAACACCATTGAAAGGATGCTTGGACGCAAAACTACAAAATGTCAACTCTTGAAACCATCCCCCCACTTAAACATTGCAAGGATCGACAAGAAGCTATCTTTCATGGCCAAATGACAATTTGTTTTTGTCTTTTCAATTAAGATATATAGAAATTAATTAGCAAGTACCTATATATATATATATATATATATAAATCAAGAGCGTCTAACGTATATAATTAGCTTTCTCTTTCAAAACTCAAAGATAATAATATATAGACCTTGGAAAATACCCATCATTTCATGTTTTTTTTCTAGTTTGGATTTGATTGTACTTTGTTTGATTCTAAGTCTGACCACTCCTCTCCCAGTCCCATAAGAATACAAAACAAAAAGAGAAATGAGGAAGAAGGAAGAATGAGAAATTAAAGCAAAAGAAAAAGGGGAGAAATATCATAATGTTAGATCAAGCATTAATGTATAGGCAAATAATCCTTCATAATTAATACATTGTTCAACTAATGAGGATTTCCTAATAATTATAATGGTTCATGTACAACATATTAATTGCATGAATGAGATGTAAATATATTTATACTGAAAAGAAAAACAAAGAAGAATGAAGGATTTTACACCAATATTAATTTGCCCCATATATAAAACAAAAATGAAAAAAATAAATAAATATATAGTAAGTTTTTGAGGGTAGTGCAAAACAATCACATGTAGCCATGTAGGTGTGTTTGGTTAGAGTTGTCTACTTGTATTTTGGGTGATGAAGGAAGAGACTCATTCTCTACATTTATGATCTATACAGATCATATATCAATATACTGTTGGTGGTAGGGCAGGAGGCATTACCTTCATAATTGTTGTTAATTAATTTTTCATCACCTTTTAAATTTTCAACATAAAACAAAAATATAATACAAACAAAAGGAAAAACAAGTGGGTTACCTTTTACACACTTTGCTCCACTTTCTAGCTTCTACCTATATGTATAGCTATATATGTTAATTAGAGCATGGTAATCTTAATCTACTATATATAGTATTTTTATAACATCTTGGATATGAAGTAATTAATGGTTCTGAAAGTGTGAGAATGATAGAAAATTTAAGAGGTCTGTTTGGACTACTAATATGAAATTCACAGGTTCTATATATATATATATATATATATATATATATATATGCATGGTATATTAATTTGAGAATAATAAAAGGATTTTTAAAAAATTATATATATCCTTCTTTTAGCTGTTTGAAAAGGCCTAGGAAATTTAGGTTACATCTCTGCAGGTGTATTTTCTCTTGAGAAAATGAACTAAATAAAGGGTGCATGAACAAGTCATTAGGATCATATACAAGGAAGGATAGTTTTATTGCTTTATGTATTAAAATTTAAATGCATGCATCAAATTGTCATTTCATTTAGACATTGTTTTTATTTTAAGATCAAGACTCTACCAAACCCTTTATTTCATTGTATATATTCCAATCGAGTTAAGGGTTAAGACTTTTTAATATTGGCAATTGGGTAATTGCCATTGCCTTGTTTTCTTGTGCACTATGAGATCATTTAACTTGTAGATATTACATAATTCAAAAGAATATTTACCAACTTTCTTATGCTTGATTTTGGAGCATATATGTATAAGTTGAAAAGAGCAAAGACATAAAATTGCTGGCCACTACTACCACCACAAGTCCACAACTAAGACCATAAAGATAAAATGAACAAAAGGTATACCAACAAAATTTGAACACTTAAAATGGAGGATCAGGTAAGTATCCGTTCAAATCCAAAGGTCTGCCCATATTTAGGAAGGTTTGGACAAAAATATTAGATCCAAAATATGAGTTTAGGCAAAAAAAATGAGGCCCATTTGGAAAATGGGCCGGGCCTTGACTCCAACAATTAAGGCTCGAGCCCGGCCCGGCCCGTTTCTCATTTATATAATATAATATTTTTATATGTTATGTAATTTATATGGTATAAAAAATAATATATATAATATTATAGTGTAAACATTTAAAAATATGCTAAGTTATCCATCTATTAGAATTTAATAATAATAAAAAAAAGATAAAATTATTAAAATTGAATAATAAAAAATATTTATTTAAATTTTTTTTTTTAAAATATGGATGAGTCTAAACGAGCTTAAACTATTCATTTACAAATATGATTTGATTTGGATAAAATTTGAAACCCATATTTTAGATCGGACCAGGCTTGGATAAGCATATGTAATGTTGATATCTTACCTCGACCCGACCCTAACCCGTCTTGGTCTATGAGTAGTGGGCATCACATTTTCCACTAACAAGATTCAGCTAATCAAGTAGCTAGATTATGTGGTAAATCACTAAGCCATGATATTATGTGCCATAATTTGGATATCTTCATTACATTCTAAAAGAACAATTCTAAAACATTATTTTGTAGAAAACAAGGAATGAGGCTAGGATATTCCAAACTAAAGACCACACCATCCCTAAAGTTGAATCTTCTATCTACTTTTGTTTTTTCTTAAAACTTGCTTCTCTATTTGTCCTATTGCTAGAAGAATGCCCCAAGTGGATGGTCTTTGGGTTTGAAAAACAGAACAAATAGTTGATTTGGAGACACATGTAAAGGCCTCCCTTGCAATCCCCCCACTATCACCCACTAAGCAACAAGGAAGGGTGTTGTTTTGTTTTGGTAGGGCGTGTTTGGCTTTGTGTTGTGTTTGAGCATAATCCCATCCACTTCACCTATTGACCAAACAAAATCAAACTTAAACTTAAAGAAACAAATAGAACTTATAATTTTAGATAAGATATGATTAAGCGAATATATACTAAAATAATAATTAAATTATAATATAAAATATAAATATATAAATATGATAATGAAAAAAATAATACAAACAAACACGATATACAATTTGGCAGGTCTTCAAACAAACCAATAAGAGATAATAAAAAAATATGTAGAGAGAGAGAAAAAATGGATGGAGAGAGAGGGAAAAAGCAGAAACAGAGAGGGCTCTATGCTTTCTATGTATTTCAAGAAATTCCATATTCTTCTGAACTCTCCAAAAGACAAATAAAACAATGAGGACAAAAACAACATCTTGTGTTTGTTGGCAAAGCAGCCATGGAAAAGTCCTTCAAGACAACAACTTTAATTCCAATTGACTCACTTTCCAACAAAACCTTAGACCAACCAACCAACTGATGAAACAACTCTCATGGATAAAGAGATTTGAGCTACCAACTTTTCCAATTTTCTTAAGGGGTCTTCCAGGATTTTGATGAATTTCAAAACCCAGTTGGAAATTTTAATATATTGCTCTGTTTGATCAGTTTTTCTGAGGAGAATTCGCTGTACTGTACTTTTACTGGTAATTCCCCTGTCTGTATTTCATGATTCTTTGCTGCTTAATTTGAACAGTTCTTTTTCTCAGTAGAGATTATTTTTTTCAATCAAAATATGGATTTTCCTCTGTTTCTCTATCAGAAGTTTGCTTCAGTTTACATTTGATTGCTGAGAAAACGTCGGAAACGGATGGAAAACTTTTAACAACCTCTTATTGACAAGCATAGCACTTGAGCTTACTTTATGATCTTTGTATAAAGTTGAACGTGAATTTTCCTGCTTTCTCTTTCTTTTTCTGAGAAAACATTGAGATAGAATAAGAATGGAGCTTTTAAGTTTCAAATTAAAACTTTTCACTCAGCTGATATTTGTACAGTCAAAACAGAAAACATTGAAAAAAACAAAGCCTTGTTTATGTTTACCTCTCTATTTCTTTCAAACTGCTTTCAAGTTTCAACTAATGCTTTTTAGCCACAATTAGTCTAAAACTGTTTACAAGTTTTGGAAGGAGAAATATCTAGTTCTTGATTGATTATACTATTCTAACTAAGGAGTTCCTTCTGGTCGGTTACTGAGCTGTCAAGAAGATAAATTAAGATTGCAGCTTAATTTTGTGATTGAGAGTAATAGAAAGTTCAATTGATTTCTTCTTTTCAACAACGAGACTAGATAAAGAACAGAAAGAAGGAACTTTTATAATTTCTCTCCATGTTAGTCAGTTTTTGGACTATTTAGTTATAACATTTAGATTGATTTTGCATCAAATTATTTAGGCATAAGCTGTTCAGTGAACAATATACAAGAATTTTGTTTTTCAGGGGGGGCTGAGATTAGTCTGACTGTTAATAGCAGGAATGATTCAAGAGGGACCATCGTCTGTGACTTCATCGCCCCTTCAGTTCTTCCCCTGGATGTCACCATCTCCTGGTTTAGGATCCCCATTCCCATGGCTCTGGGAGCTCAAATCCGAGGAGAGGGGTTTATGTTTGATTCGTCTTCTTGTTGCATGTGCAAACCAAGTGGCTGCCAGTAGTCTTGAGAATGCCAATATTGGGCTAGAGCAAATATCCCACCTTGCCTCACCTGATGGAGATACCATGCAAAGAATTGCTGCTTACTTCACTGAGGCACTTGCTGACAGGATGCTTAAAGCATGGCCTGGTCTTCATAAAGCCCTCAATTCCACAAAAATATCATCAGATTCTGAGGAAATTCTTGTTCAAAAGTTGTTCTTTGAGCTATGCCCCTTCTTAAAGCTTGCATACGTTATCACAAATCAGGCCATTGTAGAAGCTATGGAGGGGGAGAAGATGGTTCATATTATAGATCTCAATTCCTGTGAGCCTGCACAATGGATCAATCTTTTTCAGACATTTAGTGCAAGGCCAGAAGGGCCACCCCATCTGAGAATTACAGGCATCCATGAACAGAAAGGGGTGTTAGAGCAAATGGCCCTTCGGTTGACAGAAGAAGCTGAAAATTTGGACATTCCATTTCAGTTTAACCCAATAGTTTGCAAGTTAGAGAATCTTGATCTGGAAAGTTTGCGTGTCAAGACCGGAGAAGCTCTTGCAGTCAGTTCTGTCCTTCAGCTTCATTCTCTCCTGGCTACTGATGATGAGATGCTTAGAAGGAACTTTAACTCCCCACCCGTGTCTAAGAACCTTAATACTAATCGGTCACACAGAGTTTTGCAGATGACCCAACGTACTTTAGGAGAGTGGCTTGAGAAAGAACCAGTCCATATATACAGCCCAAGTTCTGACTTGGCATCACCATCACCACCTTCCCCGTTGTCCCTACCTCCAGCTCCGAAAATGGGGAGCTTTCTAACCGCTCTTCGGGCATTGTCACCGAAACTGATGGTTGTAACCGAGCAGGAGTCCAACCATAATGGCCCTACTTTAATGGAGAGGGTAATGGAAGCATTGAATTTCTATGCTGCGCTCTTTGATTGCTTAGAGTCTACAGTATCAAGAGCACCACTAGAGCGACAAAAGGTTGAGAAGATGCTTTTGGGAGAGGAAATTAAGAATATTATAGCATGTGAGGGTCTTGAGAGAAAGGAGAGACATGAGAAGCTTGAGAAATGGATTCTGAGACTTGAGTTGGCCGGCTTTGGAAGGGTCCCTTTAAGCTACCATGGCATGTTGCAGGCAGGAAGGTTGTTGCAGACCAATAACTATGATGGTTATAAGATCAAAGAAGAGAATGGGTGTTTGGTTATGTGCTGGCAAGAAAGACCTCTATATTCAATGTCAGCCTGGGGGTTTAGACGGTATGATTAAGATTGTTAATTACTCATTTTGTGTGTAACTGTTTCCTCCTTTTTCTTGTTCTTCTCTCTGTAAAGAATATTAAAATTTTCTTTGTCTGCAATATCATAGTGTTCCCATGGAAAGTTCGAGCTAATTTCTCCTTTACTCCTGGGTTTCTCTTTCTTTCTTTGTTTGCTTGTTTATTTGCCCTTGTAGTTTCAATGTATAAGAAAGACTTTTCATTCTGTATTTACTTCTAAAATTTAGACATATCTAACTCATTTCCTTGGATTGCTGCCATAAATTCCATTGTTTTGTTTTTTTTTTGGCCAAATAAATTCCATTGTTTAGGAACCCTTATTTGCTGAAATTTTTTGGGAGAATGAGTCACTTCATAATCTAATAACATTTTCATGTTCATTAATAATGAAATAATTTCCAGATCTGTTCAAGAACTGAATCCTTTCCACTTTGTTTTTATATGTACTTTACATCTTGAATTCCTTAATTTGTTCCATACAAATGCCAATTTGCTTCATTCAGGGCAGAAAATTTTCTGGAATTTTAAAGTTGCAACATGACCTAAGAACTTAACAAGTCAATTGACAAATCAGATCATACTGCAACTCTAGCATTGGAAAGTTGGAACATCTCTGATAGGACTCCTAAATGTCGTCCATTGTCATGGAAATCTACAAAAGATTTCTTATGCATCCTTACGAAATAGAAATGGAAATCAAATTCTTATTTTTGTCAAATAGGAGTAACACCATAAAGTACGAAAATAAAAAGCTAACAGAATTAGCAAGCATAGTAATTGTTCAGTAATGCACAACAGATACGTTACATTCAACTATAGCATCTCAATCTGATTAAACCAAACTGTCTTGGCCAAAGCATAACCATGAGTAACACGTTATATTCAACTACAGCATCTCATTCTAATTTTTGGAGACTTGAGATTTTTGTAAACTGTAATTTTGGAGACTCTTTGAGTTGTAGTTTTTGATTTAGTAAGATATAAGTTGCATTGCATGCTTGCGGGATTCGTCTCATGAGTATGTGACGTTGTTACGTCCTAAATCCTTGAGTTTGGAGCATGACACTCCCATTTGGACAGGCACCCTTACTAAACTTGTGTAGCAGACTTGGGCACGGACCAGCGAACGGACTGTGACACAAGCATATTCTCAAGGGAATTGAGCAAATCATCAGCATCCAAAAGCTGGTTTAAGGGTTCGTAGTAGATTCGATATAATGCTACACCGTGATATTGAATTATTGATGATCATGTCTTCATTTGATTATGACATTAATTAATTTACCTTATCTCAACAGTTCTTTTTTATTGTACGCAATAATTTCGAAAATCACTCTTAACATTATTGGGCACTTTCAATATATTAGCCATCTAATTTTTTAATGTAATTTTACAAGAATAATGTACATTTCATATGATAACATCTTACAGAACTATATATTATAGTATTTAGTAATAATTATTGCATTTCTCTTATGTAATATTTTATTTCACATGTAGTATCTAGATTTGTTTATGGGTTAAATTGTTCACTAGATTCACGGGATTCAGATTGTGCCATGAATAGAGATTTCAAGATCCAGATTCAAACCCGGTTTGAATTATTATTTTATTAATAAAAAAATATTTTATTTAAATTTAATTTTAAAATATATTTAAAATATTTTTTAACAATAAAACTAATCTCGAGAGTAAAACAAAATTTTAAAAATACCAACAAACTTAATCTGAACCATAAACACATTTTCTCTCAACCGTAGTTCCAAACTAAAAATTCTAGTTAATAGGCTTGGTAAGCTATGGCCTGGGCGGTTTGTCTAGTTTAAGGTCCAAAAAAGAGGATAAAAGAAAAACGGAGGGGGGCTGATTTATAGTATGCAAGGACTACATCCTACAGGCAAATAATCGTTCTCTTTATCCTTGAGTTGGGATTTTGGAGCTTTAAAAGGAACTGAAATAGGAGGGGGCCTGATTTATAGGTAAGCTTCCGAAATCTTTATTTTGATATATTAATTTTAATTGCTGTGTTCTTATTTTAGTTTGTTTTTGAAATTCTTTTTCTTTAGAAATTTATGTTGGAATTTGAAGATTCATTTGAGACAATTCTTATTTTAGTTTCAGATTAGCAAAAGAAAAAGCCACCCACAAATTTTTTACTTTTAGCTTTTATTGTTTGGACTCAAATAAAATTTTTTGAACCAAATCCATTTACCAGAAGGTGTTTGATGAAATGCTAAAGTGATTGTTTTTTCTTTTTCTGTTACAGAGAAATGGATGATAAATTGGCTCAAGAGCTCTATTCAGAAAGTTTGCAGCTATCCAAATTACACTTAGGCCAATCTTCAACTGCCAATGGTAATTAGTTAATAGTAGCAATTCCATGGGTACCCAAAAGTTGTGCGTTATTTAGCAGTGCTATTTTTTTTTTCAGGTTTCAATGAGGCGGACATTCAGGCTGAAGATGGATCTTTATGGGGTGATTCTGATGAGGAATTGGATAAAACATCTTATTTAGACAGGGAATGGCAGAGGAGGCATGACCAATTCCACACGGTACTTGACAATTTAGTTTTTTTTTTTTCCATTTATTTGTTTAGTAATTGATATCAGTTTTTTTTGAGAATTTCTAGATTGGTTATCGTGATGGCCTGATTGCGGGGAAAGAAGCTTCTGCACAAGAAGGTTTTAATATTGGCTTTAAGCAATCAGTTTCCATAGGGTACAACTGGGGCCTTGCTAGAGGTGTTACCAGGTACAATAAAGAAGAGGAAATTGTTTTTATTCTTTGTTGATGTCTAGAATCTAGATTGATTATATATTTGCTGCACGACATTACACTAAATCTTATTTTAAATTTTGTTCCTTTTGTTCTGTTTTTTGTGTCTTTGCCTTTAAAAGCGCATTGGCTTGTCTTCCGGATGAGTTGAGGGAGAGATTGATTGAAACACAAGAAAAGAGAGATAAATTTCGGGAGTTATATGAATCAGTGAATTCGCTTTCAACCACAGATGCAATTAAGTTGTTTCATGATGATATTTTGACAAAGAAAGCTGTGGAACAGAGTGAGTCTACTGAGGCTAGTGTTAGTGTAGGTGGTTCGCAAGAACAAAGCTCACATTCGGGTAGTTTGGGAACTTATACAGCAGAGCTTCAATCACTTCTTCTTGAATCACCTGAAATCAAAGTACAATTCTTCCATCAAGAAGTTTCAACTCCTCCTGATCTTTGTTGAAAACTGAATGCTTATTCTTGTTTTCATCCATGAAGCTCAAAAGTAGAATTGGTATTGACATATTAATTTGTTAAGAAAAGTGTTTAGCACTTTGTTATTTGTACATGAACATACATGTGAGGTTGACAATTTATTCCACATGCAGTTACTTAAAGATCTGTACATTTATAAAAGTTTTACTAATAGATCTGACCAAAATCCCTCTAAACATCCAATGGACAATCTTTTTTCTAACTTCTGTTGTCTATGCATTTTATATGGGCATGTGTCATGTATTAACATATGGTGGCAAGTTGTATATAGCATTTTTCTAATGCTATGCTGCACTTGGATTTATCAGAACCAAAATATTTGCTTTTTGACATTATCAATATTTTACCTCACTATGAACTTACTTTTCTCTTAATATGTTGATAATCCTGGACCTAAGATGAATGATATAATTGATAATGATTATATCAAGGAACCCTCCTTGTTGCTTATTAATGTTTGAATACTCTGTAAAAACTGAATATCCATGTTCCTACTCTTGTATGTGAATCGTAGTAATAGTAAAATTCTTGTATGACAATTGTAGCTCAACATGATTAGAAACTAACACATGAAAAACATTTGATGGTTTTTGATGTATCATTGGAGATAATAATAGTAGTAATTATTTAAAATATAAACTTAGTGCCATGATTATCAATACATAACATATGACATAATAGACCTCCAAATGATAAAATATGATCCAGTTGAAAACACTTCACAAATTCTAATAGTTGAATTAGCCACTCTTAACTCGAACTTCACCCACATAATTTAGGAGAAACTGCCTCCTTGCGCAGATCAATAGGAGAAGAAAATGCCCACACTCCTTAGACTGATTGCAGGTATAATTTGCCAAAGCTATTTCCATCTGATCATATCCTGGGAAATGATATGGTGTAGTTTGTCTGTTAGATGTTTATGGAATTATGTTCTGTCAAACTTATAGTAGAGAAAGGAACTTAAGTATTGCATTACTAAAACCAGAATACAAAGTAAAAACTGATAATAACAAGGAATGGACTTGGAATAAAGAGTTACTTAATCACCTCAACAAAAGCTATCAATTACAAGCTTGAATGGGTCGTCCATGGGCAAAGCCTGTTGAAGTATGCCTCAAATGAGTTTCACATTTAGTTATTGGCAGGACTGTTTCAAAGGCTTCAACAAGTAATGCCACCTTCCTCTTTCTAGCTGGAGCAAGTTTGGTGACAGCTTGTTGGAGTGCATGATCGAGCATCCATTCCTCTGCATTTTTCCTTTCATCAATCATCTGATGCCTGAGATCAACTTTTTCTGCATCTGGCTCTGGAACAACAGGCAGGAAGTTTGGTTCTCGTGGGTTGAATTTCCCTGGTTCCTCATTGTTCTCTTCATGTCTTTTGCTTCCAATTGTCCATTTTCTGTTGTTATGGTTGTCAGGCAGTTCTTCCTTAGCATTGCTTCTAGTGAAGGAGAACTTGCTTCTTGGCTTGTGGCTAGCATTATCCTCCAATTCCATTTTCCCAACTTCTTCACTGCCCTTAGCTAAACTAGTTTTATGCATCCTTGAATGGTTCTGCTCCTCTGAATCCATGGAAGTAGGGACTTTGAACTTAACTTCATCTTGATCTTCCTTTAGGACGCTCTGATTGTATACAACATGTGTGTTCTTATGTTGGCTATCTGACAGGTGATCTTGACTCTCGGCAAAAAGGCTTTCATCAACAGTATCTTGAGTTGAAAAACTTTCATCAATAGCATTGTTAACTTCAAAAAGTTGGTTGTTTTGGTTGTCTTCTAGTTCTACCTCAATATCATCTTCATCAGCCCCAGGTAAAACATGAGATGAATCATGGATTCCAATCAACAATTCGGCATCACCTACTCTCCCCGCTTCGCCACTTGGAAGTTCCTTATCTGGACAGCAATCACTGATGGTGACTGTCTGATCGGCTTCTGAATCCTCTGGCTTCCGGATTACATTGTAATCTTCATTTGTTGCATCCTGCTCCAACTTATCAAATGAGTGAAGCTGAAATTGCTCGGTTGATTCAAAAGCTTCATCTTTCAAATCAATGGTGCAGCTGTTTTCAGGAACTTCTAGAGGAGAATCTGCTTCAGAAACGTCATTAACTGTTCCAGGAACTCCATTCTCCAGCATTTTCTCCTTGCCTGATGTTGGTTCCTCATATAACTCTTTTCTTGAAGATGTAGTTGTAACAATGCCTATCAAATCTGTTTCAATGTTCTCTACTTCTTCTTCCATGGCTACCAATACCTCAAACATCTCTTCAATGGAGGAAACTTGGTTGTAGCATAAGGCTTCTGATACCTGGCTACATGTATCAATGTATGCATTATCTTCTTCAAAGACTTGTTCTGCTCCGTCAGCCAGAATCTCCTTAGCGATGTTGCTGTCACTTTCATCTGAACTGATCTTTAATTCGTCACGCAAATCGGATTCATTATCAGATTCCATAGAAGAATGGGCTTCATAGCCAGGCTCTGAAGCAGAAAATTGCCACTCCTCCCACTCCATATCAATAATTTCGAACGTAGTATGGTCTACATCAACACTTGAAACGCCTTCCTGCTTATCACCATCAGTAAAATTCCATGGTGATGATTCTTCTTTAATCAAAATTCCTTCATGAAGGGTTTCTTTGATATCTACTTTGGAAATAATTTCACCGCAATGTTCAAGATTTTCGTTAAAATCAATATCAGAGTGTGGTGAACCTTCAGATAAACTCTCTGAATCCATTCCCTTGGCGTTCATTTGTGTGCTTCCTTGGGTTGCTTCAGCATCATTTCCTTTGCTTTTTGCATAGATTTCAATGAAGAAATCCATGGCCCCCCCTTGCATCAAAGGAGACATAGGGGAGATTCCTAAATCCACTCCATTGCTTGCGGGCTCATTACCAGAAACCACCTGCTCGTGGTCGAATTCCTCTGTTCCATCACCATAAGGCTTTAGTCTACGCAGGCTCAAAGCTTCCATCTTCATGCTTCTCTGGGTTTTCATTGAACGTCTCCTTGCTTTTAAGAAACATTTCAATGGAGGCAAAGGAGTGTGGTGATGACCATTAAGGGAACAGTAAGTATATGGGCAGACCTTGATAATAGAAGTTCCTTCAGTCCCAGGATTAAGCATAAGATAAGAGGGAAACTTTGAATCCTTTAAAGTCGAAGAACAGGTAGCTCTCATTACATTCATATCTGTAGTACAAAGAGCAACCCTGGAACATTTTTTGGCCGAAGCTCTAACAGGCTTGAAAGTAGGAGATTTTGTTAAAGTCCTCCTCACCAGCTTCAAACTAGATGTCCTTGTTAGAGTTCTAGCAGGTTTATTACAAGAACCAGAGCTAATTTTTGAACCGGTTGAACTTCTTCTACTTAGATTCTTGCTATCTGAATCTGTTTGAGTATTCAGGAAACTCGCCTGAGAACTCTCCTTTTTTGCCTTTGAACTGCTGGTACATTTCATGTAGTTTGGTGATCCATCGACAGCTTTGATCAGAGATTTCTTCTGTGGGGTTGCTGCAAAAGTTGGAACATTGAGAGGAGGTGGTTTTCCAGGTTGTGCAATGGTTTTCCTCAAAGGTGATGTTGATCTTAGGCTCTCAATATCTGAGAGCTTAATTGATCTTGACTTTTTCATTTTTTTCTTCAAGTCTGTTCCTTTGGTCTTGCCATCCTGGTGCTGACAATATGATGGTTTGAGGCTTCCAAACCGCTTCTCTGATTTAACATGATCAGTTTGGATACCAAGCTTGTTGGGCACCTTTCTTTGAACCATCCCCAAAAGGAAAACCTGAAGAATGGATAAGAGATAAGAATTAAGGTGGGATTTTCGTTTACTTCCCCTGGATATTGGAGAGTTTAGCTCTGGAAGACAAGTAGTTTTGTTGGGTTGAAAATCACATAAGAAGGAAAAGGAAATTCTTGAAGACCAAACAATTTAAGATTCCTTTTGGTTTGATTTGGTTTACTTTGGTTTCCAATGGGTGGCCTTTTGGTTAACCTTCAACTGTGATTTGGCAGATCAAATTTGAATAAGGCTGAGATAAGAGTTAGGGGCTGACTTGCACTAACAGGTGTTTAAGTTTTGGGTCCTTTGCTTATAAAACATTGGAATATTGCATATGGCAATGGCTTATGCCACCAATTTATTATCATTTTATTAAATTAAGCTTTAGGTATACCATACTAACTCTTTTTCTTTCATTTTTCTTTTTTCCTGAAATGAAATAATAATATTAAAAAAACCCATCAATATTTTGGATAAAAATGCTGGTATGGTTCTTCCCTGATGCATGATTGACATGCCATGCAACAATGCTAAATTCCAATTTTGACAATATAATTGAGGCCAATTTGAATTGAATATAACGTTTTCATATATGTAAATAAATTTCAATTTCAAATATATGTGCCGTTATCAGTTCATTATACTGCATATAATGCCAATTAATATAGCCTTCTTCAACCCATTACCAATCAATATGAAACCCCATCATTTTTGTTGCAAGGAAAAGAAGGTATGCTAATATCCCTTGCTCTTTTTTTTTTTTTACATAGTAATAATACTCTTTATCATTGGTATAATAATTTTGCAAGAAATTTAAAATGAGATTTAGAAAGATGTTATTGTGTGATACAAAAACTCAAAATATACCAATGAGTCGTTAGCTCTGTCGTACTGAAGGTCTCGAGTTCGAATTTCAATAATAATCCAAAAAAAAAACTAGAAAATGGAAATATAAAGGCATTTCTAGTATCTATTGGAGGTAATTAAGGTTTTAGATTAGGAAGGAAAAGCAAAGATGATTTAATTAAAAGAAAAAAGATTAGGAAGCAACTGTTGACTAGGAACACTCCGGTCTCCACCACTAGAGGTTGGGCGGTAGCACTTTAGAAAGACAAAGGCAATGGTCGGCGAAAATGGGCTGCTTGTGGGGCCAACTTAGGGCCTCTGGTCCATTTATGCAGAGTCACAGAGGCTCCTCCCCAATAAAAAAGTTTGAATGAATACCCTAAAGAAAATTGAGAAGAAAAAAAAAAAGGGCCCACCTAGTAATCCTTTTTTAATTTCCCCACCGGCCCATGCCTATTTGAATTGGCCTAATCAAAGTCATTAAATTTTAATTGAATCAAATTGAAAATGCCAAAAATTATTGTGTTTTTAGAAACAAATATAATTTTTTAATATATATATATATATATATATTTAAGGGATGATTTTGTTGAATCAGTGTCTAGTTTTGTGAATTTAATATTAATTAATTAATTAATTATAGACAACTTGTTCTATAATTCATGTTTTTCTACTAATTAAGATGTGTAGGTCTAATATTGGTTTGAAGAGATAATTTCAATGTTCATTGAAGCCTCTTTCAGATTATATAAACATAAAACATGCTTTGATAAAAGATAACACCCTGTTTGAATTTGTAAACATATTCAGTCTAACCTAAACTATATATATGTCATGTTAGAATCCTTTTTGGTCATAGATTCTAACAAATTATTTTCTTTTATACAAAACAAAATAATTCATTCTTCATATAGAAATGGAAGAAAAAAATTTGCAAATGCTTAAATAGTCTCTAATTCAATACTAGTTCCCTAAATAATCTCTTTTGAAAAGTGACAATATATAAGGAAAATTAACATGGGCTAATCAATTTGTTGATTTTCTAAAAAGACATAACTTAGATAACGAAATATACATGAATTGCCCAATTATGAACTAATTGGATGCAGCAGAATATCATATACATCGCAAAAAAATATAATGAAGGTTATCACATTCGGTTGCGGTGAATATTGAAAGTAAAAAAAAAAAATCAAAATCGTAAAATAATGATCGAAAGATCACGTTGCAGCCTTTATTTAAGTCTCGTACAATATTACGAGTTATGATTATGACTCCACTTGACCTCAGTAACACGAACAAGACAGCTCCCCCCATTCTTCTTTTGTCTGCTACAGAATACACATTTTCTGCTGCTTAATTCTCCCCTGGAAAAAAACCCATGTTTTCTTGTTCCCTTGAACATTTCTCCTTTTCAAATTCAATGCTCAATACTAAAATTATTAGCTAGGTATCAAATGTGTCTCATAATTTTATATTAAATGAAAGGATATAATGAATAATTGAAATTTTCTTTGCTTGCATAGTTGCAATCCTATAATCTACCATTGATTGTTAATTATATGTCAGTACTCCTACTGCTTAATCTTTTAAGCAAGAAGTATACATCTGAAGTTAAATTATGAACCTTTAACTAGAAATAATGGCTGGTTAGCTGTCCTAAATCCTACTAAGATGGCACCTAATTAGTGATCAAAAACTAACCATTGACAAATGAATGAATTAGCATATAATTAAGGTTATGATATTGAGATTAGAGTCATGAAAGGACCTTTATTAAAAAGTAAAAAGAGATATCATATTCAAAACCAAAAACAATGTTAAGTAAAAGGAGAATGAAGAGCTTTCAAAGGCACAAAAACCATATCAGGCAAGAAACTTTTTAACCCAAAATGATACTGTTAATGAATTCGGGATTTAGCTCAATTGGTTAATTCATGCAGCCTATATTAAAAAGTGACATTCAACAAATCTGGAATTCAAATCTTAGCATTTATAACCTCTTTCACTATCCTATATGTAAACTCTCTTTTTCTTTTCTTTCCCTGAAACCAAATCAAATTTCCTAGTAATGATATTTACCCAGTTTACTAAGAAACAAATAAGATATATATGTCCGAATGCTGATGTTTCTAGGAAAAATTCCATTGTGTCAATTTTCTTGCTTATGTTGAACTTGCATCTGACTTGTAAGAAACCCTTAATCCTTCAGATGAGGACTTTACTAAATATCACCTGAATGAATACTAATGAAATTTCAGCTGATTTCTCTCTTTTTTTTTCTTCAAATCTTCATCAATTCAGAAAAAAAAATGCTATAACATGACTAATATATAATTATAGCGTTTCATAAGATGTTTTTCTTTCAAATTAGCAAGGAAAATGAAAAATAATTTTGAATCATTCAAGGAGAGCAATCAAGCAGACATATGGCTGGCTGGCTCGCTGTTAGGATTCTGTCAACTGTTTGGACAAAGATGGTCAATTATGTCCAAATAATTCCGCAAGAAGTGAACAAAGAAATAAATCAAACTATATATCAAAGTGTATTCTTTGGAGTCTTGGAGATCAGAAAGAGATGGATAATGAGGAAAGCACAAAATTATTCTTGAATAATTCATGAATCATTTGATAAACAATTATAGAGCCTTTTCAAATTAATGAAAGCTAATGAGTAGCAAGTTATGTTATCCATATTTTTCATTTTTTCTATATAATCTTCCAAATATATAAAATAACCCGTATCTGACCTTCACCAGAGTCGGGTAAAATAGGTGGCAAGTAGAGCATGAACAAAGCCTTAGGAAACGTTTGCTGATATTTTGGAAGGAGGAGGACCAACCTGATCAAGTAGAGCAATAATCCAAGGAGGTTTCCAAGATTCTTTATCAGTGATTTAAAAATGCAAAAAGAAATCAGTTGATCAACTGCTTTTGTTTCTTACATCCCAAATCCCCAAAAATCTAAAACTCTTACTATTATTAATAGTTTAATACAGACTACCTAAAAATAATTTGATCATTTTCTATATCATGTGTTTAAATTATTTATAGTTTTGTGTCAATCAATATACTCAAAAACTTTGAAATAGAAGGATAAAAACTTGTAATGTTGAAGATATTAAGTCATAGAATATCAGTGACAAAATACTGGTAGTTGCTTGGCTGAAGCATCAACCACCTTTTACTTGCTGCTCCATGAAATTCCGTACAGCAAGCTCTAGAGGATATATATTGTATTTTTCTTGGTTTCCCACCTTTTCTTTTTAGGTTAAGATGGTTTAAGATATAAAGCAAAGATCAAGATTTCAATCCCATGTAAGTATATATGTTGAATTATTATAAAGTTGAGAACAAGATACAAATAGGGTAATAAGAAACAATTAAACAACTAGCTGTCTAATAACAACCATTTTATACAAGAGAATGAAAAGATTAAAACCCAAGTGGGAATCTCAAACTACACTTTTAAAACTTCGATATTGAGATAAACATCATGGATCAATGGTGTTACAACAAGGCTTAGTTCTTCCTAGCTGGCTGCTATAGTTTGTCTGAGGTTGAAATCATAGAGAAACCATGAACCCAGAAGAAGATGGTTGGGGCTAGAAATCTGGTTAGCATATGCATCAGATCATAACATTAAGGCCAGACTAGGTCAACAGAAACCCTTAGCTCTTGTGGATCTTCCTCTACAATCTCTGACTCATACTTTTTGGCATCGTTTCTCAATGGTTTCTTGGCAGTAAAAGACATTGAAGAACCCAGAGAAGGAGGAGAAGAAAAACAAGAATTGGAGAGAGGTTGTGGTACAAAAGCAAAGTTTGGTTCATGGTGGCGAAGAAGTTCAGACAATAAAAGTACAAGAGAAGCCATGGAAAGAAAAACCGAAGATCTCTATCTTATCAATCAATCAACTGATCTTTTTCTCTGAAAAGAAAACTGGATTGCTGTGCTTCTTGTTTAGGCTCTGGACGAGAAAAAGGATGTGGAAGCTGAACCACTATTTATATCGAAAACATGAAAACGAAACAGTTGAAGTTAATAAATAGTGTAGCTCGTTGTTTTTGTTGCTACCTGTTAGCAGTTGGCTACATTTATTAGACTAGCAGGAAGAGGGAAAACCAGGGCCAAAATCATGCAAGCCCCTTGATTTTCATGGGTGAATGAATCTGCTGCTCTTGCTACCTGTTTTTGTGGTTTCTAATGTGCTTTCAGGTTCTTGTATTTGCCTGCCGCCACTGTATTATTTATGACTTGAAAACAAAGTCAGCTTGGCTATTTATTACGAAGGTGTCAAGCGTCAAGTTTCAACGCCACCTTTTCTCCAAAACCATGAGTCACAGCCCGTTGGTAATCTGCGCTGATGCTTGTAAATGTGTCGGTTGCTTGTTTACTACTTGGCATACATGCGGCACCATTATTTTTCATTTCAAAAACTTATGCTACTAACTTAAAAGAGGACCTATTAATTTAGAGTAGCACAAATAATTGTTGTCATTTTTATTCATTCCAATTTAATCAACTTTCATTTAATTTTTGCTACTAGAGAAGTGCATTTGTGGTCTATAGGAAACTATATCTGGAAGAACAAAGTCAAAGGTAGAGGTGCTCATGGCCGGACCGGATGAGCCACAGCTCGAATTTTTTTGGATTTCTTTGTCCAGACTCGGCTCTGGATCGGGCCGAACCAGTCTGCCGATCCATATTTACGGTTTATTACATTAAAAAATATATTTTTTTTATTTTTCTATATATTTTTAAAATTAAATTTAAAAAATATTATTTTTTATTAGATGAACTGTGATACGGACCGGACCGGATCACCAAAATCCCTACCTAAGCCCGACCCAATACAAGCCGAGTCGAACGGGCCGGGCCAAGCTACTCAGCCCGTGAGCAAGTCTAGTCAAGGGTAGTTGTAAACACGACTTATTCAGAATCCATTGCATCAAAATTATAATGCATGTAGAAACCGAAACTTAACTCATTTAGTTCATGCGATCATTTTTAAAAAATGACATCTAACATATTTGAAGTTTGAATAAAATAAATAAATTATAATGCTTATATATGTTCAAAACATCCTTTCAACTATAAAGAGATTTCAGTTTCCAACTAGGCAAACTGTTGTTGTAATCCTTAATGACTGTTTCTGTAAATAATTTTTGGCAAGGAATGTTAATAATTCAAACCTTTAAAAAAAAAAAAAAAGAAAGGCTAAATAAAACAACATAACCATTCTTAGACTAAAATCCTAGGAATATGATAAATTATTACAAGGTAAAAAGCTTTAATGTTTATTTTTCTTGTTTTTTTCATCTGGGTCAATCCCAATGAAGTTGCGTTTCTTGGTTGTGTTCATGTAAGGTCTAATAACCCATTCAATCTGGGCCTCACTCTGTTCCATTGTTCCTAATTTTACCTGTAACATAATGCAAAGCAAAAGAGAAACAAATATAGTCAGTTGAATTTGAACCCAATAATAGCTACATCTACTAGTTTATTGAACTGGCATATATGATAACTACCTGATAAAGCCGCAATTCAAACCTAGGACCAATCTCCTTTAGCTCAACTGATTTAGGACCTCCAGGCTTCTCATAAATATGATGTCTGTATGTTTACATGCTATCAATGAGTGAGGGTGGACATTTCATAGCAATGAAGCGCGAGGCAAAGCAATCTAAAGGATGTGTACTAAAGGATGAGATGCAGTCACATTTGATGATTAAACTTCACTTAAGTGGTCCCTAGTCCAATGAAGTTGGTTGTCAGTTGTCAATTGTCATTAGTGAAAGGCCACTCCACAACTGACAAGTGGACTCATTCAAAACTTTTGAGGAATGATTGACCAGAAGTTCTAAAGTATGCATGATGAAGTTCAGTGGTTCCTTACTTTACATCCAATATTGATATCAATATCTCCTTCAATGCCAAAGAATCCATCAAAATCTACAGAAGAGAACCAACCTGAATGAAATATAGTCAGACCGATTCGCCAAAGTGACAATACGTTTTGTATCAGGTTTTGGCACAGGGAATAGATGTTTCAGAATGTTTGCTGTCCTTTCACCAAGCTGCCAAAAAAAAATTGAAAAAGTATGTCAGCAACATAAACAATTACTCTTGGAGAAGAGGAAAAGAATTATTATTAAACACTGAAATGGCAATGCAAAAAGAAAAAGATTGCTTTTCTCCGTACAAGAACATTTCTAACATAATTGACTGGTAGTGATCATGTTCAGCAGCATTCTACCAAATTAAAGGATCCAACCGCATTTTGAAAAATGTGATGCCAAGAGATTCTTTCTTTTTTTTTTGCTCAGGGCTACCTACAGAATTTCATCAGCTATATATGTGTGTCTATACTTTGTGTGTCAATGTGCACGAACATAAACTAGATACATGAAACTCCTTTAGGTTGCATTTTGGAACTTGGATTTCAAAAGATGGATTTGGATTTCAAAAATAGAATAAACTGTGTAATAAAAAACATGTAAATGTAACATTGATGATTATTTTTCAAATCCATGGATTTGTTGATGCATATTTAGTGGTGAATTTGAAATACCTATAGCTATTTGTGAATTTGAAATTCATGTTTTTATACCTTTCAAATATATAATCATATTGAATCTTAACTAATTTATACATGATGTATGCATTTCATTCTCACAATTTATATAGCAAATGAAATCCAAATTTTCAAATTCATGTTTCCAAACATAGCATAAAGGAAATTTCAGCACAAAACAGTCTATCTTACTCAACCATCTATTAGAATAAGTGGCATATATGTAAAACCATTAAAATTCAAGTATGCACATATATAAACTGGACCCAACTGCATTGTATGCTTCTTAAAATATATATATACAGGTAAAGCAATAAGAATACCTTGGTTTTAAAATTGTCAAGAATCAAATGTGGGTAAGCCTCAGGCATTGTTCCAATGGCTTTCTTGTCCTTAATGTCATGTCTTGTAACCTAGACGAAAACATTAGATTAAGAAAATAAACATGGAAACAGAAGATGAAGTAAAGGTCTGTGAAGATTAGAGGACTCATCAAATACTTGCCACATTGAGTAATCCAAAGTATGCTGTGGGACCGAAAGGTAGATGACTTATGATCAAACCATCTGGTATACCACGATGTTCATGAACCAAAATAACATCTGTAAACTCATGTGCGCGGCAACTTTCAATAATTTCAGATATAACCTGCAAATAAGGAAAAAGGAATAGAATATCACTTTCTCATTTTCACTAAAAACCAGTTTGATGCCGAATAGATTAATAGTTTTTATCATATGAAATATGGTGTAAACTATTCACCGTAAAACATTTCAAGGACTGCCATGGCAAAGTGAAAGTAGAAGACTGAAAAAGCATTGAACAGTGCTTCTATGTAAAAGGTGCAAGTGGCAAATCAATTACCATTCATTCTGGAGAAAAGACCAGCTTAAAAAGCTTGTCATGAGAAAATTGCATCAAGAAGTGTACTGGTGCAATGGTTCAAAGAAAAGATTGATTAAATGGAATATGTTATAAGCTTGTTAATTCTAAGTATATATGATACAAATTTAATGTCAATTATTCAACTGAATAATCCTCAATATTGCACAGGCAATTTAGCCAACATATGGATAATAAAATTAGTGCCCACACCTATATTAGATCATCAGGATAAGAGAACAAAAACAAAGACTTGTCAACCATTCAGCACATACATCACAACAATAAGACAAGTAATAGGAACTTAAGTAAGAAGGCATATGGGTAAACAATGCACCTACCTGGCCACCACGATTCATTCGCTCGGCATTAGGAAAGACAAACTTCAATTCCTGCAAGAAACGTGCCATATGAATTAGAATTAGCTATCAAACTTACACGCATGATATTGGGATAAAAATGTTATTTATCACCAAAAATGGACATACCAACCTTAACAAACTGTACAAGAGGAGCACTTGGATCCCGAGATGTTGTCAGCAAAATCTTAGGATCTCGTTCGTTTGCATTTGCATACTCATCATCAATATGAGTTTTGGCAACTAAAATTCCAGCAATTTAAGCAGTCATATAGCAGCACCAATCCCCAACAATGCCAAAAACAATATGAAAAAAAAAAAAAAAAAGGTTTTCTTTAGCTCGGAGCATAACCAAAAAATAGCAAATTTCAACCAAAAAAAAAAAAAAAATTACTGGCAGTGTAATCATCTTCAAGGTCAATTTCTTGGCGAAGCGCGGCCTCCTCATTCCGGAGCTCAGTTGGAATGGGTTTTCCCTCTACAACCAAACAAAATTAAAAACCTAAAAAAAAAAAAAAATTGAAAATTGAAATTAAATGAATATAAAAAAAGAAGATTTAATAGTACCATCAAGGGCTTCTTTGATCTTCCGTTTCTTCTCATAAAGCAAACGCTCTTTTCCTTCCAAACTCTTCCTATACAAATACTCTCTCCTCAATCTTATGTTTCTTCTCAACATTTTAATTTAATTTAAGATTGTAAAAAGAGCGAGCAGCACCCCAGATTTTCCAGGGTTTTTCCTTTTGTAGGGTTTAGGGTTTTTTTAGAAGATTGTTGACTGTTGAAGAAAAAGAAATAACACAGTCTTGAAAACGACGACGTTAAATTCTTTCTTAATAATAATCGGGCTCATGGATTTGGGCTAATAGTTTCGAAATTTCCTTCGTATTTTGGGCTAATAAAAAACCCATCTTTTACAAAATCCTCTGTTATGTCTGTCTCCTTCCTTCCACACTCGACTGCCGCGAAGCAGCAAAAAAAAAAACACACAGGAAAAAGAGATGGGAAAGAAAGCAAAAACCTCAAGAAAAGGTAAAAAAGCATGGAGAGCCAACATAAGTACGGAAGACATCGATGATTACTTCGAGAAGTCCACGAAAGATGCTCTGTCTGGGGGTTCTCTCACTTCTGCTCCTATTGAATCCATCTTCTTCATCGACAAATCCAAAGGTCTTGTTTTACTTCTTTATATCTCTGTTTTCTTAATCTTAATTTAGTTTCCTGAAATGGGTTTTTAGTGTTTTATCAGATCTTTCTGTGAAGAGGAAGATTGAGAAGAAAAGAGAAAAGGTATTGCGAGTAGATAGTGTGTTAAAGAAGAACCCTTTTGTTGAAGCAGTGCCATCTTCAAAGCAAAAGAATTCTAAGAAGAAAAAGGAGGATTTGAAAGCTAAATATGTTGTAGTTCAAGATGTTCCCAAGGTGAGAAGTTGTTGAAGTAAAGCTCAACTTTGTTAAAAAAAAAATTAATATGTTAGTACTGTTTTCTTATAAAAAATTGATTTTGATTTGTTTTCGTGTAGGATGATTCTGCCCCTGATTCTGTCATGGTTCCCATATAGGGAAATGAAGGTATTATCCTTTAAAAGTTTAAAGTTTTGAATTTTCTTTTTCATGTGCTTTTTATTATGGGATTACAAGTTAATTCTGGTTCTCTTCATGCTCTTTCAGTTCAACATAGTGGCAAAGCTAGACAGGTTTCAAAGCAGTCGATTATTCCTTCAGTGGAAGTTGAGCCTCCAGGGTGTTCGTACAATCCCTCATTTGAAAGTCATCAGGTGAGTTTTGAAACACATAATTCCATATATTGTCGGTGTCATTCTTTGCTCTACTCTTTATGAGGTGAGATATTGTATTTTTCTTTAATCTCAATCCAGGATTCGTTGGCTCAAGCTGTTGCAGAAGAAATGCAAAAGGTCTACAAGAATGAGTTGGGACCTCAGCCAGTTCCATTAACTGTTATGGGAGAAGTGGTTGATGAAGATGATGTGAGTGTCTATTGTTCTATTCATCTATAAGTTATTCTTCATACTTGCAATTTAGACACAAATAAATTATTGTTACAGATTCTTATTAATTTAGTTTAAAACTTTATTAGTAGAAATATTGACAAAACCATCTTTTTTGTTAGAAATACTTTATTGAGGCTGATGATGGAAGTGACAATGAAATGAATGAGGAGAATTTGAGTGAAAAGGAGGATCCTGCAACTGAAAAAAGGTTAGTTAATTTTAATATCTTGTCCGTTGCTATTATCTAATTGCTTGTCTACAAGGTTATATGGGAAGCTGGTAGATTTGAATGTACTGGGATTAGACAATTTAAACTTGAATTCATAGGTTGAAACACCTATTTTGGCTGCTAGGATATCTTTCCTTATAAACATCACAAGAAGATCATAATTGAACTTTTTTTGGCCTCCAGATCATATTTAAGCTTAGAATATGTTGTTTTGGTTAATATGAGACACAAAATGCTATATTCTCTAATAGAGTTGGCAATATGAACCTGAAGTTGAGAAAACCTGAACCCGAACTCAAAAAACATGCTTAAAAGATTACATATTTCATAAAATATAAAAATGACCTGATTAGCCCAAAATCTATTTATTAAATATATACAAGTATATATATAAATATCAGGTACTGGGACGGGGACAGGGTGGGTAATATGTTACCCGTCCCCGTCTCCATACCCAAAATTTAGTACCCATACTATCCCCGTCTGGATAAAAATCAGGTTCCCCTTTGGGTTCGGGTGAAATTGACATCCCTAGTTTGCCACCTTTAATCTCTAACCAGCTTTTGTACATGGATTGCTGACTTTTGGGGTTTCCCCAGTGCTTATCGAATGAAAGTTCATTTTCTTTCTGTTATCATGAACTCTTGATCTATTTATTAATTCTGCTTCTATCATGCTGCAGGCCCTCGAAAACAAAGAGGGTGACTCGAGTTGAATTGAATAACAGAGCTAGAAGGAAAGAACTGCATAAAAAAGAAGCAGAAGCTAAAAAGCAAAGGAGCTTTCCAAAGCCATTGACAGGTATATTTATCATTGTCTCTACTATGATTATTTTATTAAGAGGTATATTCTTGTTATCTGTTGGTTCTTCTGGATGCAGCTTGCCAGATATCTTACAAGACATAGCGAAAGAAGATGAGGATAAGCAAAAGAGACATCTTCGAAGGGTCATAGCTAAGCAAGAAAGACTAAAGGCTTGTCCACCACGCTTGGGAAAATATAAGTATGCAAGCGCTTTTATAAGAAGTTCTCATTTGTCATCTATTATTGATTATGGGCATAATTACTAATATATATAGATAGATAGATTATTATTATCTTAATGCCTATAACCAAATTTCACAACGTATTTTCTAACAGATGTTTGATTGATTTGTATTTTTCATAATTTCAGATTCCAGCCTGCTCCTCCTCAAGTCCTGTTATCTAAAGAACTTACTGGATCTCTCCGCAAGCTTAAGGTGCATGCTTTTAAATATCTTATTTAATATCAAATTTTACTTTTAGATATTAATAATTAACTCTCCCTGGTTTTCTGGATATTGCATGAAGAGTTGTGCTACACTTGCAAGAGATAGATTTAAAAGCTTAGAAAAGAGAGGCCTAATTCCCCCATCAGCCAAGAGTGGAAGGTCAGTTGAATTTGATAAGCTTTAGATTGTGTTTGTGTGAGACATGGAACCAATGTGACATAGCATTTTATTAGAATCTCAATTACACTATTTGCTCAACTGCTCATGCCTATGTTACTTAGATTCGGGTGTGAGTGTCGGATACGGGTATGTGTCCGACACGGGTATGTTCAATTTTTTTAAAAGTTTTTCCATGTATTTGGAGGATCATATCCCCATACCCATGTCCGAATATGTGTCGGACACAGGTATTTCAAGAAAAATGAAGAGTCGGAGTAACACAGCATGCATCTTTTGAAGCAGGGAGGGTTTGTTTAATTCCATCTTGATTTCTTAATAAACCTGTAGTTGGAAGAACAATAACAAAGATATTCAAGTTTACTTGGAAAACTATAGAGGGTTCAATTACTCAGATAAATTGATCATCTGCCTTGATAGCATCAACTTTTTCTTGCAAAAATCTGTTTTGAGACATTGTTATCATGATCAATTGCACAATTTATAACGACTCCTGGATGTGCATGGTGGACAGGAAATAGAGAGGTTTTGCTTCCAAGGATCTTAACCGTTCAACTTTTTGGTGAGGGAAATCAGAAGACTTTTCACTCGATGCACTTGAATTGCGAGAAAATATGCCATTAATGGGGACCAAGCCAGATCCATCTGCAATCTTGGAACGCTTTCCAGTGTTTTATGATAGTTAAATTCACATATTGTTGTCTTCTATTCTATGTTACTCGAACTCGGATGTGAGTGTCGGATACGGGTATGTGTTCGACACGGATATGTTCAAGTTTGTCTAAGTTTCTTCATGTATTTGGAGGATTCTTGAGAGTCATATCCCTATACCCATATCTGAATATACGTCGGACACGGGTGTCGGACACGAATACTTAAAAAAAATGAAGAGTCGGAGCAGCATAGCTTTTATTGTTTAAATACTTTGTTGTGACCAAACAAAGTGTTATGTCATGTAATAAAAACCTGGAAGATAATTTAATGATCATTCTAAAGTCAGAATCGTTGTCAAGTTCTTTTTGTTAGTTGAATGAGCTAAATTTTCCGAACAGACATCACAAGCAATGTTCTGCTGTTCTGTCCCTTGTTGATCGAAATCTACAGTCTTTAGACATGATAATTTTGGACTTATATGATTATACACGATAAAAATATATATATATTTATTATAAATACACGAACGTGTCAAAATTTATATAAAATAAATTATTATATCAAAATTTATATAAATATATAATATTTTAAGTATAATTATGATATCTGAAAATAGTACGAATACAAAAATTGCAAGAGCTGTCTCTGGCTATCGGCTTGGTATCTGCTTCCTGAGAATTACTTGACCTGATTCTTATTCGTTTCATTTATGTCCAAAGAGCTGGCAAAAAATTGAAATGGCATCCAATCAGGGTAAAATTCATTCTATAACCCTATTACTAAGGGCTAAAACTTATCTTATGACTACTTATTAAGGCCTAAAACTTATACGACTACCAAGTACACCAATGATTAACAGCTAAACTAAAAATTTTGAACACATTTTGGAGACATTGAAAATTACTCAGTAAGTATAATCTTTCTTCTTTCATTGCTCTCCAACACCGAACATCCCAACAAAAACAAAGTACTCTGTTTTCAGCTTCAGCAGTTGACTTCCAACGATGCGCGCCTTAGCAGCTCAGCTTAACACTGTAAACTGCTCAATTTCGTAGTCCCATTTCTTTCTTTTTTTTCTATTTCCACATACAGTTTTCATTTTCGCCCTTTTTTTTCCTCTGTAGTTGTTCTTCAAAAGAAGGCCTTGGAATGTGCAGTCTCGAAATTTCTCATCATCTAATGGAAAAGGTTACTCTTTTTTCATATACATATTTTTTAAAAAGGGTTTTTTTATTCAATGCTTGATCAAATTAAATGCTTTTATTCTTTTGGTCGCAGATCAAGCCTCTCTTGAACAGGAAGCTGAGAGGAAAATAGGATGGTTGTTGAAACTGTTCTTTGCTGGCACTGCAACTTTTGTTGCTTATCAATTCTTTCCCTACTTGGGTATTCTTTTATTTTTGAAACAAATCTTATGTTGTTCGAAATTATTGCTTTTTCTGGGTATTTAGCTTACATGGGTATCTCAATTCTGGTATTGAAATTTTGTGGGTATTTTTGGATATGTAAATTTGGTTTATGAAACAATCTTATGTTATGGAAAGTGGCTGCCTTTTGCCATTATTTGCTTGAAAAAAAAAGAGAAATTGCTTATAGATTTGCTTTTACAGGAGATAATTTGATGCACCAATCTGTGTCACTTTTGCATGTTAAGGATCCCTTGTTTAAGAGAATGGGAGCATCTAGATTAGCCCGTTTTGCAATTGACGGTATGTTTTTTTCCCCTAATATTAATTTTGTGACAAGTTTGGCATATCTATATTCTATTGTTTTGATGTGAGTTATGCTCTTAAAATTTCATGCATTAAGTCTAAACAATAAAGTAGTTATTAATGAAAGTTATTCTTGCCTCTTATTTTTGTTAAATGGTGTTGGTGCCTGAGGAAACCCATTTAGGATAATATTGAGAGGGAATACTAGCTGTTTGGAGAGCATAAAGATTCCATTCATGATCAGAAGATTGCTTACCTGAGTTATAGACTTCTAATGGCATTCTGTTTGGATGTTCCTTTGATCTTTTCCTCCTCAAGTCTTATCTTGGTCTATTACATGTAGGTTTCTGTTGTTTTGATCGGGTTTGGAGTTTTACGTGTTTTTTATGTCCTTGTGGTAGTGCCCCTACATGGCTTTAGCTGATAGGCTTGCAACTGTCTGTGAAAGTTTGAAACCTTACCTCCTTCTGAAACTTTTAGCATTTTAGGTCAGTGATTTAGAGTTTCAACTAAGTGGTTGCAAATGAGAGTTTGCAGTTTCCCTTTTACTTCTACCTTATACTGATTATGAAAGTGGAGCTTACATTCAAAACTACTTAGTTTGAAGTGAATCCTATCATTTTTATCATTAATTCTAAACTAGAGTAGCTAATATTGATGGTGCATGACCCTGCAGCAAAGGGTGTTGACCAAAGATAGTTTCCTGAAATCATTTATACGATTAACTCTCCGTTTCCATTTATTATGATAGATCAAAGAAGGATGAAAATAGTGGAGATTGGTGGAGCTCAAGAGCTTTTAAATATGTTGGGATCTGCTAAAGATGAACGCACACAGAAAGAGGCCCTGAAAGCTCTTAGTGCACTGTCAAAGTCAGGTAAAAAGTATAAATTAGTTCAGTTCTCAAGTTTAACCTGGCAATGGCATTACTAAGAGATTTTACGCACAAGTGCCTGCCTGCTTTGAGTAGTATTCAACTTCATGATGTGCAAAAATTATTTTCAATATTAGGCTTAAGGCTTTGAGTTTGGCTACACATACATTCCAACTGCACTTTTTATGTCCTTTGTTTTTTGGTCTTAAAAAGCTAAACAACAGGGATGCCACTATTTGTGAGAATTATGGTTTTTTTATTTTTTTTATCCGACTTTAAACTTACTTTCCATTGTTGCAGATGAAGCAGTCAAAGCTTTACACAATGCTGGGGCAATCTCAGTTATAAAGTCTACCCCAGACACCTTTGAAGATTTCGAAATTGGGACATACAAATCAAACTTACTGAAGAGATTTCAAGATTTGAGATATGATATTTCATCTTGAGAAGTTTTTAACTCTTTGAATTTGGAATTGAAGATCAGTTAGGTAAAAAAGCCTTAGCATTGAAGGGATCTCTATTTTATAGGAGCAAATGAAAATTTGAGTGTATTTTTTGTGTGTGCTGATTATAGAGTTCAAAATTCACACTTTATGCCTTTGGCTTCGTTTCTCATATGCCCGTTCTTTCATATTTACTTCAATGTAGACTGTTTTGTGTGGTCTTTTTTCAAAAGGATTATCCTAAGGAAATAAGGAATTTTTTCTTCTTCTTCTTGTACGAATTCCATTTGTTGTATAACATGTTAATGCTGAGTTACCTACCCGCTTTGCTAAAATAATACTACTAGCTTTTGTCTAACTCCAATTATTATTTAATTTACAAGTCAAACAAAGGAAAAGATCAACACTATCATACTCTTGTTATCAAAAGTAGAAGCCATTAATCTTCCTGCAGAGATTCTGACTTTAAAAGATCAAATTTTTTCATCAAACTATTAAGCAAGAGAATTCTGAAGGTGCAAGAAATTGATGGATAAAAGCACTGTAAAAATTCATTCCCTCTTTCCACCTATTCTTAGGGAGTTTCCACATATATTAATGCCAATGAAAAGAACAGTATCGAATTGTTTAGGACTGTCATCTTGGTCATGTGATCATCCAGGGCCTAATAGCCACCTAATGCATGGCATAAATATTCTATCAACATCAATCAAATCTAAAAATTATGAAGCTAGCCAAGCAATCTCTATTTTGCATACAGTTGAGTCATGAAAATGATCTTCTTTCCACTAAGATTTTGTGGTAATCTGGTTTACTTTTTTGCCAGTTTGCAGCCTCTTCACACACAGGCTTTTTCTGCTGCTTCTCAGTTCTCTCCATTTAGCTAGGCAGGATATATGTAGATGTTTCATTATGTCTTCCCTCATATTTCAAGTCATTCTTGTTAGTCAAAAGAAAGAAATTAACATGAAATCCGGCTTATGTAAAGAATTAATTATTTGCTGTCATGGCTTACCAGGAAATATCTTTATTTTACCAGTACTATTTAGCTTGAAGGAATAGATTATTCTGGTAGACTTTTAATCTTAACAGTGATAATATTAAATATAAGATAAAAATTTCATTAGGGCATATTTAAGTTCAAAGAACTAGTAGATATAACGTATGACTGCGCAAATATAATTAAATTAACTAAAATTATAACATCCTTCTGCCTAACCTTAGCAATGAAATTGATTCAGAAAATAGTTTATAAGTTGTATCTGACCTTGCTACTTTGTTGACAAGGAGTTCTCTTTCCAGGAAATGTTGCAAGACCCCTAGTTTTATTTTTATACTCTACATTAGTCTGCAAAACTGATCACTGTCATCTATATAACTCAGAATTATATATCCCTGATATTGTAAAGAAAATCAATCTTTTAGTTCCTGTTTTCCTGGAGACATTAATGGCAGCTCCACAAATGGTATATGGGGTTCCTATGATCAGTTTTGCAGGGGATGGATTCTGTATGCCTTACCCTGTGGAGTTAATTGTCAAGAAAAAGCGAGATGACCTCTCTAATGTACGCTATGAAGTGTCAGATGTTAATGGAAATCTTTTCCTACTAGTGGATGGCTCCTACATGACCCTTAACAGGGAACGAGTCATGCGTAACTCTGCTGGCTTCCCTATCCTCACAATTCGCGAAAAGGTATAATTCCTCTATCCGATACAAAACACTTGAAAACTATGTTATCCATACTTGGGTGAACGTCAGATACGGGTATGTGTCGGACATGACATGGGTATTCTTAATTTTTTCTAAGTTTTTTCATATATTCGGAAGATCATACCCTGTATGCATGTCCAAATATGTGTATCAGACACGAATACTTTAAGTAAAATGAAAAGTCCGAGTAACGTAGCTTGAAAATGAGCTGAACTAAGGGGATTTCTAATCCATAACTCTCTTTAGTCTCTTGTATTTGTGTGTAATTTTGCTTCTGCATAATTGAATGTACGGGAATGAAAGATGATTGATCATCACACTATTAAAGAATAAATGAAAATATGAATATCAGTATTTAGGTGAAACTACTTTGGTATATGATCTTCTCTCTTACACTTTTTTTTCCTGCTGATATTTTGATGACAAGGCAATCACTGGTAAAAAATGGATAGTTCATAGAGGTGAAAGTTCAGAGAGAAGTCAACTTCTTTTCACCGTGCAGCGATCATGCTTTCTCCCAATGAAAACAAGGCTTGATGTGTTCTTAGCAGGCAACATTAACAAAGATATCAGTAATTTCCAGGTTGTTGGTTCTAATTATCCATCTCAGTCATATTATAGAGTTTATAAAGGGGATACTATTATTGCAGAGGTAACATGCCAGCCTTGTGTTCTTTTTTCTCCTGTTTTATGAATTAAAAAAACAATTCAAAAGCTGGTAATAGTATATTTATACAGTTTTTTTTTTTTTTGTGTGCACCTGTCAGGGTAAAAAAGAGAATTTCAGGGTTACAGTTCATTCAGGAGTGGATTATGCATTCATTGTAGCACTGATAATTATCCTTGTGGAGTGTGAATGACCTGATGTTAGATATTTTATGCAGTTTCTGCTTTCATTTCCAAGTCTCAATGCATTTGTTTTACTTGTCAATATAGATCTTTGTTGAATGAATAATCCATCGTATGTTACAGCAAAACTTGGTACAAACAAACGAATTTCGTTCCTAAAAACCGTATCTCATAAAATAAAATAAAAGGACATAAATTAAAAGAGTCACCACATCCATATGAAGCAACAGCAGCAAGAGGATTGCCAAGGCCTCAATAATTGATCAAAAGCTACCTGCAAAAAGGGTGCATTAGATAATTAGGGGGAAAAAGAAAAGCTGTCATATACTTGGGTATGCTTTCTTCAGGGAATGGGTTAAACTGATAACTATAATCTAAAAATCAGCAGAATCTACATGAAATAACATAGGGAAAAGGAGAGCACAGCTTAAAAATCATTATGATGGAAATGTTAAAGCATCATCTTTCCATAAAATGATGGGCCTTAAAATCAATATAGGATTAAACAAAGTAATAGACTGAAAGTTGGCACCATTGGCTGGCTCTCATATGAAATTACAGATATATAGCACATATATTGTCAACTTATAGTCAACAAAAGCTTTCTGGCTTCCAAAATTGGTGCTTGGCAGATCAAACAGAAAAGAATGATGAACAAAACAAGGCTTAAGCAAGCCATTTTAGAATGCCAATTGCCAAGGTACAAAATAGAGATATCCTATGGCTTCAGTTAGCAGAGAAGATTAACATTGATGCCTTCTATGTCACACCGGTTGGGATTTCAGGTATATATATATATATATATATATATATATATATATATATATATATGTGTGAAGGGAGGAATAAGTTGGCAAAGTCAGCAAGTTTATTCGGAATGATCCAAGGAATATTATGGTATTGTTTGCAAGGATTCTTCATAGCGGTAGGTCCAATATCCTTACAACTTGGTATATGCAGATTTCATTTTTTGTTACTTTCTAGAAAACCAGAACAATATACTTAAAGCAAAAGATTGAAAAGACTCGTAAAATAATCCATTTTTGGAAGTCTGTTTTCAAAGTAATACATTATCTATCTGAATTCGTTTATCAACATGTGATATGTTTATTGCAGACAGGTTGAGGGAGAAAAAAAACAATTGCTGATTGAGAGGACTTGATTTAATCTGTTTCTGCTCTATTCTAATTAAAGAAACGAAAGAGAAAATGGAGGATACACTAGAATACAAGCACCTCTGCTATATTCTAATCTGTTTCAGGTGAAAAAGCTGTATATGTTGGTGGAAATGGCTATTGTACTTGTTACAGCAGCCAAAATTATCATTACTGCAGACATAATCCTATCTCTTGCTGTCGAAATGCCATGAACATCCCTGTAATTGAAAAGGACAAAAGGAACAGACTTAGCAGGAATGAAGGTCTTTAAGCTATAGACAAGATGCATCCAAGTTCTTAGTTAGAGACTATGTTACTCGGACTCAGGGGTGAGTGTCGGTTACAGGTATGTGTCCGACACGGGTATGCTCAATTTTTTCTAAGTTTTTCTATATATTTGGAGGGTCATACCGCCATACCCTTGTCTGAATATGTATCGGACATGGGTGTCAAACACAGGTATTTCAAGGAAAATGAAGAGTCGGAGTAACATATGATAGAGATGATACCTAAGAGCAATAGCACCGGGGAAGATGAAGGCAAGGCTGACTGCAGAGGTTGATCCCATGAATTGAAAGAAATACCATATGTTAGGGATGGCTATCGCTGCCAAGTAACAAATGGCTAGCAGGAGAAGAGTGAGGGACATAAATCTGATGTTATCTTTTGCCAGAATAGGCCTATTTGGAAAAAGGAATTCATCAATGTTGACCCTTAATGAGAAGTTTAAGAGAGGAAACACCAGCATGAGGTGAAAGGCATAGCTTAAGCGAACTATGTCATTTAGTAAAGAACCAAGTGCTGAACCAGAATTTTGGTCAAAATTAACAAGTATATCAGGCATGATTGAATCGCCAAAAAGAAGGTATCCGAATACCCCAACTGTAAAGTAGATGGCACCACATAGTATCAATGAAATTCGCACTGCTGTCATCATATCAGAAGGTTTGTCCATTTCAAAACCTATTGGATGAACTGCATTCATTCATTAAAAGACATTTTATGAGAATGTTTGGGACAAGAGCTTCTTACTTGGCTAATCTGTCATGAATTAACTAGCACTTATATAAGAATGCCAGAGAGCCCTTACCATTGAAATGAAATGTGAAAGCTGTTACAATTACTGGGACAGCAGTGAAGAGATCAAAAAAGGAGGCTTTGTTGTCCAAGTGGGGCAGCAATCTCGGGCTTTCTGTTTTCCCTTCAAATAGTGCAGATATTGCCATCACTGAACTGATGGCAACAAACAGCAAAGCAAGAAAAACTGCTATTGCAGAACTGAACCTTAATGCTTCTGCAAATTCAGGCCAATTTGACAGAGAAGATTCTTGAGGACATGCTCGATATCATAACATAAACAGTTACTCAGCTCTCTCTGTATATGATTAAAAATCATATTCATATGGATTGTCACAATGTTACTCGGACTCGGGTGTGAGTGTCGGATACGGGTATATGTCTGACACGGGTATGTTCAATTTTTTCTATGTTTTTCCATGTATTTAGAGGGTCCTTGGAGGGTCATATCCCCATACCCATGTCCAGATATGCGTCGGATACGGGCGTCAGACACGGATACTTTAAGAAAAATGAAGAGTCGGAACAACATAGGATTGTCATTTTATTCATCATTTGGCTACTAAGAAGAACATAGAAACAGGAAATGTGTTTTGGAGAAAAACTTACCTACACGCCTAAATAAAACCAATGGAAGCATAATGAAAACAACAATGAAGAGGAGTGCAAAAGCACGGGAATTCCACCAGTGAATGCCAAACCATTCTTGTAAGACGCCCAAGTGCACTGATCCTTCAGGTTGATTTCCTGAAAGAACATCCCCTAAAAAACAGTTCTAAAGATCAGAACATTTACTGTAATTAAAGCATGAAGTCTCCTTCTTAAGCTTTGAGAAATCACAATCTAAATTCAGGAAATTCCAAAATTTTAAATTCTAGCTTGCATATTAGGAATTTGATCTGCCAATTAAGGTAAAGGAAGTGAAAAATTCTTTGATAACTTGAACTACTCAAAATAGTTTTAGACTATGTTACTTGGACTCAGATGTGAGTGCCGCATAAGAGTATGTGTGCAGCATGGGTATATTCAATTTTTTTTAAATTTTTTTATGTATTTGGAGAGTCCTTGAAGGGTCATATCCCCATATCCATGTCTGGATATATGTTAAGACATGGGTATTTCAAAAAAATAAGAGTCGCAACATAGGTTTTAGACTCTTATCCATAATCTACTGAGCTAAGTTGAACCATTCAAATAGATTCTGACACTTATCCAGAATCTGTAGAACTTACTAGCTGCAAAATCTGATGGTGAAGCAATGATGCAAAAGAACTTCTATAGGTTAAAACAATCGAATCCAACAATTTACAGCTATCCAAATTCATCAATAAAATTAGCTAAGCTCACACACGTTTCGACAACATGAATGATGAACCATCCATTTTCTTCCTTCAAAATCATAATAATTGATTGCTGAAATACTCTCAAACTGAACTTACCAATAATAATCAAATAAATGATCAAGCAACCAAGATTATTTATCATAACACATATTTGCACCAGGACTGATCCCACTCGCCCAAATGATTCCTTCATGACACCAGCATAAGTTGTTGAATTCCCAGCATGTGTATACCTCATCAGAAATTCAACCGAGACATTTGCTAGCCAAGCTATAACCACTATCAACACAAATGCTGGGATTACTCCTAACACCTTGAGAGTTGCCGGAATTGACATAATTCCAGCACCAATAATGCTAGTTGACACATTTAACACAGCACCGGATACCGATGTATGCTTTTCTGCTGGCGGCGGTGGCTTGTTCTCCTGAAGGAGTGGTGCATTTACTCCGGTGGTGGCCGAAGAAGACATATTCCGGTGATGAGTTTTTCCGGTTAGAATTATCAGTTGTTGTCTTGTTCTGCATTTATTACACATTTATTGTGACAAGAGTAGATATAGACATATAGTAAGGGTAGTGAAATGACCCAACTGACATCAGAAGAAAGGATTAGGGATAGCCCTTTAAAATGCGAATTCGGATATCCGATTTATTTTTTTGGAATTCGAATTTGTGGATTCGGATAAAAATTGAATTCAGATATTATAATTATTATCTGCAACGGATTTAGAGCGGATGCGGATATGAAATCTCGGATATCCATTATACGAATCCGCATTACTTCTGTGGATTCTAATAGCGGATTCGGATATCCGAATTCGAATCTGTTTATTTATAAAACACATAAATTTTGTTTGATTTTATATTTTTATTTTAAAAAAAAAAATTTGATTTATTGAATTCGGATTTTTAACAGATTCGGATATTCGACGGATAATGTTATTTAATTTGGATTCTGATTCGGATAGTAATATGCGGATAATTTGCGGATTCAAATTTTAAAACAATTTTGCGGATTAAATAGTACAAAAAATATAGATATCCGACTGCTGCCATTCCTAAAAAAGACATGTGATTTAATATAGGGTTTGTATTTGATACACTGACAGTGTATAACTTCATATATTGTCAGTAAACAAGATGATGCCATCTCATTAAAAAAAATTAAAAATAAAAATAAATTATTTTATTTCTAATAAGATGACATCATCTTGTTCACTAATAATGTATAAAATTATACACTATCAATATATCAAATATTAATCCTTTAATATATGATAATTTAATGAAGGGTAAGATGGAATTAGATTTTCAATCAAGATTAGTGAGAATCTTTTATGACTAGAGAACAGGTTGGCTGTGAGGTGATGCTGTCTTTGTCTTATTTCATGAATCTGTGGCGAAACGGCATTTTAAGCCATTTGGGATTGAAATTTCTTCGGATAAAAGTGGAAGCTTGTGGAGAAATAGGTCTTTTCAGTCACATGGGACAAAAACTAGTAAAGTACAAGGAGGTTATAAAATGAGTTTTGGCCTTTCATGATGAGTAAAACGTGAGAATTTTATATGAGATAAAAAAACAAGCTTTTTCTTCAAAATGGATCCCATATTCAATTAACTGTTGCCATGGTAGTGATTAACATGATTCAAAGTCACTATCTCTTTTTCTTTTAATAATGACAATAATTTAAGGGCACCTTGTTCATCGATCGGATCGAATTTAAGACAAATTAATATATGATATTAAAATTATATTTATTTGTTTAAGTTCGGTTCAATCCAAAATATGAATTTTAAATTTTATCTAAATCCGTTCATATTTGTAAATGGATAATCTAAGTCCGTTTAGGCCTGCCCATATTATTTTTTTCTAATTTTTCTTTAAATATATTTTTTATTATTTAATTTTTAATAATTTTATATTTTTTTTATTAAGTTCTTAAACATGGACAACTTAACATATTTTTTAATGTTTACACTATAATATTATATATATTTAATTTTTATATGACATAAATTACATAAAATATATATAAATATAAATAATATATTATTTAATTAAAAATGGATTGGGCCGGGTCGGGTCAAGCCTTAAATGTTGGAGCCAAGGCCCGGCCCATATTTTAAACGGACCTAATTTTTTTGCCTAAACCCATTTTTCAGGTCTAATATTTTTGTCCAAACCCTCCCAAATATGGACGGATCTTCGAGTTTGGACGGATAGCCCGATCCTTAAACATGTCTAGTCCTACATCTACAATTTTAATAATGATAGGGGTGTAGAGCAACCTTTTTGAATTCAATTACATATGAATTAAATTTGGTTTAGTAAAGTGTTATGATATGAAAATGGAATTAGATAAGGATGTGGGTTCTGGCCCAAAAAAAAAGGTTTTTTTTTTTGTTCAATATTCAATATATAAATATATATATATATATATATATATGCATGTGGGTATGCTCCCCAAACTGTTGGCCTATTTACTTGCAAAGAAAATATTTTTGTTTATTCAATGAATTTCAATAATTCAAAGCAAACAAGCATTGGCCTAATAATTGTATAAAGATACACAAGGATATTCAAGAAGAAAGAAAAAGCATTTGGATCAAGGCATGCGCTGGCCAAGTACTGTATATGCTGAGATAAGATAATCAGCTTCTTTGACCTTTACTTGCCCTTCAATTTGCAGCATGCAGTACTTCATAAGCTGCTGATTAAACCAACATCTAAAATAAGCTTTAAACAGTGCAGGATGCAAACTCTTGATCATATAAAGCAATCTGTCAATTTCCTGAATACTAATTAGGAGTTATATACTGTAGGCAAATCCTGAAATGGCATAAGGGGTTTCAACTTTCAAAATGTACAGAGATTTAAATAACGATCTCAACACGATGTTATGATTGTTATTTTACGGTTTCGGTTCTTTTCGCTGTCAATATTCATTATCGATATTGACCGTGATAACATTGATAAACACTACGCTTTGCGAGTAAATGATTAGTGTTGTGGCAGGTGGATTATGTGTGCCTAATCCAATGGAGTTAACTGTCAAGAAGAAGCATCATGGCCTCTTTGATGTGCACTATGCAGTGTTAGATGTCAATGGAAATTTGTTCCTCTAAGTTGATGGTTCCTATAAGGCTGGCATAAACAACTAATCTTTGCATTGATTTGCTAGGAAAAATGAAAAAGTAAAAAGAAAAAATAATTACTTTTTCATTTTTTTCTTTCCAATCAAACATTCAAAATTTATTTTCTTTCTATTTTTTCATTTTTTTCTTTCTATCTTTTTTTTTTTTTTTAAGAATTTAGAATTCATTTGTAGAGACTTTAAAATTCTAAAATAAAATTACCTTATTTGGCAAAATAAAAATTAGAATTCTTAAAATTCTTGAAATTTGAAAGAGGACTTTTATATGGCTCAAATTCCTTTTTCAAATTCCACCCCAATAAATGAAATTTGTGAAATTTTTTTTATTTTTTACTAAGATATTAACATTTATCATGTTTCATTTTTTTACTCAACTTTTATTTTTATTTTTAATTTTAGCTACGAAAACTCATTTTAAATTTTTTGATTTTTATTTTTCATGTTATTAGTAATATCTATATATTTTTACAAATCTAATGACATCCATATCGCATATTTTTCTCAATATTTTTATTTTATTTTATCTCTAATATTGTTTTTTTACCTCATCAAATTTCAATATTCAACTCGTTCTAAAAAATATTTATCCAAACAATACAATTACAAATGCTAATGTTTTGAATTGATGCAAAATTTTAAAATTTTTTATCCAAACACACCCTAAAAGTTTATCATTTTAGAAGTAAATCATAATTTCATATAAAATATTACTACAAATATATCATAGTATATGATTTAAATGAAAATTTTCTCGTGTCACCTCTTATAATAATCATACTTGAACCATCCAAAAAGAAAAGGGAAAATTCATGGCCGACCATATATTTGCAGTGGCTCATGTCTTATAAAGTCAATAAATTATTGGAATAAAGGCAGCTTTTTTTAACAAAGGAAAAGCAAAAAAAAAAAAATTCCCCCATCAATCACGTAAGGAATCCAATACCTAACTTAGCACAGCATATTTATTAAACTTCAAAGCCCACCCCTTAGGCCTTTACCAAACATCAAAATCTCAGCTTTCTTCTTTCCCTCTTTCTCTACCATTCATTAATAGCTATGGCCAATGTAAGTAATCTTTTTTAATTATTCCCTATTTTTACTACTTTTAGATTACTTCGGCTTTCATGGCGGAAAAAAAAAAATTTCTCACACAAAAATGAGTAAACCAATTTTTTTTTTTTTTTGTTGCATTTTCTATCTTATACTTACTACTTTATAATTTTCTGTTGCAATATTTACAATTAAACAAATGAGAGGCCATGGAATATAAAATAATTTGGGAAATGTTAAGATTTAGTAATTACATCCAATAATTTTGAATATTATATATAATAAATATGAATAATAAACATAAAAATAATATAATAAACACAACATTATATATTTAAACACAATTAATTTTAATAAACACAAAAATAATATAATAAAAATAACAATACATATTTAAACAACACGATACATTATAATATAATTATCACGTCACTAATTACACATTTAATAAATTATAATATAATTATCACATCACTAATTATATATTTAAAAAATATATATATTATATTTAAAAGTTTAATACATTTAATAATTTATATTAAATTTATTTTTAAGAGATAGACACGTGTTACCAAATCTATTAGTAATATTTTTCAACGGTCATGATCTTTGAGATTGGGAGGTAATTCCTTTATTACTAAAAGACAGTTACAGACTAACCGCGATCTAAAACTCTGTACACAAAATATTACAAACTGAAAAGAAAAGAAAAAAAAAATACATCAGTTAAAACTTAAACGTGACCGTTTTTGGCCGGAGGAGACCTCCCATTTCAACACTATGCAGGAATGGATCTACCTTGGTTGGTGAATAGTCCTAGGACTCAGTTTCACACTCACAGTCTTGGGCGCTTTTTCAAGAAACCTTGGTGACTCAGTCACAACTCGGCCCTTCCGCCACTTCAATGCCCCAATGGGTACCAATTCCTTTTGACAATCTTCTTCCTTTTCCTCATCTGAAACAAAACAAAAAAAAAGGTGAGATCCGAGTTAAATAAATTGAGTGGTTGACTCGGGGCGAGTTAAATGAGTAACTTACGTCTAGGGTCGACAAAAAAGTTGTCGTATTCGTCAAAGATAGCATCGAAATCGTCGGGGAAGAGAGGGTCTTCGTCGTCGTTTTGGGAATCGTCGAAACGTTCTTGAAGCCAGTAGTCGCGGAAACACGGGGAGGATTGGACAAGGACCCACCATTGATCAGAGAAATCGTCGACCGTCCGATACGCCAATGGAACGAACAATGGAGCGTTGGGATTCAAAGTTGAGGATGATGATGATCGTTGAGAAAGAATCTCCATTTGCAACTCAAAGTTTTGAAGGAAAATGAAACAAAGAAAGGAAAGACAAAAGAAAAAAAGGACAGAAAAGATAAGGATAAGATCAAGTCAGAGTACACTCACTGAATATATAGCGGATAAGATTACTAAATGGACACGGATTACTGTATTATTACATTCATGACACTACCTTTTCTATTATTTTATTTTTCTTTATTTATTATTAATTTTATAAAAAAAATTGAGTTTTGGTAAAATGTATAATTTCTCAAGGTTAATGTTTTTTTTTTTTCCATTATATTTTCAATAAAAGGACTTTGCCAACTTTGAAATATGTGACAATTAAGGAGGGCAATGATGGAATTAATCATGACTGCAACATTTATAGAAAAAGAAATGGAGATTGATATTTTAATGATGTATTTTTTAAAATTAATTAATATGTTATTTATAATAAAAATATTATATTAAATATAAAAATTAATAATTTTATTTATTATTTTTAATACATTTAATAAAAATATTAATATATATATATATAATGATTTGGTGAGCCCAAAAACTTGTTAGGTAAAAGAGCAAGAGAAAGAAAGAAACTAAAAGGCAATGGTGGGTGAAATGTAATTTTGAAGTAGTTTTGAAGATTGAAACCATCTCATCCCATCTGCACTGCCCATGGTTTTCATTTTCAAAGACCAGATTTTTGTCTTCAATGAGCTAACACAAAGAAAGAGAAGGATGAGAAGTGCCACGTGCCGTTTGATGTTATCTTCGAATTCAAATTCATGATACTTTAAGAACGAGGCCACGTAACTGTTCTCATCTTTATCATCCCCTAGAAATTAACAAAATACTATTACTATTGAATAAATAATTATATAATAATAATTTTACAAAATAGATTTAAGACACTCTTAACAAATTTCATTAAATAATTTTTTAACTGATGAATATAGGACCCCAAAATTAATAAAAACTAGAAGAAAAAAAAAACCCGAATTATCGGGTACTTTTAATTTATTTAATTAATTAATAATAAAAATTTAATTTTAATTTATATTTTATTAAATAATAATTATTTATTTAAATATTTTATTTTTAAATTGTAATAATATTAATATAATTATATTTTTTAATTATGAAAATTAAATTTATGAAAATTATTTATTTATAAATTATATAATACAGATGCATTTTCAAATATTATTTATATGTATTTTTAAAAAATATTTAAACCTTATTGTACACGATATATTTTTATTATAAGATATAAAAAATAAAAAAATAAAATTATTATTTTATTTTATTCTCTCGTAGGATTGATTTTCTCACATAAATTAACAACTATTTTACTTTTTTCTTTTTCTTTTTAACTTTTTTCCCGAGCGAGTACGAATTTTAAATCGACTCACGAAATCAACGCGCGGATCAACGCACTCATCAACCACTTTAAAGATTCTTTATAAAAAATCAAAAATATCCATAAAAGATAACAAAATAAAACAATAAAACCCTTTAATTAAATTTAAAATTTTCCTACGTGTCTCTAAAGATTTAATTTTTAAAATAGTAGATAATAAAACAGCCGAAACAGTGGGACAAGTTTGGATGTTGACATTTCTACAATCCAACCCCAGCTTGGACCAACTCTACTTGGACGGTTCTTTCCTGAAATATCAAACGTATTGTTCCCCCAGGATTGGTATAGTTGTAGAATAAATCTGCTTCTTTGATAAATAAAGAATTTTGCTTATTTATTATATTATTTTTGTGTTTATTAAACATTTCTCAGCAGGAGTAACTCATGTTTCTAGACAAATATTAAGATTGTATGTTTTTACTGTAACATAAGGCACAAAGCTGATTGCAAACTCAACAAAATGATTTTTTCTCTGAGTGAGCAACAAATGTCTAAAAGCTTAGTATACAAAAAAAATAAAAATAAAATAAATAAAATTTACCTGATATGATTGATAAGCCTCTCCTCAATCTATAATATGCTTAAACAATTATTCCATGATTTCCTGGGAATTCAACCAATTACACATACATTTCGTGATTGTGCCCAGGAACTCGATCAAAAGATGGAATAAATGAAAAGGATGTGAGAAAAACAAAATGGCAAACCCTTATTATGACTTTCTGACATTATTTCTGCAAAAAATACCATAGGTAAGGCAGAGAGAGAGAGAGAGAGAGAGAGAGAGATCACTTGATGGGATTGAATGATGGCAAGACTGCAATAAGAGGGTCTCCATAACCAACAGCATCTGTGCAAAGCAGTCGAAACAAAAGGCAGAGTTCATATACCAGACATGTACAACCATTCAGAATGTTTCAACCTTTGTTACTCGGACTCGGGTGTGAGTGTCGGACACGGGTATGTTTAATTTTTTTCAAGATTTTCATGTATTTGGAAGGTCCTTGGAGGATCATATCCCACACCCATGTCCGGATATGCGTCGGACACGGGTGTCAGACACAGATATTTCAAGAAAAATGAAGAGACGGAACAACATAGGTTTCAACTTCAAGACTATAATTTTGTTGATTCAAACTGACTTAACTAAACTATCATGAAATCTAAAAGGTGTACATTAACCAGGTTTTATGAACCAAGCATGGACTCTCATACTTTTATCCTCCTAGTACCAAACATAACAAAAATGAAATGCACAGAGACATTATACCTCCATCATCAAAGAGGAGCTTTAAGACTTCTCCAGCAATATCTGACTGCAACAAATCAAATAACATACACCATTAGACACCTACTTAATAAAGAAAAAACTATAACTAACAAATAAAATTAATTTGAAGTTCACCTTAACAGGAAGTTCAGTACCAAATTGATCCAAGAATCCTATCAATTGTCCTTCTTTGATCAAATCACCCTACAAGGAAAACTTGCTACATCAAACCTTTTGGGGAAAGGCTATTAGTATCTCCTGTAATTTGGCATCAGCAGATACAACTCGAGCTTTTGTGCAGGTAACATATATTTGACACCTTGACAGATAAAAGAACTTGAAATACATGGAAATACGAAAATTTAGAACATAGATAGGCTAATTGACAATTTGACAAATCTCCATTACTTGTAATCAGACAGGAACTAATACCTCCTTGCAGATGGGAGGTTGCTTCTTTCCTTTCACTGTTCTACCCCTTCGGAATGTGCCAACCTGCAGTAAAGTGATGGTAGTTATAAAGACAGTGTTCCAAAGAAATAGAAAAGAGAACATAACCCTTTCTCTTGAGAAACAGCACATACGATTGGAGAAGGTACTAGAACATAGTTATTCGATCCAGAAGCTTCCAAGGCAACTAACTTGGATGACTTCCCAAATGCGTCATTCTTAAATGGAGTAGGCTTCTCTGAGGAAGGTTTTGGTGGTGGGGGAGGTGGAGGTGGAGTAACGGCAGCTGATTCGTTCATTGGTTTAGTTGGGATGGGTGGAGCTGTTGTAGGTGAAATGTTGGACAAGGGAGCTTTTGTGGCACCAACATTCCTCTTCAGATGCATTTCAAAGTCTCCAATCTATCACAAAGCAACAGATAACCGATTTTAAAAAACATTGTGGGAAGATGCAATTCATAAAATGAACTAAAAACCTGTAATGGCTAGCTGCATTACATTCATTCAGTCTATGTTAATCAAACTCGGATGTCAGTGTCGGACACGGGCATGTGTCCGATACGGGTATGTTCAATTTTTTTCCAAAATTTCCATGTATTTGGAAGATCGTATCCCCATACCCATGTCCGGATATGCATGGTCACGGGTGTCGAACACGGGCACTCAAAGAAAAATAAAGAGTTGGAGCAACATAACATTCATTGATCAAATGATCAAGGAAGATTTCATCACTTATGAATTTCACACAAGTGCAGAGACATATCTCTACAAGAAATTTTCAGGTTAATCACTGAGTCGGGAGAATAAGTTTAGCAGAAGAATGCAAGTATATCACATGACAAGAGAAAAGGAAGTAACCTTCATTTTCAGCTCAGCAACCTCAGTCTCATCACATACCTCCAGTACCAATGCCTGGCGGTTTAAGCAATTAAAAGTTAAAACGTTAATCATCTAGCAAATTAGAATCAAAAGAAAGAAAATTTTCTTTGATCAAAATGAAAGGAGCAAAAAGTATAACCAAAAGAAAATAAGTCAAAAGAAGACTTATCAAGAAGAAAACAGACATAAATGGTAGAAACTAAACAACAGCAACATAAAGACAGAAAAAAGAATTCCCAATACAGAATATTTGATATACAGAAAACTATATTAGTAGATTTCGAAGGCACCTGAAGTATGGCCTCAAAGGTGGGTGTTTTTGTTAACGTTTAAAATGTAGAATACTCAATATCAGTATTGCTGTCAGAAATTTTGTTAAACTCCTCCATTTAGGAATTAATAAGAGAATGAAGGTCAAAACAAACTAGCACTGTTACTAATTTTTTGCTCTAAATGAGACAGATAGCAATATTAAGCTAAACAACATCAATCAAGTTGTTTAGAATGTAAGAAACAATGATTAACCATCTTGAAAACATAAATGCAATCATGAAAAAGGAAAACATTTATGAATCATTTTTGTAGCACCAATAAACTCTTCTCAAAAAGAATTGAGGAATGACAACTTGACAAGCAAGAATGGAAAAGACAGCGAGTTTGAAGATTTAATAATTACCTCAAATCCATTTGGAAAAGTTGCATTCCGTGAAGTTTTCTTCTCCAATGAACCTTGTATGGTGATATCTGATGGAACTATGGCAACCATAATTATCAACTTTTAGGATGCAAAACAGACAAAATGCTCAGGCTATAATGTAATTACATAACAGATGACATTAGAAACATTTTGCTTTTTATTATTATTTTTTTTTTTATTAAAAAAAAAGCAATTTTACTTTCCACTACCCATATAAATCAGTAACAAGTGAAGAGCCATGTCTGAACAGAAAAGCCCAAACGCAACAGTAATTGGTATATTTTAGCACCGTGTCGTGGTTCAAGTTGCAGTTAAACTATAATTAACAAATTTTATGCAAACAAGGACCGTCAGGTAAATTTTTAATCTGAAGTCAATATTAACTCACCATTTGACTTGGCTGTTATAGTAGATTCAGGTGTCTTCACGCAGGATATTAGAGTTGCATCTTGTTTTGTAGAAAAATTATTCTTCCCGCCAAATACCAAGCCTGGAAGACATGAATTTCTTGAAGTGGACCAGCCGGCAGAATACATATGAACAGTACAGGCCTTTCAAGTGAGCAATGTGATTGTGAAACAGCACCTACAGAATCTAAAATTTTAAGAACAGCATACGAGCTTTCAATGGAAAATAAAGCCACATATGAAAATTTTAAATTCATGAAATTACGTACTCACAACAATATTTTGCTAGAAATTCAAAAACTATATGATAAGAAATGCATGCTAACAAAGTATCAGATAAGCCAACAGCAGATTATGTTATTTGTACCAAGGGCATCACATAATCTATGCAGTAAAAGAAACAAAATTTACAAAGAATCTCAACTCGAAAACTCCAAAAACTAAGGAATAAAACATTCCTAATGCTGAAACTGTTCAAAATCCATTGATTCTGTTGCGTGACGGTTAGAAGAATATATAGTTTCACTAGGCATTTTAAGAACGAAATTCAGCACCAACCTTTTCTGTTTCAGTTTTTCCTTTCTTTAAGGAGGGAGAGCATTGGGCAATTGAAAAGCTTAAAATTGTAAAACATTCACACTATATGCTTAAACATTAAACCTCGTCATTCCACTGTACAAGCAATCATTGAAAGAGCTCACTTCTGAATTTTCCAAACATCTTCCAAAATTTGGAAAATTATTTAGAATAAAAATAATGTGCCAATCTTATATTTGTACCTAAATAAAGAAACTGAAAATAAAACATTTCTAAAAAAACTTCCAAAATTAGTTTCAACTACAAACTCAAAGGTTATCTTCTTCTTTTATTCCTTTTTTGGGTTTAGTATTGATTATTGAAGAATGAAAACCTAGTATGTTCTAAAAAATCGAAACTTTAATACAAAGAATAGTTTAACAGTAAAAACTATATTTTTATGGAAATTAGATTCACATAGTTAGCTAGCTTAACAATCTCAATTGATATTCACAGCATAAAAGAAATAAGTAAATGGAAAAAACTAAAGGCAGATAAATCTCTGCTTTTGAGCTAATTTCAAATTTCTCAACGTCGAAAGCTCTATAATTTACAATAAATTGTCAAGAATTACTCAAAAAAGAAGAAGAAGAAGAAAGACAATAAATAGATCCGAAACAGATATAAAACACTAAAAAAACGATTCAAAAATGCCACCGTTTATGTCACCGATTGGAAACATCTGTAAACTCTCTTTCTCTCTTCGTTTCCAATAAAACCAAACAAAACTAAATAAAAAAAAAAAGAAATAAAATAACAAGAGAAAACGTGAGAGAGAGAGAGAGAAAGTTACAGTGAAAGGATCGGAGAGCAGCGGAGGACTTCATTGAAAGAGGAAGAGAGACTTGGAATCGACAATAAGGGGAAGATAGAAAGAGATGGAGAGAGGAGATATAGAGGGAAAAGCGGGGGGCAAAATCGAGAAGATTGAAATGTGAATATAGAAGTGAAAGAGTGTAATGTGAGAGAGAGAGAGAGAAAACAGCTTCGAAATGTCCTCAGTTTCTCCACCCAAGCTGAAGCTGAAAAGTTGCTCTTTCTTTCTCATTCTCAGCTTTAAACTTAAAAGCACCTCTCTCTAACGTACGCCGATCAGTCTGCTTACGTGGCAGCTCCTTTGAAATTTTATTAATCAATCCGATCAGTTTGGACTCTGGACCAACTCTCACTTCTTTTTTTCCCCATCAATTGTTAAATGCTCAATTATAAATTTATAATATTTTATATAAATTATTAATGTATAAAAATTTATATAAATTTTAATATTTTAAAAATATAAAAATATATACGAACACATAATTTTTTTTAAATTGAATAATTATGATAAATCATGTAAAATATGTCATGAATTGAAACATAACACGAACACAACATAGAAAAAATAATTAAAACACAATATAAAAAATAACATGAACATGAACACGACACGAATACACGAACGTGTGAAAATATACATAAAATAAATTATTAACGTGTAAAAATTTATATAAATGATCACCCTAAATGAGGGACGTGGCCCCCTAATTTTGCATCAAAAGATGAAAATTTTATCTAATGAATTTTAATACATTAATAATTCGTGTGTTATATAAATTTTGATATTTTTAAAATTGATACTTTTATATATAGTATTAATCATAAAACTATACATGAAATTGTCAAATTATCGTTAACGATTATATGATCTATCGATTTGAAAAGAAAAAAAAAAATCTCAAATCTATTTGAAATTCTAATATTTTTCAATATGAAAATAACAGCAAATATGATACATCTTTCCTATTTCTCAATCTAAAACTCTAAAAGTACTAAAATTTAAGAATTTTATAGCAATGACAAGGAACTACAACTATAACTACTACTACGTTCTGATTTGGTCGATTGATTTCTAGAAGTACCACCAAGCATACAATGTTGCAAAACCAGTACGGACACCATTCCTCTACAAAAATCCTCCGATGCAACCATGTCTCCGATTACCCCAAGCTCTGGATATTCAGCCCAACTTTCCATGTCTCCTTGTAACCTTAGAGTTCCCTGTCGTTTCCCTACCATAACAAGGTCATAATTGTTCTCTAAAGATCTGATCCAACTGAAAATTTCAAGGCTGTCGTTTACTAAGACATCCAAACATTGTACACAAACATTGGTTTCGTTTTCTGTCTTAAAATGTTCTAACAATTGGTGGTCAAACTGCTGTTCTAATTCATCATTTTCTTGTTGGTTTTCTCTCAAAATGATCCTCATTACCGTGATTTTAACTCTAGGATGGCCTGACATTCGAGCTGCTAATGCTAAAGCCTCACGGTCGTCAGCTCCACCTATAAAAATCACAGCAATGTTGCAAGAGAATTCAAAACTTGTGACACAGCTCAAGCCCCTTTGTACCAAGATTCCAACCGTGCAAGGTGCGTAGGCTTGCATTTGTATGTTAAAACATCGGAAGTTTGCATTGATTTCACCGATTTGACTCTTATGAAATGGGACTATAATGAGAGAAACATGTTTAAGTTGAGCCAATCTGCAAATGCTTTCAAACATAGTCTTGTATGGAGCAACCGAAGTAAAGCCCTCAACCGATACTAATTCGTCCGAAGCTTTCGAATAATTAGTAAAGGCACGCATGATTCGATCTGTGCTGCTGTTTCCTACCTTTTTGCTAACCCCGTAAGGTGCTAAAAGAGGCGTTGCTCGACCAACAAGCTCAATAAGATGAATCACGTAAGCATAAATGGTGGTCACTGGAGTTGGATTAGATGCTTCAAGGAGAGTAATAGTGCCATGAACATCATCTTCACTGTGAATACAAGAAAGAACCGTTAATTCGCCAATCATTGGAGTCGATTGCAAGGACATTGTACTTCGTTTTGTTAACAATGACTTTTCAAGTCTAAGATGAGGCTTGTAAAAGTATTTTACTAAAGGCGTTGCGATTCCAGTGATGGCAGCATTGGTGAGAACTAGTAAGGCAAAAGATTGTTCGTCTATATGCTGTAGCAAAACCAGATTATATATGGTTAGAACTTAGAACTTAGAACATAAGATATCACAAAGAAGAAAATAAATTGCATATATTTATATGAAAGTGACTAACCTGTACCGTTAAAAATCTGATGAAATAAATAAACTTGACTGGACCTTTGAGATTCAATATGAGGCCAAGCAAAACAACATTTCTGACCCTCATTTTGCAGAATAATGAATACAAAAAAGCTATCAGAAATTTGGCTAAATATCCTGAAATGATTATCAAAAGCAGTGCATTGAACTCTTTCCAATCCTTTATTTTATTTATATCAATGATACGACCCAATCGAAGATAGAAAAAGGGCATAAACAATTCGTTGAGGATTAGTTCAGTTTTCTCAGTTATTGCTGAACCTAAAGGCGGTCCATGCGGTATAATCATTCCAATAAGCATAACCCCAGATAAGACTCCCATGCCTAGAGCGTCAGTGACGGCGCCCATGACCAAAGCTTGAATCAGAATTGAAACAACATGTTTTTGATGAACTGTTTTTCCCTCTGGTGTTGTCTTGATAATCCATAATATGTTTGGTCGAATGCCATACAATACGAAGATCACGGTTACAATAAAAAAAAGCAAAACATCAAGTGAGTAAGATGATTTTAATTGGCTTGAAATAATCGCCATTGCTAGAATTGTCCACCCAACCACATCATTGATCATTGCACTAGACATGGCAAGTTGGCCTAACTCTGAGGTTAAAAGTTTGAGTTTCTCCAAAGAATAGGCGATATCAGATAAAAAATTTGAGGATAAAACACTGCATAATGCAAAAGAGGCCATTCCATCTCTTATTCCTGGCAGTAAACCTTTTAGCAAGTTAAAGAGAGTAAAACTGATTCCAAGAGGAACAAATATGCACAATAGACCAAGAATCCAGACATCTTTTGCTGTCCTTAAGATCAAAAGCTTATCCGTTTTCACTGTAATAAGGAATACAAAGCAAGTCATGGCAAACGAAGACAGTGTATTAATCGTTAACATCCCCTTAAGTGGAAACAATTTGTCCATTAATGTCGTGTACCGCCCTAGCACTGAAGGTCCTAATAACAATCCACCCTGAAATTAAAACCAACCCAAAAAAAAGTTTCAATATTCAGCCTCAGTTTTCTTCAATTAATTTGAGCAAAAAACAAAAAGATGAAGAGAAATATGCAATTAAATTAACAAAGCATACCAGTACATTGCAGACAACTTTAGGCTGTTTCAAAGGCCTTAGAAGGAAGTATAATATCCGAGAGATTGTGAAAAACAATATCATTTGAAACATGGAAAGAGGGATGAAAGTATCCAAAGGGTTTTCTCCGAACCAAAAGCCTTTCGAGTACATATTCCGTTCATATGATATGCATATTTTTTGGTCACCTTTCTCGTCCGTCGCCATTTCTGCTGACCCTATGAAGTTTTCAACATTCAAAAAATCTCCTCCATATATTCATGGAATCCTGACTGTAAAAATAGCGTCCACTTGTTATAACGACCCTGGCCAAGCTAAATTGAGAGAATTGAAGAGCTAGCTAGGTATTCAATCTGACTCTTATCTGTTTCCCTGAATTATTGCTCTTTACAAGGTCTAAATTCTATTTTTTTTTCTTCTTTTTATCTTTATTAAATTAAGCATGAGTTGCAAGGAGTAGCATGGAGGAAAATATTCTATTTTTAGCTTATGTAAAAGGCTCAGCTGTTGATGAAAATTCAGGGTATATATGTTAATATTAGCAAAATTAAACAACTTTGAAGGATTTTCGCATCATTTTTATATTTGATGCACTAATAGTATATAAATCTTATATAAACTGTCAATATATCACAATATAACACCTCGTTAACGAGAGATAGGAAAGGATGAGGAAAATTCTAATACTTTTAATTAATATTTAATTAAACCTAAATAAACTGCATCTAAGTCTTCACTCTAGCATTCATGTATATTGTTGCTTTTGCATTGCTATGACTGCATCTTTATTTCATTACTGTACATATATTTTCGTACCCCATTTGCAATGTGCTCTATATATACTTGTGCTATGACTGCATCTTTATTTTTTGTTTTTCGTTTTGGTAGATCTAAGGATTATGGAGGATTCGAACCTTGAACTTTGACTCTAGCTCTTAAGGACTATTATCAATGTGCTTTCTACAGCTAACAAATTTAACTTTATAAAATAACATGATCTTCCAGCTGCTTCTTCATACTGAATAATTAATATTCCATTTAAAGATTGTATATGACTTACTTGTTTATCAAGCCATATGTAAATTCGCATTCGCATGTTTGAGACATGACATCTAATAGAAGTACTCATAAGGAAGAATAGTCTTAGGACGAGTGATTTTTTGAATAAAACTCCCATAAAGAAGATTTGATTGCAATCATATCAGTACTGACGCACCAGATCGTAAAAAAATTTTGTTTTAGAATGCACCCTTTAAGCACGGATGGATTAAACAAGTAAAGTTTGGTGTCGGCAAGGATAAAAGAATTATGCATCAAAACAAAATTCTCACACCATTTTGTCAAAACAAAAGACTTTTAACTACATGAGGTTATCTTTTTACACTAATTAATCAAAGAGAAAGAGATAAAGGAAACAGTTCTTTGGATTAAGTTCTTGGGAAAGGATTTTTTTTTTTCTTGTAGAAGGTTCCATGAACCTTAAAAAACATTAATCCAACTTGAAAATTAAAAGCTTATACCCTTTCTTTTCTTCCTTACTTAGACCCTATCAGATTCATTTCCTTGACCAGCTATATATTTTCACATTATCCAACTTTATTATATAGCTAGGAAGCATATTATGAACTCTACAAATATTTTTCTCAACTTATTCCCATTATTTTTCTTCTTGAGTTAGGTTTAGGTATGCTCTTTTCTCTTTTGTTGACAGTACGTATCTCATATTTCTGTTTTTTTTTTTTTTTTTTTTTCTCTTTTGGGTGAATTATTCTCTTTTAAAATCCTTTATAAACCTTCATTTATGACGAGGTTAATAATTAATTTCAAGCTTTTGATACAACTTTTAAAATAGTGTTTTTCATTGTTTTAATGAATTTTGTTAACTAATACCTTAAGAGTACTTGTTAAGGTAATTAATTAAGTTACTATTTATAGTAATAGATAATTAATTTGATGATTTTTAATATTTTGAAAGTTATAATTTATCTAATGTGATAAATTCAAAAAGTGTTTTGAGAATACTTGTTAATATATATTTTTTAATATACATTAGAAATTGTTAAATTGACACAATTATTGTTTCAAAAAATTTGAACCTTTGAGTTTGGTCTTAAAATCAAATTGTCGACAAATTAATGAGTAGATACCAACTTAGTTAAGCTCCCGTTTTTGCACCTAAAAACTTTTATTAGATAAAGTCTCTTAAGACTAAGAATTTATAGTCAATCTGGGATAAGATTTTATGGAGACTTGGATTAGACAGAGAATTTTTTTTGATATTTTTGGGTTAAAATTTTCAAAGTAAATAACGACAAAGTTGGTGGAAGTTGGTTGGAATAGAAAGAAAAAAGAAAAGAAAAAAAAAAAGAGAAAGAGGGAAAAGAAAAGAAAAGAAAAGAGATGGACCAAAGGGAATGATGTCAAAAGTTAGAAGAGAAAATTAAAGGGTAGAAACTTGGCCTTTTCTTTAGGATTTTAATTTGAGAGAGAAAGAGAAAGAGAGATATAGATGATGATTAAAGTTAAATGCATGTGGGTAATAAAATAGAAACAACTTGATATAATTAAGTGAAGTTATTGAAACCCTTATTTGTAAATTAAAGGGTAGAACGGAACAAACATTTACTAAAGTCATCCGTTTCATGTCGCTCACTTTTTTATAAAAAAAATCTTTCTCATTCGAAATGAATCAGTACGAAATTTATTGGATATCGAATTTTGACATCCTTAATTTATATTAGTAAACTTAAAAGTTAAAATATCAACAATCAACAAGACAACTGTTGAGTTCAAGTCCAAGTCCCACATTGAGTAGGAGTGCTCATCTCAAATCAAGTAACTTGGTTAAGTTAAGGGAAATCCTAATCCCACATTGAGTAGTATTAATGAGAAAAGAAAAATGTTCACCTATAAATAAGAACTTTGACCTTTGAAGAAAAACACTATCACTACCTTGTGAGAAATGTATACATTTGAGAGAATTTGTACTGTGGCTCTATGGGTGGTAAGAAAGTTACAATATTAGGATGATGGTTTGTAGTTTTATCCGTGGTAAGTTATAATATTGGGAGGATAGTTTGTAGTGCAAAAGTTACAATATTAAGATGATGATTTGCAGTTTTATCCGTGTAAAAATTACAATGCATTGAGTACTTGTTGTGAGTTACCTAGTTATTCCATCAACAACAAGCCCAACTTTTAATTATATATATTATATTTTTTTTGCCAACAAGCTCTTGGCTGAGTGGCCAAGAGTCTTGGGGCATGAAGTCTTGGGTTCAAACCCAAGCAATCCCTCCCCTACCCAATTATCAAAAAAAAAACTTTTAATTATTTTTCAAAAATAAAAAATAAAACAAGAAAATAAATATGGTAGTTTGAATAAAATAATAGGATAATGCACCTAAACTAAAAGTCCAAAAACGAAGATGCAACTTGTGGATCCACTTGCAGTGTCCAGCATATATTCTTCTCGTGTATATATATATATATATACATGACCTCTAATCTAATCTAAACCCAAACCCACAATTTTCACCCTCATAAACTAACCACAAATGCCTTCCTCTCTGCAGCTCAACCGCTCTACCGCCACCCCCATTGCCACCATTTCCAGCTGCTACCACCAAAAACAACCTCAACCCACCACCCTCACAAGGTTTTTCCCTCTTCCTTGCGGTGTCTCGGTGCCTGACACTGTGTCAACGTACCATATCCACACCCTGGCTCCTAATCAGTGTTGTTCAGCTGTGGTTCAAGCCATCGAAGCCCCTGTCGAAACCGTTTGGTCAGTGGTTCGTTGTTTTGATAACCCTCAATCTTACAAACACTTCCTCAAGAGCTGCCTCCTCATCGTCGGTGATGGCAACGTGGGCACCCTCCGTGAAGTCCACGTGGTTTCCGGCCTCCCCGCCGCTTCCAGCACGGAGAGGCTTGACATCCTTGACGATGAACGTCACGTGCTTAGCTTTAGCGTGGTTGGAGGCGACCATCGGTTGACTAATTACAGGTCTGTCACAACTCTACACGCTTCATCCAACGGTAACGGGACAGTTGTCGTTGAATCATTCGTCGTTGATATACCGCCCGGTAACACTAGAGAAGATACGTGCATTTTTGTTGATACGATTGTACGTTGCAACCTTCAATCTTTGGCTCAAATGGCCGAAAATATGGCTAGAAGAGAAACTCTATCATCCCCATAATTTTTTTTCCTTTCTAAAAAAGTTCTATTTCTCTTTTAAAAAAAAATTTCCAATATGAGATCGATCAATGGCAACAGATGCTCATATCAGGAATTCATAGATCAAAATAGAGGCCTTGATGAAGTTGAAGGTGATTATATATTGTATAAAAGAATCCGAACGTAGTTTGAGATAATGAAAGAGATTGTAAATACTGAAATTCGAATTTTAGATTTGTTGGATGTTACCTCTTAAGAATTATTTTATAAATCAACTGGATTAAATCTCGGATTCAAGGTGTTTATATATTACTACCTTCTTTGTTTGCCTTCTTCTTATTGTATGTATTTTCTTGAAAAATATAATAAGAACATGAGTAGGTATTTTAATCAAACCAAGCGGCTATCTTTCTTCCATAAAACATGAATTCTTCACCTTCAATATTTTTATCACAATTGGGCAATTAGGATCATTAATTGTTTATAATTTTCATAAGCTAATCAACTTGATTTTTCTTTTCTCATTATCTATAGGATTAATCAAGTTAATATTTTTATTGTAAAGTGCACAAATATTAATCAAATATTTACTTAAAACACTGCCAAATTAATATAATATATATACCCTGGATTAATGAAATATTTTTCATTGTAAAGTGCAAAAAATGCTACAAACCTTTTCTTTAATGTGTTGAGAGATTCCAATTTGTAATACTTCCCCTTTTTTACTACAATTTTATGTCGTACTACTACATTATTCTTTTACATTTCCCTATAATTTTGAGAGAAATATTACAATTAGGATTTAATAGAATATATAAATGGCAAATATCAAATATATATATATATATAATGGCTAATGATGATAAAAAAACCGGTGTATGACATGTGACAGATTTGGCAATGGCATACATTAATACATTTAATAATTTTTATAGGTTTCTTTGAAATCTTTTATCCATCATAGAACATATGTTTACAAGAAAGAGGGTGAAGAATCAATACAATATTCAAATGTTGATTATTATTATTTTTTTAAATACCCTAGCTTTAGAATTTTCCGTATATAAGCGCATGCATGGAATACTTAACAAAAAAATTAAGGAAAATGTTAATTAGTGTAGTGGTATTTAATGGAGGGAAGAAATTTTTAATTAATATGTTTTTTTTCTTCCTAATTTGATGAAAACAAAAAATTAAATGTAAAGTTTTTCTTAAAATAATATTTTAAATATTATTCTTAATCACATGTTTATCAATATCGGTTAATTTAATTCTAAAATTAATATATTGATTTTTTTTAGAGAGAAATTAAAGAATCAGCATGCTTTGCAAATTGCAACTTGACTTTTATAAACTCCAACTTGTAGTAGAAAACAATGCAAGTTGATGTTAATTAATTCACATATCTTTTCTAATTATTCTTTTCCCTTTTCTCTTATATATATATATATATATATATATATATATATATATATATTGCAAGTTGAATTGCATGTGGCAGGGAGGCTTTTATTAATGTTCCACATTTTTGACATAAGAAATGAAACAAAAGCCACCGATTTTGTTTCTGGTCACAGCTGATTTGACTGCTACTTAAGAATAATTTATTTTTTCTTTCTTGAGCCAATTCCTTGTAATCTTCATTAATTTCATGAATGTCCATATATATTTCATAAGCCTATAAGATTTTAGGGTTTGGTTTCTAGAAGGAATTGCAGTTTCTGTTTGTAACACTTTTTTTTTTCTTTCTATTATCATAATTAATTAAATCACAATCATTAAAAATTAAAAGTTCAACTTTCTATCAATAAATTCACCATACGATTGTTGGGTCGATATTGAAAACTGTTACGTTGTGACAATGAGGCATCTTATAATATATTTCTTTGGTGATTTTTTTGTATATTATGAAATCTGGTTTTTAGGTAAAATTTGTGTAGGCATGCAGGCAACAGAAACTGGAAATATATATATATATATATATATATATATTCGACAAAAACCCTTAGATAGAAATTGCTTTTAGCTTTTAGCTTTAGACGTAGCTGCCATTTTCCTTGCTAGCTAGCTGACTCACTTGATCCAAAGAATATATATAGAGAAAACTATTACTAATGAAAAACTCGTAAAGTATCCCTAAAAGACAAAGTATTATTTCTACAACTAAAAGTCAATAATCCGATTTTTATTGTCTTTGAATTTGATTCCAATTGATGGCGTGGTTCATGTTGTTAATTTGAATTCTGTCAACACCTATATATATATATATATATATATATATATATATGTTACACTACTCATATATTTTAATTTGATCAAAGATTAATATATATATAGCTAATTTATCCGAAATCTAATTGAAACGTACGTTTAATTTCTTCAACTTTTAAAAGCCATTTTGGCCACTTGCAAAAATGTCATCCGATCGATTTTCTCACATTTGAAACAGGCTGGAAATTGCTTAGAAAACCATGTGGTCGCACCTGCTTACGGGCCGGGTAGCCTGTCCGATCCGACCTGTATTGAATCATATTTGAGTACTAATATTTGTGATCCGAACCGGTCTGGTCCGAATCACAGTTCATATATTAAAATAATAATATTTTTTTAAAAATTTAATTATAAAAATATATAAAATAATCAATTTAATATAAAGTGAACAATGATTCGAGCCGGCCCGGACCCTTCAAAGGCCGGGCTTGGACAAAGAAGTTAAAAAAATTCGGACCGCTACCCGGCCCGACCCATGAGCACTTCTGGGTGGCACCCCCTACACGTGCTTCTTGTCGGTTAAAATATTTAAATAGTTTTTGTACTATAGTCAAAAGTGCATTTTAGTTTTTGTACTATAGAAGTAAGTAATTTAATCCTTATACGATTTGAAAATGGTGCAAAGAAATAAAATTGGTAACAGTGTTAAAGAAAAACCGTTTAAATGCTGACAAGGACATGTGAAACTGACAGAAAAATGACTTGAAAAAAAAAATAATGATGTGTCAAATATTTTTACTCAAATGGAATAGAAAAACATAATTTTTTTATCCAATCTTTTTCTTACCCGTAAAAATATGTCATATTTTTTTTTTGAAGTGATCTATTCTGTCAGTTTCTAAATTCCACCAGACCAAAAAAAATTGACATGTCATCATTTTTTTTCAAGTTATTTATTTTATGAGTTTCACATGTCCACATCAAAATTTAAACAGTTTTCCATTATTGTTATCAATTTTACTTTTTTGTATCAATTTCAAACGTAAAAAAATTAAATTATTTACTTATATATTACAAAAATTAAATTACACTTTTGATTATAATAAAAAGAATATCGCTGCATCAGTACTATGGATATATACGCGAAAGCTGACAATTTGTTGAGAAAATTTGAAAAGCCTATGTTGGCTGTTGATGTTAGAACTTATATAAGAAAGTCCCACATCGGTGGGAGCAACGAAGGAGTTCCTCCTTGAAGGCTATATAAAGAGCCTTAAGGAGAAGTATTAAAACCATCCCAAGAATTATCTCTTCCTCTCTTGTATACTTTCTTATATTCTTTGTGAGGTTGTTCTCTCCTAGTATTTAGAGAGAGGTGTTGTAATATTTTCTCATCTCTTATTTTAGTTGTGAGACACTATTCCGTCACTCTGGTACCTAACAGTGGTATCAGAGCCATTGGTTCGTGGTCCTTATTCCGCTGCAGTGAAAGTGTTGGTTCTTAGTATGCTCTGTGGTTGCAGTATTGTCTGATCTTCCACATCAGAAAAGAATTATTCTTGTTGCTGGAAATAAAGTGTGGTAGTGTGAAAGTGTCTAGGGAAGTTCTGGCTAGGAAAGACTTGGTATTTAAGTGTGTCTATCAGTGACCCACCTCTCTTTCCTGGGAACCTACCTGGTGCACTATTCACGGGCTACGGTCACTGTTCCAGTATACGGGCTATTCAATTGTACTGTACTATTCACAGATACGGTTATTATTCATACGTGTGGTTGTATACTTTTGCAGTAATTGTTAACGTATACTGGATTTGTTCTAGTGTACGACATACGTACAATACTGTTCACGTATACGGTACTATTCACGGTGAAATAGTGTAACTCGTTTCAGTTCGTGTACAACCATGGCAGCAAAATTCGAGATAGAGAAGTTCAGTGGGAGAAATTTCTCCTTGTGGAAATTGAAGATAAGAGCAATTTTGAGGAAGGATAATTGTCTAGAAGCAATTGAAAGTAGACCCACAGAAATGACTGATGAAAAGTGGAAAGAGAAGGATGACAATGCTGTTGCCAATCTGCACCTAGCAATGGCGGATTCAGTTTTGTCAAGTGTTGCAGAGAAGAAGACTGCAAAGGAGATTTGGGATGTTCTAAACAAATTGTACGAGGTGAAGTCACTTCACACCAGAATATTCTTGAAGAGGAAACTCTACACTCTTCGAATGAGTGAATCCACGTCGGTAACGGATCACATCAACACTCTGAATACGCTATTTGCTCAACTCACAGCATCAGATTTCAAAATAGCGGAAAATGAACGTGCGGAACTTCTACTTCAGAGTTTACCAGATTCGTATGATCAACTCATCATCAACATCACAAATAACAATGTTAGTGACTCTCTTCACTTTGATGATGTTGCCGGTGCTATTCTTGAAGAAGAATCCAGGCGCAAGAATAAGGAGGAAAGGTCAGAAAATTCAAAGCAAGCAGAGGCTTTAACGGTGATGAGAGGCAGATCAACAGAACGTGGCTCCAGTGGGAGTCAGAATCATGGTAGATCAAAATCTCGAAGAAGGAAGAATCTTAAATGCTACAATTGTGGCATGAGAGGGCACTCGAAGAAGGAGTGTTGGCATAATAAGAAGGGTGGAGAAAAGAATTCTGAAACATCAACCTCCCAAGGTTGTGTTGCAAGTACCTCAGATGATGGAGAAATCTTGTATAGTGAAGCAGCGACTAGTTCTAAAGGCGGAAAGAAACTCAATGATGTCTGGATAATGGATTCAGGTGCGACATGGCACATGACTCCACACCGAGATTGGTTTTGCACTTATGAACCTATTTCGGAAGGATCTGTGTTCATGGGAAATGATCACGCCTTAGATATTGCTGGAGTCGATACCGTCAGATTAAAAATGCATGATGGTACTGTTCGCAAAATTCAAGGGGTACGACATGTGAAGGGCTTAAAGAAGAACTTATTGTCAATTGGACAATTGGATGACCTCGGGTGCAAGATCCACACTGAATGTGGAATATTGAAAGTAGTGAAAGGAAACCTTGTGGTGATGAAAGCAGAGAAGATCACAAGCAATCTATACATGCTTTTGGGAGAGACGTTGCAAGAGGCAGATGCATCAGTTGCAGCAGCCAGCCAAGAAGAAACGACGATGATGTGGCATCGCAGATTAGGCCATATGTCAGAGCGAGGCTTGAAAGTCCTTGCAGAACGCAATCTCCTGCCCGGGCTCAAGATGGTCAATTTACCTTTCTGTGAGCACTGTGTGATAAGCAAGCAGCATAGATTGAAGTTTGCTAAAGTAACTACAAGAAGCAAACACATACTGGACTTAATCCATTCTGATGTGTGGGAGTCACCAGAAATATCCCTGGGTGGAGCAAAGTATTTTGTATCATTCATTGATGACTATTCCAGGAGATTATGGGTGTACCCAATCAAGAAGAAGTCAGATGTGTTTCCAGTATTCAAGGAGTTCAAAGCACAAGTAGAGCTTGAAACTGGGAAAAGAATCAAGTGCTTGAGGACAGACAATGGAGGAGAATATGTAGACGGTAACTTTCTAGCATTCTGTAAGAAAGAGGGTATTATGAGACAATTCACGGTTGCACATACGCCTCAACAGAATGGTGTAGCAGAGCGGATGAACAGAACTCTCCTAGATAGAACAAGAGCCATGCTGAGAACAGCGGGATTGGCCAAATCTTTCTGGGCAGAAGCAGTCAAAACCACCTGTTATGTGATAAATCGATCACCATCAACGGCGATTGGTTTGAAGACGCCTATGGAGATGTGGAAAGGAAAGCCAGCTGATTATTCTTCTCTACATGTGTTTGGATGTCCTGTGTACGTGATGTACAACTCCCAAGAAAGAACAAAGCTGAATCCAAAATCCAGAAAATGTATATTCTTGGGTTATGCTGACGGTGTTAAGGGGTATCGCCTGTGGGATCCCACTGCCCGCAAGGTTGTTGTCAGCAGAGATGTAGTTTTTGCAGAAAATGAACTGCAAAGTGAGCAAACAAATGACAACACTTCAAAAGAGACTGCTACAGTGCAGATGGATAGAAATTCTCAAGAAGATGATTCTTCTGAAGCAGAACCAGAGCATGAGGTACCAGAACCAGTTGAGTCCGAGGCTGTAGAAGTTCGACGGTCAACTCGTGAGAGAAGGCCTCCAAATTGGCACACGGAGTATGTTATGGAGAGCAATGTTGCATACTGTCTTTTAACAGAGGATGGAGAGCCATCAACTTTTCATGAAGCTACTAGTAGCCCAGATGCTTCTCTGTGGATGACAGCAATGCAGGAAGAAATTGAAGCTCTTCACAAGAACGAGACATGGGAACTGGTGGAATTACCACGTGGCAGAAAAGCCATTGGTAACAAATGGGTCTACAAGATCAAGCGGGATAGCAATGATCAAGTAGAACGATATCGTGCTAGATTGGTTGTAAAAGGATATGCTCAGAAAGAAGGTATTGACTTCAACGAGATATTTTCTCCAGTTGTCAGACTTACTACTATCAGAGTAGTGTTGGCTATGTGTGCTGCATTTGATTTACATCTTGAACAACTAGATGTAAAGACGGCTTTTCTACATGGAGAGCTTGAAGAAGAAATTTATATGCTCCAACCAGAAGGTTTTGTTGAAACAGGCAAAGAGAACTTGGTTTGCAGGTTGACCAAATCTCTGTACGGTCTAAAGCAGGCGCCCAGATGTTGGTACAAGAGATTTGATTCTTTCATAATTAGCCTTGAATACAACAGACTGAGTTCAGACCATTGTACGTACTACAAGAGGTTTGATGATAATGATTTCATTATTTTGCTGTTGTATGTGGATGACATGTTGGTGGTAGGCCCCAACAAAGATCGAATCCAAGATTTGAAGGCACAGTTGGCTAGGGAGTTCGATATGAAGGACTTGGGACCCGCAAACAAGATTTTAGGGATGCAAATTCACCGAGACAGAAAAGACAGGAAAATTTGGCTTTCTCAAAAGAATTATCTGAGGAAGGTCTTGCGACGCTTCAACATGCAAGACTGTAAGCCAATATCTACCCCACTTCCTGTCAATTGTAAATTATCCTCAGGTATGAGTCCTAGCAATGAAGCAGAGAGGATGGAAATGTCTCGAGTACCGTATGCATCAGCGGTGGGAAGCCTTATGTATGCTATGATATGTACAAGACCAGACATTGCACAAGCAGTGGGAGCGGTCAGTCGATTTATGGCAGATCCTGGTAGAGAGCATTGGAATGTTGTTAAGAGGATCCTTAGATACATTAAAGGAACCTCAGATGTTGCATTATGTTTTGGAGGATCAGAACTTGTTGTCAGGGGTTATGTTGATTCAGATTTTGCAGGTGATCTTAATAAAAGGAAATCCACTACTGGCTATGTGTTCACACTTGCAGGAGGAGCGGTAAGCTGGTTATCTAAGTTACAGACTGTTGTAGCTTTGTCTACTACAGAAGCTGAGTACATGGCAGCTACCCAAGCATGCAAGGAAGCAATATGGATACAAAGGTTAATGGAAGAACTCGGGCACAAGCAGCAGAAGATTATTGTGTATTGTGACAGTCAGAGTGCCTTGCACATTGCAAGGAATCCAGCCTTTCATTCCAGGACAAAGCATATAGGTATACAGTATCACTTTGTTCGAGAAGTAGTAGAAGAAGGAAGTGTGGATATGCAAAAGATTCACACCAAAGACAACCTAGCAGATGTTATGACAAAGCCAATCAACACTGACAAGTTTATTTGGTGTCGATCCTCCTATGGTCTATCAGAAACGTAAGCAACATGGAATGGCAAGACATAAAGAGTGGTGTGAAGATATGATTGGTTTAATCAAATCTTCAAGTGGGAGAATTGTTAGAACTTATATAAGAAAGTCCCACATCGGTGGGAGCAACGAAGGAGTTCCTCCTTGAAGGCTATATAAAGAGCCTTAAGGAGAAGTATTAAAACCATCCCAAGAATTATCTCTTCCTCTCTTGTATACTTTCTTATATTCTTTGTGAGGTTGTTCTCTCCTAGTATTTAGAGAGAGGTGTTGTAATATTTTCTCATCTCTTATTTTAGTTGTGAGACACTATTCCGTCACTCTGGTACCTAACAGTTGATTACCCCAAATTGAATCTTTAGAATGAAAGCAAATAAAAACTACAAGAAATCTAATCTAATTTTGATCAGGAAATAACAAAAGTTTTATATGTAATATCAGTATCATTACACAGAGATATATATATATATATATATATATATATATATATATATATATGGCATCACCATCAGCCTTCAGGACTGAATTTTGGATACAATCTTTTTTCTTTTCTCTTTTCTTGAACGTTAACCAATTTCATTCTATATATTTCTTTTTTCTCTTAATAGGAAAAAAGAAAAGAAAAGAAAAGCTCTTATCGTACTTTTAATTGAATTAGTTTTTTTTTTTTTTTTTTATCTTTAAATATTTGTAGTGAAGTTTTTACCTTTTTTTAATTAAAAAAATAGATATTTTTTAATGTAAAAATAAATAGATATTTTTTAAAAAAATCAATTATTTATTCTCAAAATCATTAATGAAATTGTTGAAAGAAATACTCACCATTTAATTATCACTCGTGAGTTGTGCTGTGTGCTAAATAATTAACTTTAAAAAAAAAATATATGATTAGGTAACATAATTTAAATGAAAGAGAGATATGGTAACATGAAATTACCATTTTATAACATTCTTTTTTGGAATGAATTGCAAATATAAAAAAAAAGAGTATAAAACTAATATATTTCTCAAACTTAAATTAAAATGTTCATATTATTACCTTAACCTAAAACCATTGAAGTAAACATTAACATGAAAGATCAAATCAAAATTAATTGTTCGTAGTAATTGACTTTCAAAAAATGATTTCCTCAAAACAAAACTTGACTAAAAGTCCCGACCGAACTCTCTTTTGAAGAATTCCATTAGTAAACTACGAACCTTCAGAAGATAAATAGTAGAGCTCTGATTTATCTTTTTTTTTGGATAAGTAGATTTCCATTTATCAAAAAAAGCAGCAGTGCTGCTACATGTTACAAAGCTAGTTTAGTCTAGCTAAACAAATCAGAAAATCAATGTCTTTAGACAAACATGTCTGCATTTAACCTCCAAGAATTACATAAGAACGTATTAACTGAATCTCTTTTAATCTTCCTAAGGTCACTTAACCTGGTCGAGATCATGTCTCTCACTTGCTCAGTGAGGTGCTCCTCCTTTTGCTCAGATAAATAGTAGAGCTCTGATTTATCATTATCAATAAAGGAATGAAGATTGTAGAATCAGTTAGGTGTACTTGAGTAACTATTCATTTGACAAAACAAAACAAAAAAAGGTCAATATTGATGAAATAATCATGTGAAATCAGATGAACAAAAAAACGAACAAGAGGCGAAAGAAAGGAGATGTTATGTGGTAGTTCAGCATGCCATACCAGATTGGAAACCACAAAATCATTTGCATTTGCTTGCCGAAGGTCCGCGACTGAGCTCTCTCAGAACTGGTGTACTGACCTATGTTACTCGGACTCGGGTGTAAGTGTCGGACGCGGATATGTTTGATTTATTCTAAGTTTTTCCATGTATTTGGAGGGTCCTTAGGGGATCATATCCTTATACCCATGTTCGAATATGCGTTGGACACGGGTATTTCAAGAAAAATGAAGAGTCGGAGCAACATAGGTACTGACTAACATGGAACAAAAATGCTACTGCTCAAAAATTGACTGGAGAATAGGAGCTTCTAGGACGGGCTGAATGTCCTCTAAACTTCCCCACAAAAGAAGACAAAAGACTCTGCAAGAATGATAACACATATATGGTTGTAAAATTAACAAGTTTTGGGTCATTTTTATTACCTGTATAGAAGAAACTGGCTGAATGTACTAACTAACAAGCTATGTTACTTGGACTCGGGTGTGAGTGTCCGTTACGGGTATATTCAATTTTTTCTAGATTTTCATGTATTTGGAAGGTCCTTAGAGGATCATATCCCCATACCCATGTCCGGATATACATCGGATACGGGTGTCAGATACGGTACTTTAAAAAAAATGAAGAGTCGGAGCAACATAGCTAACAAGGGGTACCTGTGTTCTATGCGGTAAGCTGGCCCAGAAATCCAAGTTTGGAATTGCCTGAAGAAAGCAGAGCAAGGACACGATAAAGTTAGAATAATGGTCAATGGACCGGTGCAAGCCAAAGTGCCCAACTCTCACACCGAAAAAGAAAGGCATTCAAATTGCTAGAAAGAGGCAGATAACTCCAGAGGGAAAACTTACTTCTATACCACGAACACCAAGGAAAAAATATCGATAAACTGTACCAGCAATCAGATAGGCTCCAAAGAGGCATATGATACTAGAAAGAAAACAATCAGTCAACTGAGATAGACTCTTTAGAAGTACAACTGTTATCTGGATTGTTATTATTCAGAAGAAATCTAATAAAATGAGGAAGTAAAAACCCTTACATGATCATTAAGGTACCGAACCAGCCAAATCCTTTCTCATGAAAAGATATGATTGTTGTACAACCAGAAGGGTGCCGCAGCACTGTGGCCTGTCAAAAATGAGGAAACAATCTTAAAACACCAGAGATGACAACTAATACAGTAATACACCTATCAGATATACGGAAACAGAAAACTTATCATCATAATGGATATTGTGCTTTATATTGAAAGTCTTTCCCACAGAATTTTGTAATGATAAGTCTCTCTGAACTCAAGAAAAAGTTTGCATCCTCATCTTTCCCAAATGGAAACTATCCCCTTCTTAACTGGGCAGAGCACTCCTAATTCTGCCTCACCATACTAGGAAAGTTTTTGTCCCAGAATGGTTAAAAAAAACACCTTAATTAAACTCAACCTCAATTATTTCTTGGCTACATGACGAAAGAGACCTAATGTTCCCATCAAGACCTCAAAACCACAACATTGAGACAGTTGCTCAGTTTAGATGGATGAAAGTCACCTATTCGGCTAAAAGCTAGAACCCTCAGGCCTCAGCTCAAACATATCTTCCTTTCCTCTCTCTTCCCCTCCTCTATTTCTTGAGTAATGGTCAGTCAATGATGGGTGAAAAATAACCAATTCCATGCTATGCCCCATACCTTTTATAGATCTACCATCAAGCAACATGGAAATCAAATGAAATGGGGAATAGCCAGTAGAGTAATTATCGTGTAAGGTAATATTTGCAGAAGAATTTAAAATGACTGTAGTTATTGAAGATAAATATTTCACAAAAGTGCAATTCTTGGACATCATGCAATGCATACGCATGTATATCCAAGCATAAGCATACTCACCACAACCACACAAACAATGTTTGGTTCAAAAATTTTCAAGTACATGCGATATTAGAAACCTAAGTGGCAAAACTAGGTTTTCTAGATACTCAAGTAATCACAAGTCCCCAGTCTCTCCATTGAATTTGGCCCCTGTTAAACAGAGTGATAAATAAGGTATATGTCATAAAACAGGTATTTCCAACACCAGGGAATTTTTATTTGATCAAATTTAGCATAAACAATGAGAAAAAAACCTCTTACTTGAACTCCGGTTGAATCACAAATGATTGAAACAGAGAGTGAACAATTGTGCTCTTTGCCACTGCTTGACATTCTAACAATGACACCCTTGTAAGGATTCTGCTCATCTGTCAGGTAAAAGGTAGTAAAATCATCAATATTACCAAACTGCACTTAAACACAAAAGCATGAAATAGACTGTCTTCTCATAGCACAGCACCATGGAAGAAGAAAGCATCCAAATCCACAAAGGCAAAGTGCCCACTAAAAGCTATGTTTGTTAAATGTGGAGCATCTAAGGCTTAACCACAGCAAGAATCACCACTTTGAGAGGCGAAGTTAAAGCGTTACTCTTATTCATTTAAGGTCTAGAAGACACGAGGTAAAATTGACTTACCAATGACACTAATGTTCGTACTTGAGACTTGTCCAATGGTAGTGCATACTTTGTAACCTGCATAAACCACATTGATTCAATTAGAATTTAATACTTTAACATACCGCTTTTTTCCCAAAAATGTGAAGAAGCAAGACGGGAAAATTTCTAGTATCCTACAGACAAAATGCACATGCAAAAATGTATTATAACCACTTCCGTAATTGAGGAAAACTTACGATTCTAAATTTCAAGTAACACAAATGTGAAGTAGCACTGCACTTCAAAATGAAAGAAAATAACACAAATTTTGAACACTTATTTTGACAGACTTTGATATGCTACAATTTAGAAAGATAATCAGTTATTATATAGGGACGCTAAAGCACACAAATTGGAAAGAAAATTGAACAATAAAGAAGAATAGCTTAGTTAAGGAAACTCAATAATAGCAGTTCAATTACTCTGATAATTTGAATCATTGATTCTCATTAACCAGTAAACTACGATGTAAAAGAATAAATAATATTCAACAATAGCACTCAGTTATAACTATTAAACAAAGGAACTACTAACTAAATGCAAACAAATTTGAAAAATTGTTTACCTCCAGCATTTTTAGCCACTAGTGCACTACATTTCATTCCACAATGTGATGGGCCTCCACAGTCCTAAAATATCATGAGACAATCAAATAAAAGAAGAGGAAAAGTTTGTAAATCATGACTTGCATCCTTATTTTGGCTCTTTCATAGTGAACATGGAAACAATTAAACTCAGATAAAATTCAAGAAGCACTTACCAAGCATTCAACACATCTAGGTGGATCATGGTTAAAAATCATTCCATCGCAAAGCTGTTCCATTCAGTCATTGAAAAGAAAGCCAATAAGAAAACAAGCTGAATTTATATGGTAAGAGATTATATACTTGCTAGTAAAAGACCCTCGTATAAAAATTAATAACAATTTATAGCTTCTGCTCAATGGTTACAAGTACTCAAAACCCACAAAATTTCTTAAGCTTACATGACCAACAAGAACTTAAAAGCAAAATTCAGTAGTTTAACCATCTAAGAACCCACAGAAAAAGTCCATAATTCAAAAGAGAAACCAAAAGAAGAAGAAATAAAACAATGTTACTTAAACAAAGAAATAAAGTGGACCTGATAGAGCCAACCTGAAACCAGAGCACAGTCTCATTCACCATCACCTTATAAAACCTAGCACAGTTACACGAAATGAAACATATTTCAATAAAATAGAAGCTGACCCAATGGAGATATGAAGTTTCCTACCAAACTAAAATAATGTGCAATGCAACACAGGCAAGCTGGTTCTCAATTTTGAAAACAACAGAATTTCCATACTCCAAACAGGTCTAAAAGTTCTATTAAACCAAGGGCAAGGCTTTGTGAACCTGGGGCTTAACCCAAATGGTTCACCCCACCTCCCTTAAGAGGTGGATTCTTGCAAGGCTAGCACTTGCAATTTCCCTTCCCCTATTCCCCATGTCGCAGCCTCCCTTGTACCCAAAAAAAAAAGGGCAGGGCTTTGTCAAAAATTAACTAATCAAAACAAGTGTTTAAGCTTAATAATACCTTATCAACTATGACTTGATTCAACTTTAGCAACCACCATTTTCTCTTTATCCAAAGTAAACATAAACATTCTTTAAATTAAACAGCAAAAACTTGTTTATAACTAATCAAATCACGGACCGTGGAAATTTCTCTCCTTGATTAGTTCATTATACCAAGTTGCACCAAACAATTAAACTGAACAATTCTAAATTATTAGTACAATATATACATAAAATAAAGGAATTACCAAAACTTTTAACAACTTCGCACCACTAAAAATGAACAATATAGACAAATTCAACATTTTATACCAAATTCAATTATAAAAAATCAATTTTGAGAGAAAATGAGAGATATTTAGATCAGAAAAAGAAAAAAACAAAAGCTAAGAGAAAGAGAAAGAGGTGAGTTAGTGAGTTACCCGTCTTCGCAGAGGACGCCATGGGGGAAACTAGGTAGAGGAGAAGCCAAGCTAAAGTTGTAGAGCTTGTTACGGTCAATGAAGCGGTGTTCGCAGAGACCAATGACTGAGTTAACACTGAGTTGAATCAAGAGAATACTTAAGAGAAGGAGCAATCTCCTAGATTCATTTCCAATTATCATTTTTTTAGCTTAACGAAACTGCTTTTTATTATTATTATTATTATTAAATTCTTTCACTATCTTTGCTTCCTGAATTCCCTCTAATTTTCTTTTAATTTATTTATTTATCGTCGATGGAATTTAAAAAAGAGTGAAAGCGAAGCCTGGACCCAAGGAGACGAACAAGAAACAAAGCTTCTTCACTAGGAAATTAAAACTTTGAGTTAATTGCTCAATTTCACCATAGGTTTTGCTTAATTACAAATGACCCCTTTACTTCTAAAATTTGTATTAACTAACATAGTTATAATTAGAGTTAACAAAACTAATTCAAATCCAAAATATTCATCCTAAGCAAAATTCGATTCAATTTAATTAAGAAAAGTCAACAATTTGAATTCATTAAACTTCAAATTAACTCAAACTTGAAATATTTCAAATCCAAATAACTTGATAAACTAATTCAAAATAATTTGAAATTAAATTAATTTTATTTTAAAATTTAATTTAGATTCAAACTCGATAATCCGTACTTAAATAATCTAATTTTTGAATTTCCAAAAATCTTAAATTTAAAATAATCTAAATTTAAAATGATTCAAATTTTGATAATTTTTTAAATCCGAGACTTTACCCAACCCTTTCAATGTTTACCTCTAGCTGTGACTATGAGCCCACCACCCTTCCCAAGCTCGTCAGCCCAATCCGTTTAGTATTTTCGGTGGGAAAGGGAATAATAAATATGCTTAAACGACGACGGTTTGGAAGTTCTATTTGAAAAAAATGGAAGTTCTATTTCAGATCATATAAATTCGTTAAAAAAATGGAAAGCGGCGGTGAATTGAACTGCGAAGTAGCTATGGACTCCAACTCACAGAATCCAAGCAACGCGTTAACTGACACGCGCTTCTCCGACCTGAAACCGTCTCTCTCCGAGCCGGTTATCGAAGCATTATCTCAAGCTGGCTTTAAATTCTGTACCCCAGTCCAAGCCGCCACAATCCCGTTGCTATGTAGCTTCAAGGACGTAGCCGTCGACGCCGCCACCGGCTCTGGAAAAACCCTAGCTTTCCTTATCCCTATCGTAGAGATTCTGCGTCGTTCCTCGTCTTCCCCTCCCAAACTTCACCAGGTCCTTTTCCTTATGAAAGAAAATCTTATTTTTGTGCTGTTTTGTCGTTGCTTTGTATTATTTTCTCTTTTATATTTGGCTGCTCAGAGAAGACAGGAAAACTAGATGAACACTAGTGGAAGGTTTCTCTCTCTCTTTTTTTTTTTTTTTCTTTTCTTTTCAGATTTGACATGATAAAACAATTGCTTCTAGATACTTGAAATTCCCTTATTTAAAGGCTAGTTAATTATTAAGTTTTGAATTTTCCGCAGGTAATGGGGATAATTATATCACCTACGAGGGAGCTTTCGTCGCAAATCTATAATGTAGCACAGCCTTTCATTTCGACCTTGTCCGATGTAAAGTCTATGCTTCTTGTTGGAGGTGTTGAGGTAAAAGCAGATGTAAAGAAAATCGAGGAGGAAGGAGCGAATTTATTGATTGGCACACCTGGTAGACTATATGACATAATGGACCGGATGGATGTCTTGGATTTTCGTAACCTTGAGGTTGTTATTCAAATTGTTGTTTTCTTTTATCTTGTTTGGAAAGTAGGAATTTTTTGATTGAAAAAGTGCTTAATTGTTGGTTCAATGCTTATTGATAGTTTATTTTATCTTCACTATTTGATGTCAAAGGCAAAAAAGAAATGTTAAGTTTGTGGATCACACATTTGGTTATTTAATGAAAACATGAGTATCGTTTTTTATGCTATTTTTTTTCATGCACTCTATTGAATTATCTGTTTCCCTTTTGGTTGGTACAGATTTTGGTTTTAGACGAGGCTGATAGGCTTCTGGATATGGGATTCCAGAAGCAGATAAACTACATTATATCTCGCTTGCCAAAGCTTCGTAGAACTGGTCTTTTTTCGGCTACTCAAACAGAGGCAGTTGAAGAGCTATCTAAAGCAGGACTGAGGAATCCAGTGAGGGTTGAAGTTAGAGCTGAGACGAAGTTACTAAATAATTCAGCTTCATCCGAACAATTAGCCTCATCAAAAACACCTTCAGGCCTTCACCTTGAGGTATATTATACTTTGATCTATTTCTATTTACCCTTCAAATTTTGTTCTTTAATTTCCCTTTCTCCTTTTAGACTTCAATATTCCCTGGCTAATGCTCTATCATTAAGTGGAAAATAATTGTTCTATAATGTTTACATTTGCTAGTGTTTTTTCTTTTAATTTTAAAAAGGTATACAAAAAGGGCCTTTGTTCAACGTTCTCTCTGGGTTCTTTCTTGTTAAAGGACATCCATTGAGTTGTTCTTTTTCCTTCATGAGGTGGATATCCCAAATGAAAACAACCATCTAGCGTGCAGCTTTGTCTTATTTCCTTTTACCCATCAAGGGTGGAGGTGAAGAAAAGATAATTGATTCAATATGTTGGCTTTGCTGTCATGTCATTCGACATTATCCTTAGTACTTCTTTAGAAAACCCTACCATGTTGGCATGTTCTAAAAGCAATTTTCTTTGAGCAGTACAGATCATATTTGAATTTTCGGTTATTTATAAATTCGTTTTCTTTTCATTGTGCAGTATTTGGAATGTGAAGCAGATAAGAAACCATCACAGCTTGTTGATCTCCTCATAAATAACAAATCTAAAAAAGTTATAGTGTAAGTTATACATGAAGATTTTTCTTTGAGTATGGTTAATGCAATTTCATTTTACAAAAATGACAATTAGTTATTGTAGGTTATCAAATGATTTAATTACTGATGCAGATATTTCATGACTTGTGCTTGTGTTGACTATTGGGGAGTTGTTCTTCTGCGTCTCACTGCTTTGACGGGATTCTCTTTAATTCCTTTACATGGAAAGATGAAGCAGGTAAAATAATGGAGATCAGTATGGGCTATGGCTATGTTAATCGGACTCGGATGTGAGTTTTGGACACGGGTATGTGTCCAATACGGGTATGTTCGATTTTTTCCAAGATTTCCATGTATTTGGAGGGTCCTTGGAGGATCATATCCCATACCCATGTCCGTAAATGAGTCGGACATGGATGTCGGATACGGGTACTGCAAGAAAACTGAAGAGTCGGAGCAACATAGCAGTATGGCTTGTCCATTAATAAGTTTGGAAATTCATGAACTGATTATTGTGTATTCTGATGTATTTACTCTTTTGCCGCTCTATAGACTGCAAGGGAGAAAGCATTAGCTTCATTTACCTCTCTTTCAAGTGGCATTCTTCTATGTACTGATGTTGCAGCACGCGGGCTTGACATTCCTGGTGTTGATTGTATAGTGCAGGTAGCTTAACCGCAAGTCATTGTAATTTTTACTAATAAATACATATTTAGAAATTTAAATTGAGGAAGGTTAATAGCTTTAACCTTTTGCTTCAGTTTGTGATAGGTGATTGATGACTATGGCTTATGTGCTTGGTTCTTTTGCAGTATGATCCCCCTCAAGATCCAAATGTATTTATTCACAGAGTCGGACGAACTGCTCGTTTTGGTAGGCAAGGAAGTGCCATTGCTTTCCTATTACCGAAGGTGCAGCTCTCACTTCTATGTTAATGTTAGATATTTCCTTCTTTGATTGAGTGGGTTTTGTAGTTTTATTTTCTATTTAGGAATTTTTATGTTGTTCCTTGTGCTTATTTCCACCATTTTAATAACGTTGATCAAATTTGAGGCACTTTTGCAGGAGGAAGCTTATGTAGAATTTTTGCGCATAAGAAGGGTTCCTCTTCAAGAAAGGAAATGCGTTGATGATGTTGCTGATGTTGTTCCTGAGGTAAAGAAAATTTGCATTTTGATAACATCTTTGCCTCATGTACTGTATTATCCTTTCTTCATCAATTTTTGTTTTTTTCTTAAACTTGTTTCAGATAAGGTCTGCTGCAATGAAAGACCGTGATGTCATGGAGAAAGGGCTTAGAGCATTTGTTTCCTTTATCCGTGCATACAAAGAGCATCACTGCTCTTATATTTTCAGGTTCTAACTTTGCTTTGCCTTTTTAATTAGCTGCTGCTTGTCTTTCACTCTCTTTGTTTAAATTAATTTTTGTTATCTGGCAGATGGAAAGAACTTGAAATTGGAAAGTTAGGCACGGGATACGGTCTATTGCAGCTCCCTTCTATGCCTGAGGTAAAGCACCATTCACTTTCCACCGAGGGTTTCACTCCAGTTGAGAACATCAATATGGATGACATCAAGTTTAAGTAAGAACTCTGCAGAATCTCCAACTATGCCTTGTTGAATAGACAATTAATGGTTTGACTGGATATATTGTGAATCTATCTATGTTACTCGGACTCGGGTGTGAGTGTCGGATACGGGTATGTGTCCGACACGGGTATGTTCAATTTTTTCTAAGTTTTTCCATATTCTTGGAGGATCTTTGGAGGGTCATATCCCCATACCCATATCCGGATATGCGTCGGACACGGGTGTTGGACACGGATACTTCAAGAAAAATGAAGAGTCGGAGCAACATAGAAATCTATGCTTCATTAACAGATTCCTTTTTGGTTAGAAATTCCAACAAGTTGCTCCTTTGATCATTGTTCCAACTGAATGTCAATTTTAATTTTTTGCCTGGAATCTTATTGAAGGACAATATGATCTCCATGTTAGAAAATTAGAATGATTCAGCTGTTAACCTTTTTACCTGTAGCCTCTAAAGTCTAACCTTTAATGTATCTAACCTATTCTAGTTGCTAACTATATTATGGTGATTATTTAGGGATAAATCTCGTGAGAAACAGAGGAAGAAAATTTTGCAAGCGAAGAAAGAACGAGAGCAACAAGAATCAAAACCCCAGAAGCTCAAAAAAGCCTCAAATGCTGCAGCAACCCCTGTGATGAGGAAGAAAACAGCTAAACAGAGACGTGCTGCCCAAACAATTGAAGATGAAGAGGAATTGACCCGGGAATATCGTCTACTGAAGAAACTAAAAAAAGGGGCTATTGATGAAACTGAGTTTGCCAAGTTAACAGGAACTGAAGATTTAGTTTGAAGTGTGTAATTTTGCAGATTTTGACTTCCCCGTTCGAGGTGTGAATGCAATGTGCCTGAGCTCCAAGATTTTATTTTTAAAGACAAAAGATGAATGTTAAGCCCATTGTCAAGGAAGAGTTTAAGACATACTGACGTTTTTTTCTTGAAGACCAATGCTATATTTGGGAGCTCCAAGATCTTATTCATCATTCATGCATTGGTTTTGTTCACTCAGTCATTAACTCATTGTACTGTTGTAACTTGTAAAGATAGGGGCATCAACCCAAAACAGAATATTTATACATTTGATCTTTGTGTTAGTGAATAAAAATAGATGCAATTTTGAAGCAGACAATTTTCTTTTTTGTACAAAAATGGTTGAAAATAAGAAAAAAATTACAGATATTAAGATTCGAATCGGTTGATTATGAAATTTGGGTCTTTTACATTAGAAGTTACATGGAATCATTATAGCAAATAGAAATTTCCCATGTAGTTTCTTCAAAGACTGAAGATCATAGTAACAAGTAAATGCATGGAGCAAAATACCCTGTTCTTTTGCCTAACAAGTTTTTGCATAAATGATCATTTTTTTGGCACAAAGGAGCCTTTAAATGAAGCTGCCATTACTCAAGGATTGATTGAACATTGAAGACTCCAAGTATATTTCTTGGGAGAATGTCACAAAAATTTATTTCAATTAAAATTTTTTTGACCAAAATCAATATAATATATGCTAAAACATCCCATATTCAAAATTAAAAAGAAGTGAAATTGTTTTTTCCTCATCAATTTTTAAATTTCACAAACAGAATTATCGAGTGATATATATCAAGATAGATACATATTGGTAGAAAATGTGTTTTTTAACTTCGTTGACGTGCAACACTCTTTTGATTTAACTTGTGGAGTTAAAAACTTCATTGTCCGTATATCAAAACAAATTAAAAAAATTATCTAGTTAATAAAGAAAGATTTTTTTTTTGTTAATTAATGTTTAATTTTGTAAAAATCAAAATTTATCTAGTTAGTAATGAGAGATTATTTTTTGTTAATTAATGTTTAATTTTGTAAAAATCAAAAATAAAATTTTTAACATATCGAATCAATACATAAAAAATAAAAAAAGCTTGCTTACAAATTTTAAGAAAAAGAGACTAGGGTAAAAATCCGTTTCCCACCATCGGTAATTTAATTAACTAACAATTTGAAGACAAAAAACGACCGAAAAACTTGAAAATAACAGACATGAAAAGCCTCCTATCTTGGAAGTAGCTTCCAAACTCACATGTCTCCAAAATCAATGCTTCTCCTCGTACTTCAGTTTCTCCGTCTCTTTATAACCCGCAAAACTCTCTTATCTCTCCGCAATTTCCTCAACTCAATTCTCAAACCCATCAAAAAACTCGCCGGAAAAATCATGTCCGGTCAATCCGATGATCAAAAATCCGATCCCCCACCACCCTTTGATCCATCAAAGCCGTCCATTCCAATCTCCTACCCGATCAAGACCCTTGAAGACCTTGACTCTGGCTCTTACTTCACTTCTTTTCACTACCCTTTTAATAAATCCACTGTTCTCTCCAACCACCCAATTCATCAGCTTTGGCTCAAAGGCCTAGGATTTTGGTTTGCCATGACATGCAAGGTGGTTACGTGGATGATAAGTGGGTCCAGGGTGGCGATAATTCCGGTGCTTATGCCATCTGGCACTGGTATTTGATCGATGTTTTTGTTAATTTTTCTCATAATTTGGTCACCTTGCCTGCTCCTTGTTGGACCAATACTGCTCATAGGCATGGAGTTAAGGTTAGTTCCCTCATACTTTAGTATGAAAAAACTTTTCTTTTTCTGATTGAAATGTGTTTAATTTGGCTTATTTCAAGTAGAAAAATGGTGGGTTCAGCTGACTCAACTGATAAAGCCAGGATGTTTTTGAAATTATTATTTTTCTTTATATATGTTGGCTTTATGTTTATATCGTTTAAGTAAAGAAATGGGCTTAGGTAAATAAAAAATAAAATATTGATCTTCATTGGGGCTTAAACAGTTCTAATTAACCATAATTGTTCTTTCTTTTTTAGAAAAAAAAAAAATTCTTATGAACTTTTTGCTTTAAATTGCATTGCTTTGTGAACTACCAACAACAACTACCATAAATTTTAATGATTTGAAAAAAAAAAAAAAAAAAAAAAAAAAAAAAAACACAATCTTTTCTTTTTGCTAAATCAAGAAATGGTCTCTGTTTCTTTTCTATTGTAGCTGGTGTATTATGGTAATCCAATGTGTATTGAAAGTCTGTTTCGTTTTCTTTGGATTATGGTGTTTTAGAGACTAAAGGAAGCTTTATATATGTTTTTTTGTCTGTGGCTGTGGAATCTAAGGTATTGGGGACATTTATCACAGAATGGGATGAAGGGACAGCAATTTGCAAGAAACTGTTTTCGACAAAGGAGTCTGCTCACAAGTATGCTGAACGCTTAGCAGAGCTTGCTGTTGCTTTGGGCTTTGATGGATGGCTGGTATATGCTACTCACTAATCAAGCTCAGATAGTTCTAAATTGAGGTTGCAGATTTCGTCGCGGATGTGATTGCAGTGTCGCGGGCGTTACGTAATGCGCCGCGGCTGTCGCAGACATGAATTTGATAGTGTTACGAACATTACATAACGGATAAAATGCGATGCTGGGGTCTTAATTTCTGTTACATATACACAATGTTACATATACACAATGCACGTACACATATACACAATGTAAAATAAAAACATGTTAAGTTCTTAGGACAAGAAAAGATAAAATTTAGAGGATATTTGATGCTATTTTGGAGGAAGAAAGAATAGCAGTTACATAATATCAAATAAATGTTTTTCCTTCTGTCACTATAATCTATGAAATTTTCATATATTGGCACTCCCTTTTCTACAATTTAACCAAGGAAAGCTTCCTTGCAGCTCAATATGGAGGTTCAACTAGACGTCGGGCAAATCCCTAATCTGAAAGAATTTGTTAGCCATTTAACTCAGACTATGCACTCCTCACTTCCTGGATCTTTGGTTATATGGTTTGTAAAAGGAGAAGCCACAATTGAATTATGCAAATATATTTTGAAGCTATGTTGCTGATCCCCCACCCTCCAAATACATGGAAAAACTTAAAATAAATCAAACATACATGTGTCCGACACTCAAATCCGAGTCCAAGTAACATAGTTTTGACGTGTATTAAATTTATGTCTGATTAATCTTGTTGGTTACACAGGTATGACAGTGTGACAATTGATGGAGATCTTAGCTGGCAAAATCAACTGAATGAAAAGAATAAACCTTTCTTTGATATTAGTGATGGAATCTTTGTTAACTATTCATGGGAGGTATTGCCTTTATAATTTTATCATCCATCTCAAACCTAATTTCTTCTTTTTTGTTGCATGTAAAACCTTTTGTGTACCTTGCAGAAGGACTACCCAAAGCTTTCAGCAACAGTTGCTGGTGATAGAAACTTTGATGTCTACATGGGGATAGATGTATTTGGAAGGGGAACATATGGTGGCGGCCAATGGACTGTACGTTTCTTACTAATCTTATGATAATGTTTTCTGCCATAGAGATATACTTTGTTGCTCCGACTCTTCATTTTTTTTGAAGTACTCGTGTCCGACACCCGTATCCGACGCATATCCGGATATGGGTATGGGGATATGATCCTCCAAGGACCCTCCAAATACATGAAAATCTTGGAAAAAAATTGAACACACTCGTGTCGGACACATACCCGTGTCTGACACTCACACCCAAGTCCGAGTAACATAGGAGATATATCCTTAATTTGGCTTCTTGGTTGGTTTCAGAAGTCAATGTGGAATTTTAACAGTGTGGAACATATCTCAATGCTTTGAGATATGTTTTGTTTTGAGTATTTATGGTTAGCTTTTACATTTTGATGATATCTTATACAATTATTAATTTGCATGATTGGAGAAATTCTCATAAAACAAAAAATGAGAGCATTGTAATCATGCTTGATTAGGGTAATATCTTTTGAAGTTGGAAGCTGACGTATGAATTTGGTTGGGTTGAGATTTCGTCAACTGTTGGTACCTTACGTTTTGTTTTCTTTTCCGGGCAATCTTAGGGTTTTTATATTATTATATATGGTGAAAATAAACAAATAGAAAATAGAGCATGGTCTTGAGTCTTGACCCTTATTATAATCAGCTATGTTGCTCCGATTTTTCATTTTTCTTGAAGTACCCGTATCCGACACCCGTGTCCGACGCATATCCGAACATGAGTATGGGATATGATTCTCCAAGGACCCTTCAAATACATGGAAATCTTAGGAAAAATTGAACATACCTGTGTCCGACACTCGCACCCGAGCCGAGTAACATAGATAATCAATGCCAAAATTAGTGCATCCTTTACTGACATAATTGATGATGATCTCATCTTCTTTCCCTCTGAATTCCCATGGCAGTTTGGTGGCTAGCACTATGAACCTTTTTGAGTGTGATTAACTTCATTTATAGGTATTTAAAAAGACTAGGTCATATATATATATTTTTTTTGTATTTCTGGTTGAGTTATATGCTTTACATTTTTGAATAATGTACTAGGAAAAAGAATTATTTCCTTTGTTATGAGCTTGGGTGTTACAAGACAAAATGTAATATGAGCTCTTTGCTTGTTAGAAATGTATTAAACCTGAGACTGAAAGATGAAAATCAGCTGTAATATATAGACTTTCTTAAAATCCAAGCTGCAGTCAAGTTCAGCCAGTTACCATTGCTAGTTTCTTGTGTTAATTGTCTTTCAGTTTGACTGATTGAAACCATAACAATTCTTTCCATTAACAGACAAATGTTGCACTTGATGTAATAAAGAAGGATGATGTCTCAGCTGCCTTATTTGCTCCTGGATGGGTTTATGAAACAAAACAACCCCCTGATTTTCAGACTGCTCAAAATCAGTAATGCACTTTTTTTTGGCTGATTACTGTCTATGTTGCTCCGACTCTTCATTTTTCTTGAAGTATCCGTGTCCGACACTTGTGTCCGACACATTTTCGGATATGGGTATGGAGATATAATCCTTCAAGGACTCTCCAAATACATGGAAATTTTAGAAAAAATTGAACATACCTGTACCCGTGTCCGACACTCACACCCGAGTCCGAGTAACATAGATTATTGTTGTTATAGAGTGCTTATTTATTTTGTTAAGTAAGATGTCTACTCTTCCCTTTCGATGATGCTTCGATCCTATACGTTTTAATTTCAAGACTTTCTTGTTGATTTTCCACTCCATGCATGAAATCAATGTCCAAGTCTGGTGATTAAAGAGTATTATTCTATATCTGAGTTACTGACATGTACACAGTTTGAGATATATAGATGTGTGTGTATTTATTCATAATTTATGATAGTGTTATGATCATATTATGTCATAATTTGTACAATTATTTTTCTTATTTAATCCTTTTCAAAGAGCTTCACTGCAAATACTTGCTTTTGCAGTTGGTGGGCTCTAGTTGAGAAATCATGGGGAATTGTACAAAATTATCCTAAAGTATTACCATTCTATTCAAATTTTGATCAGGTTGCAGCCATGTCAAATTCTTTGTTCTTTTCTTATGTTTCTTTCAAAATTAGTCGCCATGTAAAACTCACTTCAAAATAATTAATTCATTATCTAACCGGACTCCTTGGGCATATATGCATCTATTGTCTACATATTGACTGTCTTTGATATTGTTCAGGGCCATGGTAATCATATTTCCATCGACGGAGCACAAGTATTAAGCACTCAATGGAATAACATTTCTTCACAAACTTTTCAGGTAGCGACTACATGGACATATCTTGGTTCTCTCACTTGTCAACTATGTTGCTCCGACTTTTCATTTTTCTTGAAGTACCTTTGTCCGACACTCATGTCCGACACATGTTCGGACATGGGTATATGAAGATATGACCCTCCAAGGATCCTCCAAATACATGGAAAAACTTAGAAAAAAATTGAACATACCCGTGCCGGACACATATCCGTATCCGACACTTACACCCGAGTCCGAGTAACATAGCTTGTCACTCACTTTTCAGTTTTACTCTAAGTTGCATATTTGTAAAGAAAAACGTATATGCTTGTATGTTTTTGTTTCAGCCTTTCCTTGAGCATGTTGACGAGCCTACCTCGAACACTATTGACGTCCATGTTGAGTAAGTTTGCATGAGTCCTTGTACTTGACATGATTCAGTTCAGCCATATGTATAATGTTCACAGGTCTAAGAATTGGTTGATAAAAATGGCAGCTTTAAGGAAGCATCTTTCAGCGGAGGAGGAAACCTCACATTTAAAGGAACTCTCGAGGCCGATGCCTCTGTCTCAACCAGACTCTTTTTAGGAGAGCTTCTTATGGGTGGTTTACCTGTTCATTTCACATATTCTGTAAGCTATCTCGATTCTCGACTACGCGTTTTCTATTGTAAATCAAACCATGGGAAATTTTGCACATTCAATGAGAATGCAATCAAATCTATATTACTCGGATTCGGGTGTGAATGTCGGACACGGGTATGTTTGATTTATTCTAAGTTTTTTCATGTATTTGGAGGATCTTTGAGGGATCATATCCCCATATCCATGTCCGAACATGCGTCGGACACGGGTATTTCAAGAAAAATAAAGAGTTGGAGCAACATAGCAACCAATAACGATATCATGTTATATGTTTCAATCGGAGTTTCTTTCAGTATTAGCTTGGTTAACTAACCTGAATGCCACAACTTGGTGCAGGTAAAATCAGAAGGTAACTCTCATGTAGGTCTTTCTCTTGAATTCTCTTCTGAAATGAAAGGAAAAAAGAAGTTGCTTCTTGCATCCCAAGGAATGAACCTGCAATATTTCTCAAGCAAATTCAGTGAAGTGATTGCACCAAGTCAACTTACAAAACCAGACATAGCTCCAGGATGGGTTATACAAGAGAGCAGCATTGCAATGAACGAATACACATTAACCGAAACCGGCGCCGTATGCTACAAGCAACAGCCTGAAAATAGTGATCCAGCAGAATATTTGGCCGCCGTGCTTGGACATATTAGAGTTTCAACTTCTGACCAAAACACAGAGTTTCCTCCATCTACTTCCTGGATCGTTCAAGGTCAGGATGTTGAATGGGGAAGTTCTCAAGGTTCCGAAACCCTTAGTCTTAAAATCAGCTGGAAATTGAAAGATGGAAAGAATACCCTTTTCTCAAGATACAATATCTATGTTGAGAAACTAACAAAACAATCAGTAAGATCCTTAGGAAGAAAGCTAGAAGGCGTAAGTAGAAGCTTTCTATGTATCTGACTTTATCATCCCTTCAGGCACTTATAGCCTCAAATTTATTATTCAAGTGTGTGATCTTGATGGTGGCAGCCAAAATCTTGATGATGCCCCATTTTTTCAACTCAATGTTGAAGGTCACTGAACATCATTACTTTTGTTCCTCAGTATTAGCCTTTATCAGTGATTAAAAAAATGGATCGACTAGTCAAATCGGTTGAATCGAAAATTGGTGGTCAGTTCGATCCGACGAATATAATAGAATCGATTTTTTATCGAACCGATAAAATACCGATTTTATATGTATTTTTATTTTTTCAAAATTTTATTTGTAATTAATAAGATTTGAACCTTTAACCTCTTAGTATTATATTAAAAACTATATCATTAAGTCAAATTCAATATTTTGTTAGTTATTAATTATATTTAATATTTATTTAGTGTTTAAATATTTAAAAAAAAAAATTATCGAACCGATCAATTCAACCTATTAAACCGAAAATCGAAAATCTAACTGATTCGATTTTCAATTCGATTTTTTTAACATTGATCTTTATCAAGAAAAAACGCTGTTGTATCATGACAATAAACTGGAAATAAACTTTTAGCTCTAATAAATTTGAGCCTTCCCTTTATTAGCTAATAATATTGACAAGTCATAAATTTATTAGAATTTTTGTTCATCAAATTTTAAATATATATATATATTATTAGTTATAATTTCTTTCTTTAAATATCAGCTTCACAATATTATTAGAATTAGTATCCAACTCAAAGATCACAAACTTATAAAACCACACAGAAAAAAAAAAAAAAAAATTGTACCAGATATTCCATCTTCTTTGTCTTCTCTTTTGCCATATTTTATTTTTGGTACAGACAAGAACACTATGATAAAATGATTACAGCTAAGAAAAGAAAACCCTTTTTTCAAATGGTCCCCAAAACTCTAGATATCTCCAAACCAACCACGAGCCTGCCACGCTCCCACCTTCCACCTCCTCATCTTTACCGTCCACGTGTCATCCATCCAATGGTCCCACTCTATCCCTAGCCACCCTTTTCATATTGCTCTGCTTTGCCTTTCCTAATCTTTATCTCCCTCTCTTCACCACTCAAAACCCCTTCAATTCTTCTTCAGTCTTCCCCTGTTTGCTAAAGTCTGTTTTTCTTTACCCTTTCCAGCAAAAGCTTTTTTTTTTTTTTTCTTCTTCTTTTCAGCTATGTTGTTGAAAGCTGCTCCAGCTTTTTCTTTGTTAACTCCTCAAGTGGAAAATCAGAGTCTTCCCCTGTTTTCCTATGTTTCTTCTTCTTCAATTCTTCGACTTTCTTCTCCAAGAAATGGAATTGGGTCTGTTATAGTTTATGCAACCAAAGGAGCCAATAACAAGCCATTAACCGGTGTCGTTTTTGAGCCCTTTGAGGAAGTGAAGAAGGAGCTTGATCTTGTCCCCACACTACCTCAAGTTTCTTTGGCTCGTCAAAAGTTTACTGATGATTGTGAAGCTGCTATCAACGAACAAATCAAGTGGGTTCTTTTTCTTTTACATTTTAAATCAACTCTATATTAAAAAAGGGTTTTTTCTTTTTTACATTTTTTTTGATGGTGTCAGCTTTAAGATTCTTGTAAAAGATGGTTCTTTTATGCTTTGATATGCTTATTTGTGTAAGGAAAAAATTAGATATTTTTCTTGTTCTTTACTTCTTTTGGAAACTATAAATTAGCCTCAAGATTCTTTATTTTTTTCTTTTAAAGAATGAATTGTTAATGGATTCTTGGATGTGTGTTTAGTTTTGATATATTTTTCTTTGTAAAGATGAGTCTGGGCTTATATCTGATGGCTATGGTTTTAACTTTTAAGTGATGAGTTTCTGAGTTTGCTGTGTTTTACTTTGTTAATTATTTGTTTATGCCTATGTTCTAAATAGTTTTGTGCATTCTTTTTTGGAATGACAGTGTCGAATACAATGTCTCCTATGTGTACCATGCTATGTTTGCCTACTTTGATAGGGACAACGTTGCGCTCAAGGGTCTTGCCAAGTAATTCTTCTTGAAAATTCTTTGATTTTATTGAACATTTTTGGTACCCTTTTTTGTGTTGAGCTACTAACTTCAGGCTTTCTCTTGAATAGCTTCTTCAAGGAATCGAGTTTAGAAGAGAGAGAGCATGCTGAGAAATTGATGGAATACCAGGTTTTTCATCTATGCTGTCTTTTGCTTATTGTTGTTATTCTTCTTTTTTCAGTTTAATATGATTTCGTTCGTCTCTCTGATTGTTTTCCTGATTCGCATTTGTTTACTATTATCAGAACAAACGAGGTGGTAAAGTGAAGCTGCAGTCCATATTGATGCCCCTCTCTGAGTTTGATCATGCAGTGAAAGGAGATGCATTGTATGGTGAGTTGAAATTATTAGAGCTAGATTTGTGGTTGGTTTTGGTAAAATATGTTTCATTTCTTATTTGGCTTCTGTCTTGTTCTTTCTCACCTTCAGATAATAGATATCTACATGAACAAAGCAATGAGATATGCATTCATATTACAACTATGGACATATGTTTGTTAATTTGTATGGCTGCTCTGTATATATATTAGAAATCTAGACAAGGAAGAGATCTATGTTATCGGACTTGGGTGTGAGTGTCAGATACGGGTATGTGTCCGACACGGCTATGTTCAATTTTTTTACAAAGTTTTTTCATGTATTTGGAGGGTCATATCTCCATACTCATGTCTGGATATGTGTCGGACACGGGTACTTAAAGAAAAATGAAGAGTTGGAGCAACATAGGAAGAGATACTTCGTGGACATTCACTTGTTGTTAACTGCATGAAAATGCCAAATAAGTCAAAAGTAGCAAAAATGTGCTTTAGATGTTAGCATTTTGTATGTGATCGAAACTGATTGTATCTGATTCCTTGGTTCAGCAATGGAGCTTGCCTTGTCCCTGGAGAAACTAACAAATGAAAAGCTCTTGAACTTGCACAGAGTAAGACTTTCCTCTCTCTCTCTCTCTCTCTCTCTCTCTCTCTCTCTCTCTTTTTGCTATTCTGTTTTTCTGTTTGCGCTTATGACTTTTGATTTTCAACATGTTAATAAGGTCTAAGGTCTCACACTCTCATTGATTTGGTTTATGAAATCACTGGATAGAACCATGTTATTTTACATTGTAGAAGTTTCTAAGACGATAGCAAACAGTTTTCTTTGAACTAATGGTCAAGGCTTTGGCAACCAGGTGGGCGAGCGGAACCATGATGTGCAGTTGACAGATTTCGTTGAAAGCGAATTCTTAGCTGAGCAGGTAAAATACAATTTTGGTGTATATACTCTCTTAAAAATTTGCTTTTCACATCAACAGAAAATAATTTCTCATGGTTTTGTTCCTTGCTTACTTTCTCTGTAGGTAGAGGCCATCAAGAAAATATCTGAATATGTGGCTCAGTTGAGAAGAGTTGGCAAAGGACATGGTATGAATTTAAACTTCTCTTTTTATGTATGCTACTATGATTTCATATTGTTCATCTATTTTGATGCCTTATATGTTCCTTCTTTGGTGGAATATTCAGGGGTGTGGCACTTTGATCAGATGCTTCTCCATGAGGGAGAGGAAGCTATTGCATGAAAAAACGAACTTCTTGCTGCTCGGTTCGATATCAGATATCAGAAATTGTTCTATAAGGTCTTGTGTCAGTAATTCCTTGTTGAGAGAGATTTTGGTTGTAAGTTGTATAACTAGTGGAGAAACTTTGTGTTGGTGATGAGAGATCATAAGGAATATTTCAGGTCCTCTTTATCAAAGTAGTTATAGATTCATGGATTTCCTATCTTTGGTATTTTCTCCAAGAATTCTTTTTCATGCAGCCTTGCACATTGATGACTGTTTTCTTCGTTTAAATACTGTATCATTAGCCTATGTTGTATTGATTTTTTTTTTTTTTTTTTAAGAATTATGATGTTCGACATTCGTGTCCGATGCATATTCAGATATGAGTATGGGGATATGATTTTTCAAGAGTTTTTTAAATACATGAAAATTTTAGAAAAAAATGAACATAATTTTGTCAGATACGTAATCGTATTCGACGTTCATATCCGAGTCCGAGTAACAGTCATTAGCCAGCATGTAGCTCAAAGTAATGGGTTTGACAATGACCGGAACTTAATCATATGGGCAGGAGCAGAGTGGTGATAGGTTGAAGTTTGTTTTGTGTTTCAATGAGCGGAAAAATAATAAACCATTTACTTGTTCATCAGTATGCTTTGTGGTGGTTCTCATCTATGAAAATATCATCTGATTGACAAGACAACCAAAATCAAATCATTCTCAGAGATGAGAAGGCCCACAAAGATCTCTTTCCAATAGAAATTGACCTCTCCCTTGCTGCTCCCCCAAACCTTTTGCAGCTGCTGACCAACGAATTTTTTGCCCCACAAAATAATTGAAGGTCATTAGGATCAAAGTAGAGTTCATGTTAGGTCATTTTTTATTAGATCAAAGTAAAGGTGGCAGGCAAGTTCATATTCGGTCATTTTGGTGAGGATCATGCTATGTATTGTTCAGTGATGAAAAAATATCGACCCGGTCGGTTGAATTAAAAATCGGTGGTCAGTTCAATCCGGAGAATATATTAAAATTGGATTTTTATTGAATCGATAAAGAACCGGTTCAACCGGTTAAAAATCAATAAAAAAATTGGATTTAATTGTTAAAAAATCGGTTTTATATGTATTTTTATTTTTATTTTCAAAATTTTATTTATAATTAATAAAATTTGAACCTCTAACCTTTTAATATTAGATTAAAGACCATATCATTAAGTCAAATTTATTTTTTTGTTAATTATTAACTATATTTAATATATATTTAGTGTTTAAATATTTAAAAAAAAGTTTTATCGAACCGGTCGGTTCAACTGGTATAACCGGGAACTGGAGGTCTATCGTATTCGACCTTCGGTCCGATTTTTTTAACATTGGTTATGTTCGGGTTAGTTCGATAATTTCAGCAAGTTTTTCTTTTCTGAGTTTGGATGGGTTAGAGGTTAAGTTTTTCTGATTCGGATTTCAAGTTTAAATCATTTTAGTTCGGTTTTTTTAATCAAATCGGGTTTGATTTTTTTCGTTCATTTTTGTCACCTCTAATTAAAGAGATTTGGGTAAATTAAACCACCAAATATATGGCAGTCAAGTAAGATATGTGAGCTAAGGCAAATCAAATTTGTGTTTCAGACCCATTTTTATGTGACAGTTGAAGCTGTTGAGGCCACAAAAAACCCATTAAATCTCCTCAGTTTCGCTTTCTTCTTGATTCTGTGGAGATTGCCAGATTGGCTTAATGTAGAAAAAAAAGCCCATCATTCCTCATTAATGGATCCAATGATCCAAAGATAAGCCTACGGATGCAACTTGAATTGGGTCGTTGAGTCGGATCGGGTCCAGATCAGATCCGAAACAATACAAGCTGCACCCTAGAGAAACCCAGTAATGGCCCACATTTGACATCCCCAAGAAAAAATTGTCAAACTGCCACGTGGGAGTGCTTTGACCGTTTTTTATTACCGACCAAAAAGGGAAAGTTATTCCATGTGTCGACTTTCCATGGGCAGAGTAGCGTCAGGTGTTACGCGGCAAAAAAAGAAATACAAAGGAACCGCTGCGCCAGTTTTAACAACACTCTGATCAAAACCGTTGAAATATGGTCAACAATTATGTAGCCCCCAATTGTTTTCTAAATCAACGGCTAGAAATAGCTCAGTTGTTTCATTACTATACTGCGCAAAGCACGGAATCAGCAGTGGCGGTTCTTGAAGAACGTGGAGAAAAGCGGAAACCCCAAAAAGTTTGTAATTCATTCATTTATTTATATTAGTTTTATATATATATATATATTATGAACTTGCCTGTCTTTGAAAAATTAGTTTTTTTTCAATTTTTTCCAGTTAAATTTCTAACAAGGTTGCCGGAAAAGATGGCTATGGCCGCCGTTATTTTGTTGCTCTTTTTAACTTTATTTTCAAATTCAAGAGCTGATCAAGATTTCGATGTTCGTCAACACCTCTCTACTGTAACAAGGTCTCGCTCTCTTTCGCTCTCCGTTGAATCGTAATTTCATTATCTTTATTAAAGTTTAAATGAGAAAAAAATTGAATCAGGTTTATCTTGTTATTTTAATTATTTCTTATTTTTTTATTATTTTCTTGGAGCAGATATGCTGCAGTGAAAGATATTGTTGAGAATTCCTTTCTACCCTCTGATATTCCTGATGGATGTACTCCTATCCACTTAAATCTCGTGGTAATTTTATTTTAATTTCATGAAATTTGAATTGTTAATTATCTTTGATAGCTAGAAATACTGTTGAACTGAAAGAAAGAAAGAAAAAAAATCCCCTGTTAGTTTAGGTAATTTGATAGTACAATTTTTTAGGGGAAACTTTGTATAAGGGCAAAATTTGCAATGCACTAATGTTATGCTTTTTTCCAGAATGAAAATTTGTAAATTCGGTGCCCGAGCCTTTGTTAAATTAGGAAGGCATTTTTAAATTCATATTGAGTTAGTATAATACTGCAAAGTTTGATACTTTGATTAGTGATGCATGGAAAAAGTTGGATAAGTGTTGTGTGATGTTTTAGATTGTTAGCTTTATTGGATATCTTTACTATTTTCTTACTCTTTGAAAGGCGAATTGTTGAAGTTAGCATGTTAATCACAGTAGCAAGTGATTTGGTTGCTTGCTACTTATTGAATTGTTGTTTGAGGGTCATTGTTTTGTTGTTTATTATTGAGATTTTTCATGTGTTTATCTGTTACTTGTTGAATGCCGAAACTCTGTTGTTACAAGATTTAAACTAAAAGGGAGATTAATCCAACTTCAAAATTTTTAGGCAAGACATGGAACTCGTTCTCCTACTAAGAAGCGGATGAGAGAGTTGGAAAAGTTGGCTTCTCATATAAGGGAACTTCTAAAAGATTCCCAAGAAAAGAAGTTGTCCCTACAAAATGTCCCTGCTTGGTTACAGAAATGGGAATCTCCTTGGAAAGGAAAATTGAAGGGTGGAGAATTGGATAGCAAAGGAGAAGAGGAATTATATCAGCTTGGAATCAGGGTTAGGGAAAGATTTCCTGATTTATTTAATGAGGAATACCACCCTGATGTGTATCCCATAAAGACTACTCAGGTGAGTTGAGTTCTGTGTTTGAAATTTTATCTTCCTCTACTATATAAATGCTTTATTCATAGATAATCCTTCAACTTGATTCCACAGATTTTTTTTCTTCGTTTGGAAATTTATATGGATGCTAGTATGCTACTTTACTCCCTGCCTGAGCACTCGACATCCCTTTTTCTTTATCCCTATATTCTTGGATGATGCCTGTTTCTATTAGCTTGAGTTTATGACTCTGGCTTTATAGCTGGCCTAATTGTATATTTGTTTTTCTTGATTTAGTTAGAACTCATATGCTTTTATTTCTTATTTTTTGGGAAAGGTTCCTCGGGCTTCCGCTAGTGCTGTTGCATTTGGCATGGGGCTATTTAGTGGCAAAGGAAGTCTAGGACCAGGGCGTCATCGAGCTTTTGCTGTTACAAGTGAAAGTCGTGCAAGTGACATAACCCTTAGGTTTTTTGATTGTTGTCAAACCTACAAGGTATGAATGATGTTTCTCCCTTATTATTCAAGCACCAACACAATAATATAGTTCATACATTTACGCATTTCTAGTTTTTACTTATCTGTGCAATGATATTCAGTTTTGCTACTTCAAATAAGAAAATTATCTAAGATTTTTAAGTTGGTCAAACATTCATTCTAGTGTATTCCTAATCATATTCATACATAATCCATTCCTTTATCTCTTATATTAATCTAACCTGCAAGTTTTGAATATGGTTCATTTGTGCTGTAATTTAATTGAGTTTTAGGCAATGTGCTCTAATTTAATTGGATTTCCTTTTCATTTGCTTATATGAACTGGATATATGGATGCAGGACTTTAGGAAAAACCATGAGCCTGCTGTTGATAAGCTGAAAGAACCCATCATTGCTGAAATCACCTCTGCATTAGCAAAGCGATATGAGTTCAATTTCACAAGACAGGATATATCTTCTCTCTGGTTTCTTTGTAAACAGGTAGTCATCTTCTTTTCATGCAAATTTTATGGTGCATACCCTTTTAAAAATCAGAAAGTGCTAATAATTGATCGGTTCAATTCTGTACTTATATTTTTGGTGCTGTTGGATTTCTGATATGGCAGGAAACATCCTTGTTGGATATAACTGATCAAGCTTGTAGTCTTTTCAGTCCCACTGAGGTATTTTCATGCTTCTTTACTCTTTATGAAAAAAACGGGTATAAACATTTTGTTGCGGTTAGGATCTGTTACATTTGAAAGATTGTGGATAGTTTCTAAGCATATCTCATTACTTTTCATATTGAACTTACCCTTAGTATGTACTATGTAGGGCCCCAACTATTTTTCTGGAATGCTGGTTTTTTCGCAAAAACTTTGATTCTACTTATGCTTGCTAAAAGTATAAACCTTCTTTAATTGTAGATGACATAAGTTTGCAGCTTAAATCTTTTAGACAGTTTTTTTTTTTTTTGAGTATTTAATCTAATATATATCAGTTTACTGACCTCCACATGTATAAATACATAGTGGAAAATGTCTTGTTAGTTTAGGTTATTTTGTCTTTGTTCCTTAAGAAATGTTCATATGTATAAGTTGGGAAAGTTGAAAGAAGATCTCTAATTCGTGGAATATACTTCCCATGATTTATTCCTTTTATCTTTCATGCTAATTCAGCTGTACTTGTTTAATAAATCATGTTATCTTCCATGTTTTATGATTTTTTACCTGCTAAAGCTATTATTTAGGTGGCTTTGCTGGAGTGGACGGATGATTTAGAGGTGTTTATATTAAAGGGCTATGGTAAATCCTTAAATTATCGAATGGGAGTGCCTTTGCTTAAAGATGTCGTTCAATCCATGGACCAAGCAATCAATGCTAAAGAAGGTAATATTACTATGAGGTTTTGGTTGTATAAACTTTTTATCTCAATAAGTGAGGAATCTATAGAAATGATTATCCTTGAATTGCCTATCAATTGTGCTCTTACTATATCCTGCAGAAGTTGGCAAGGGCAGAATAATTCGCATTTGCAACTATTACGTATAACATCTCAGCATATGCATTACATAATTGACTTCTTCTGTCTACATTTTCCTTTACAAGTTTTTATTCTAAAGAATAAAGTGGGGAAAATAATCAAGAGCATTCTTATTGTTGCTATTGTTACCATTCAAATTTTTATGCTTTATATGTCCCATCATCACACTATTTCTTGAGAGCTTGCTGAACCTAAAATAGATCAGATACATTTTTCTTGTGATTTATGGATTACTGACGTACAAGGTAAAAGGTTGTTTGATAATGGGTTGTTCTCAAATCTCAACTTTTGAGTTTTGACTTCCAATTTTTTCTTCTTATGTGTAGATAATGAAGTTCCTGGCAATTACGAGAAGGCAAGACTGCGGTTTGCTCATGCAGAAACTGTGGTTCCTTTTTCATGCTTGCTTGGGCTTTTCCTTGAAGGATCTGGTAAAGTGCTTTCAGCCTTTTATCGTTGCATCCTTGAAGGATCTAGTTGGTGTGCATCTATGTAGGCTTTTTGTTATATTTTGGTGTTTATTTAATCATTGCAGATTTCCAACGAATACAAAAGGAGCAGCCTTTGGATCTCCCTCCTAAGCCTCCCCAGAACAGAAATTGGAGAGGCAGCATTGTGGCACCTTTTGCTGGGAATAATATGCTGGTCTTATACAGTTGCCCGGCTAATTCTTCAAGCAAATACTTTGTGCAAGCTCTACACAATGAGCATCCCATCCCAATGCCTGTAAGTTATGTTTAACTTCGTAGTTTCTTATCTTATCAGTATTTCACTGGTTATACTAGTAAAAGGGAACAGTTATTTTTTGTGTTTTTCTAGTTAGGACAATGTCTAATTTTAGTGTCACCTTCAATTGGCAAGAGTGATGATTATGTCAAAAATCTTACTGAATACTGTGTTCACCTGTCTCAATTTTTCAAAATTTATTTTTTATCTTTTTATCTTGTTTCTTAGTGTGTACTTGTAGTTATGCATGCTCCCCTTAAAGGTTTTGGTTGCACCTTTTCTTAGTTGTGCTTATGTCAATATCTTCTAATCACTTTTTTTATGAATAGGGTTGTGATGGTACTGATTTCTGCCCATTTGAAGTTTTCAAGGTACTATAATTGTCCATCCTCTATGTTTATGAAAATAACGAGTTTAACCTATGTTGCTCCGACTCTTCATTTTTCTTGAAGTACCCATGTCCGACCCATATTCAGACATGGGTATGGGGATATGATCCCCCAAGGACCCTCCAAATACATGGAAAAACTTAGAATAAATCAAACATATCCGTGTCAGACACATACTCGTGTCTGACACTCACACCCGAGTCCGAGTAACATAAACTTTAACTCCTAATTGTTAGAACTTAAATTACATTTTCAGGAGAGAATTGTGCGTCCTCATTTGAAGCACGATTACAATACCCTTTGCCATGTCAATCTTGATCAGCCGAGGCAGAAGCCCGAAACCAGTAAGTTATCGAAACTGTTCCGTTGGCTCTTTCGGCTGGGGAATGATGAATCATCGTCCGAGAGAGTTGAATTGTAGTTTGCTTTTCAAGAAAACAAAAAAAGAAGGTATAATTCTTACTCTTTTTTTTTTTCCCTTGTTGCTACTCCTTAGTGTGATTTTCAGCTACAGCCACCACCACTACATTCTAGCAGAGTTCTATTCTGGATTGACTCCATTGCTGACACAAAACAAATTTTGCTACAACAAGATTTCTTGGTACGATGGTTTTTTCTGATTGAAAGATTCATGTAGTAGTATGAGTTAGATGCTATATTTGCACATTCTCGAATAAATATCTATATACTGTAAACATCTTGCTATCAATTTATGTTAGTATCTTGAGGTTATGTTGTTCCTATTTTTCATTTTTCTTGAAGTACCCGTGTCCGACACATATCTGGACATAGGTATGGTGATATGGTCTCCTAAAGACCCTTCAAATACACGAAAAAACTTAAAATAAATCAAACATACTCGTGTCGGACACATACCCGTGTCCGACATTCACATCCGAGTCCAAGTAACATAATCTTGAGGGATTTCAAGGCTTCATGTACTGGTATGGTGGAGGAATCATCTTTCTCTCTTCACACCCTGCAATGAGTTGAATGAATGTTAGGTTAAATTTGGCATAGATCATGTGTTGAGTGTCAACCAAGAACACTCTGAAAGAAATGCTTAGCAAAAAGTTCGTTTAATAGCATATTTTATTATTTATAGCCATTTTTACAAGGTTTAATGGTTAAGAATGAGAAATCTGCTGAACTTGTCTTACCCTCAAAGCCTCTGGCTTCAAGCTCACGCCATTCCTGAACCATTGCGCAACAGCAGCAAATGAGATGGGTTATATAATCATCGCATAATCCTCCCTGGAAAATTAAATCACTATCAGCAAATAATCTCATCTATTCTTTCTTCCGTCGGATTATATTTGTCACATGATTAAATATCACGAAAACGAAAAATAATTAAAATACGATAAGATATAAAAAAAAATAAATATAACACTTTAAAAACGATTATGATACGAAAAATAATATAAACACAATACAAGTATATTAGGGATGACAGCGGGTCGGATATTTGTATTTTTTGTACTATCTGAATATGAATTCGCAAAACTGTTTTAAAATTTGAATCCGCAAATTATCCGTATTTAATTCGCATATTACTATTCGAATCTGAATTAAATAACATTATCCGTCGGATATTCGAAACCGTTAAAAATCTGAATTCAATAAATTATTTTTTTTTAAAAATATAAAATCAAACAAAATTTATATGTTTTACAAATAAGCAGATTCGGTTATCTGAATCTACAAAAGTAATGCAGATTCGGATATCCGAATCCGCAAAAGTATTGCGGATTCAAATAACGGATTTTCTAAGTTTTATATCCGCATCCACCTCGAATCTACTGCGGATAGTAATTATAATATCCGAATCCGTAAATTCAAATCTGTAAAAAACGGATCAAATATCTACAGATATCCGAATCCGCATTTTAAATCGTCATCCCTAAGAATACATGGATCGTGCAACCCATAAAACTGAAAATTAAGTACCTCGATGTTATAAATTTCTCTCAATTTCTTCCTCACACAACATGAGTAACAACAACACCCGCAGAAGAGGGAGTATGCCATTATATTACTGATCGCTTGTTCTCGAGCTGTATAACAAATTGGAATCAGACTTTGAATCTGCATCTGCAATTTATGTAACAATTTGACCAACTTAATAATAAGTAATTAATCTTACATATTTTTCCTTTGGAGACTACATTAGTTATGCTTGAAAATACTCCACAAGGATAGATGCAGGTCTTCAAGCCTGTAAAATGGAAGCAAATACTAAGAGTTTTCATGGAAAAACATGAGTTCATATCAAATAACCGAAGCTATCAAGACTTTATTTGCAACTCACTTAAAAAGGGTTCACTGCAACAATCGAAAAGATCAACCTGCCATTGGTCTTCAGGCTTTAACCTAAGTTCTCCACAGCTAGATTTTGCATTGCTCACGTACCTGTAACATATATTTGCAAAAACCAACTAAATCTAAAGCAAATTTACTAGATTTTTTGCATTTCCCTGGTGAAGAGGAAAAAGCTAGAGTCAGATCAAACTTATATTGCTCCGACTCTTATTTTTTTTTGAAGTATCCGTGTCCGATACATATCCGGACATGGGTATTAGGATATGATCTTCCAAGGATCCTCGAAATACATGAAAATCTTGTAAAAAATTGAACATACCCATGTCGGACAACCCGGAGTGTCCGGCACTTACATCCGAATCCGATCAAACTACTTACCCTGATTTAACATAAGTTGGTTCATTGACAAGAAGCTTATGAACTTTCTTTACAGGAAGCACATTAACAACATTTTCAGTGACATAGATCAGATGTTCAATCACAAGGCATTGCTTGCAATCATTAATGGTTTTTGATCTTTGCAGCTCAACATGGAGTTTCTCTTTTTCTTCTTGCAAAGCTTCTTGGAATCCCAATTCAGGGTATCTACGAGACAGAGATTTCTCCAATATATTTGCATCTTTCTTTGTTCTGTCAGGCTTTAGTATAACACTCTGGGCTTCTACATCTTCTTCATCAAGACTATATTCTCTCTCATCCTGTTCAATTGCCTGTAAGCCTTCCTCCAAATTCTGGATTAATCATTTCAACACAAAAACTTCTTTTAAGAAACTTGCATTATTGAATAGCAAAGTTAATATGAAAATTGTTATATTACTCGGATTCGGGTGTGAGTGTCGGATACGGGTATGTTTAATTTTTTCAAGATTTTCATATATTTAAAGGATTATGAGAGGATCATATTCAATATATATGTCGGATATGAATCAGATACGAATACTTAAACAACGTAAGAAAATTGCACCGACAAACAATTGATCTAAGTCAAGGTTTTTTTACAGAATCTGAGCTATTCATATCATCAAGGGACCCAGTTTTGACTATTGGGACCCGAAAATATGCAAAGTCTAGTGCCTATGGGCTTGTACCCACAAATTAACAAGATTTTCTTGTTTAGAACTTTAAATCATGATTGAGTTTGAATCCATTTTTTTCAACAACAAAACTGTTCATCCACATGCTTTTCAAGAAAATAGAGAAAAGATCATCGAATAGAAGCAATGACTGTCTTTTCCAATATTCAACTCCTCGTTCCTAGTAAAAATAAAAAAGCAAAAAAATAAAAAATTGAATATATACAGTAAACTGTAGCTTACTTGCATTCGAAATTCATGAACAAGTGAAATCAAAGGCACGAGCTTAAGGTATCGATCAATCTCAGCTTGAACTTGGCGAAACTGATAAACGATATTCCATCCCATAGCAAGCATGTAAAGGCAACTTTTGTCTCTACAATTCTCCACTAAATTTAAAGCTTTGTTCAGGGCCTCGTCCAGGCCATCCAATGGTTCTTTTATGGCAGGCAAAGTTACCAGGTCCGTTGATTTCAGCTTCTCTAACAGCTTACCTATTAGCTTCACATGCTCAGCTAGCTGCTCGCAGTTGTTTCGATGTGTTGAGGCGTTTTTAGCTGATGATATGATCAGGGTTGTCAGCCCTATAGAGCTCAGTCCTGAAGCCATGCTTGTTAATGATTCTAAAGTAGTTGGATCAGTGGTTTTAGTTAAGATTTTTACTAGTAGTTTAGAAAGGAAAGAAAAAAGAGAGTGAAGGAAAGAGAGAGTATTGTGTTTGTAAGTGCTTACTTTTTTTATGATTTTATGGGTGTAGCAAAGTCTCTCTTAAGTAAGAGATTTTGATTTTAAGTTTTTATGAATGTAGTAAATTTTTTTAGGAAAGATTCCAATAATATTTCGAAAGATTAATTCTAAACGAAACTTGAAGATACTTAAAAAAAATCTCCAATTTCCTGGCCCCTGTAATTGTACATTACATACTACTAGCAAACAAAAAGAGAGTTATTGTGTTCTAATTGGAAAAAGGACACACAATAAAAGATCATCAATTTAAGTTTGGCTTTAAGTTCTTAATTCTTAGATTCTGAGCATTTTTCTTATCCTAATATTAGACTTGATAATTTATGTATCTATATCGTTCTTTTTTTTTCGTATTAATTGTATAAACATAAACACAATATAAAATATTAAATATATCTAAATTTTAAATATAAATACGACACGCATATTAAATGTATTGTATTAATCGTGTTTAAACATATTATATTTTTATATTATTTTTATGTTTATTAAACGTGTCACGTTTTTTCAATGTTTTCAATAATGTGTCATGTCTACCTAATTTGAGCCTCTTTAGTTTTAAAACCAAAAAAAAAAAGTCAAAATCAATGTGGGTTTTTCTTTTTCTTTCTTAGTTCCTCCTAGCTTTTCTCTTTATTAGTGTTTGCATACTTCTTTGCATATATATATATATATATATATATATATTGAGAATGTGAAAGAGAAAGAGAGAGTTTGCTGGTTGTTTATTTAAGTGTATGGTTTTCTTGCTTTTTCTTGCTTTATAATGTTCTTTTAATCATGCATATGTTTTCACTTTTTCTTTCTAGGATTTTCTTTTTGATGTTAAACACTAGTAATTTCTCATTTCTTTCACTTTTTCCACCAAAATTTCTTTGTTATCTTTTTTTTTTTTTTTTTTTAGTTTGTGTGGTAACTGGTTAGTAAATAGGCCCTTCATGTTTTAAGGAAGTTTGAAACAGCTTCATTTTTCAATTCATTAGTATATTTTATCATCCAACTTTGTCTTCTGCTTTGTTCCTAGCTCTAGTTCCTAGACCCTATCACAATTCACAGCTATAAAATCCCATTGAAAATCACCTTATTTTTGTTTTGTTACTTTCATAATAAATCTTCCTTCTTGTTTAAGCATTTAAAGATCATTCTTCTAGTAGGATAGGATAATCCATCCCATAAACATAGTTTCTTAGCAAGAGTAGCCAAGAAGTTTTTCAAATTGAGGCAAACCATGTAAAACCTAATTGATTTAGATTGGAAGAATCGCACAGTTTTATAAAATTATGTGTATATGACTCGAATCTATCCTATTTTCGATAGAAGCAGTTGACAATTGAATCCAACTTTTTCCGTTATTTTTGTATTCATAATAGTGCAAAAGAAAAGTCTGATTTCAAATTGTTTAAGAATAGTGACGTTGAATTTGTCAATTTTTTTACTTAGGATTAATCAATTTTATTTTTTGATGGAGGCAAGGAAGGGATATAACTCAATGATAGAGTGTCACTTTGACGTGGTGGACGTCTTCAGTTTGATCTTGATTATCGAGTTTTTCTATTTTGTCTTGCTCCTCGCCGTGATAGAATAAGGCCTTGTTTAGCATTGCTTCTGACACATCTTTTGAGGTCAAAAACTGCTTTTCACCGCAAACGCAATACTAAACAGATAAAAAAAAATTGGCTTTTGCCGTTAAAACCATAGTTTGAAAAGCCAAACCAAAAAACCAAAAAATATAGCTTTTCGATTTTAAAAGCTGACTTTTGAATAAAATGACTTTATTATCCTCACATCTCTACACTTTTATTATTTTAAACATATATTTTTTTGACATTTCAATTTTTACAACATTTTTCACAGCAATGCTAAACACTTAAAAAAAGTTTAAACCACATTTTTTCCAACCCAAAATGCTAAACTAGCCCAAGAATGTTTAGTTTGTGGAATTGACATAAGAAGGTAATTAGAAATTAGGTCTTTGAAACAAACAGAGCCCGTCTAGCTCAGTTGGTAGAGCGCAAGGCTCTTAACCTTGTGGTCGTGGGTTCGAGCCCCACGGTGGGCGTTTTTTCCTCCCCTCCTCCTCAATTTTTCCACCGTCCCTGTCATTCACGCAGTTGGTTGAGATTTTTTACTTTTTCTGTTTTCAATTCCGTTAAAATAAATAAACAAGAAGCTAAGCAAAGTCAGCGACTGTGGGAACAAAACAAACAACTTCCACTGTTAAATAATAATAAAAAAGAATCCACTTTTTCTTCTCAATGATAACAACATTTCTAATTCCTTCTCTCTTTTAATTTTAGTAATAATATCTTCCTCAGCTGATTCTCTCTCTCTTTTTTTTTTTTTTTTTTATTTGTTTACTCCATTTCTCTCCAATCCAAACAAACACAAAGAAAAGAAATGCGGATTTCCGTTCCCAACCTTTTCAAAGAACGAAAATATCCTTTCATTTTCGTTCTTTCAATCCTCCTCATTTCCTTCACAATCCTCCTTTTAACTAACTCTTCTTCTTCCCCTTTCCCTTCCCTCCCTCTCTTCTCCGATTTCCACGTTTCCAAATCTCAACCCCCTTCTTCCATCCCCGCCGAAACCGGAGTCCGAAAACGATGCCGCGGCTGATGTAGACTTGAATGTGAGTTTAAATATAAAATGGAAGAGCTGTAGATTAGGTGCGGCGGCGGTGGATTATATACCGTGTTTGGATAATTGGAAAGCGATAAAGGAATTGAAATCGAGGAAACACATGGAGCATAGGGAAAGGCATTGTCCGAGTCCGAGTCCGAGGTGTTTGGTGCCTTTGCCGACTGGTTATAAGGTTCCGGTTCAATGGCCTAAGAGCAGGGACATGGTGAGCTTGAGCTTGTTTGATACTACTACTACTTCTTTTTATTTTTGGTAAGATATTTGTTTTTTTTAAATCTGTTTAATTGATTTTTTTAGGTTTTCAATTACTCGCAAAGTTTGACTCTAAATTAGATTAGTCACTTAAAAAGTGTGAAATAAGGTTTAGTTTTTTATATATAATATTACTGTAATTTGAGTTCGAAAATGATTTATGGAACTGAAAAATGAAAATTTTGTGATTTAATGTGATAACATTTTAATAAAGCTATAGATGAAGAAATGTGAAATGTGAAATGTTCTTTCTAGGATCTTGAAAAGTTTAATACCTAGGTAACATTTAATAAACATCACTTTGTAGCTTTTGAGTAGTTGATTTATTAGGATAAGTTTTGAAGAGCTAAATGACTTGTAAAATTGGATTTTTATGATACTAATCTTAAAAAATTTCGTTTCTTTGACACAAATTTTGAATTTACTGAATTTAAGCCTGCTGAATTAGTACTATTTGTCTGTGAACTGTGAAATGCAAAGAATTGAAGTCTGATATTCGTTAGGAAGAGAATTTGGAAAGCTGGGTGCTAAAAATTATAGTATGAAAGACATTTGTCATGTTTAAACATTTCTAATGTAGTTTTACTTGCTAAATGTGTGGGTGATATGACTTATTCTTGCTCGTCTACAGATTTGGTATGGCAACGTTCCTCATCCTAAGCTTGTGGAATACAAGAAGGAACAGAATTGGGTGCGTAAATCTGGTGATTATTTGGTTTTCCCTGGAGGTGGTACTCAATTTAAGAATGGGGTTAATAGCTATATTGATTTCATAAAGAAGGTATGAACTGGAATTTTCCAATCCTTTTCCTAATTAACACTTGATTACTGATTTGTTCATCAGATTTGGTCTGCACTTGATTGAAGAGTAGGCTCCAAAAATATTTTTGTTTCTTTCTTCTGAGCCTCATTTCCTTTTTTCGTCCAGACTTTACCAGCTATTAAATGGGGGAAGCACATTAGGGTTGTTTTAGATGTCGGCTGTGGCGTTGCTAGCTTTGGTGGTTATTTGCTGGACAAAGATGTGATTACCATGTCATTTGCCCCGAAGGATGAACATGAAGCTCAGATACAGTTTGCTCTAGAGAGGGGAATTCCTGCTATACTTTCTGTCATTGGTACAAAAAAGCTGACATTTGTAGACAATGCATTTGATTTGATACATTGTGCACGATGCAGAGTTCATTGGGATGGGGATGGTATGGTATCTTTTACTTATTCCTTTCAGCATATGTTTGACCATGTTGTTATATTTCATTGTTTCAATTTTCCTTTTTTAGCATATAATGGAATTGTTGAGACTTTTGTGCTGATTTTGGAATGCAAAATACAGGTGGGAAACCATTATTGGAGCTGAACAGGATTCTTAGGCCAGGAGGATTCTTTGTATGGTCTGCTACACCAGTTTATCGAGATGATCAGAGAGATCGTAATGTTTGGAAATGTGAGGATACCACTCTCTCTTTCTCTTCAAGGGGGGAAGTCCAAATTTGTTTTCCCTTTAAATTTTCCTTTTTTACTTGTTCTATCCTGCTATGATTAGCCACCTCTCTTATTTCTTTTCACCATTTCATTAGTCGAATCTGAATGTGCTAAGTTGGTCTGATATTCTGGATATATTTCAGCTATGGTGGCTTTGACAACATCCATGTGCTGGAAGGTTGTGGCTAAAACTGTTGATTCATCTGGAATTGGGCTTGTAATATATCAAAAGCCTTCCTCATATTCCTGTTATGAGCAACGCAAAGAAAAACGTCCACCTTTGTGTGATCAGAAAAATAAGCAGAATGTCTCATGGTAATCTTTTAGGATGTATTATTATCGACATCTTACATTGCACACACTCAAAGACATGCTTGAACATGTGCACAGATGCGCTATTTTCCACTTCTTATGTCTAGGCAGAGGCAATTTAAGCGAGAGTTCTTTCCTAAAATAATGTTGCCATATGTGGTTTTAGCCTCTATTTATGTTGAAATTGCTCCTGATGATGACTAATTCACTATGACAGGTATGAGCCTCTTAGTTATTGTATTTCCAGACTTCCAGTTGATAACAAGGGTAATTTGCTCAGCTGGCCCACACCATGGCCCCAGAGGCTTAGCAGTAAGCCTCCAAGCCTTCCATCTGAACCAGATGCTGAAGATATATTCAATGAGGACACCAAACATTGGGCAGCACTTGTATCGGATGTCTATCTTGATGGTCTAGCTATAAACTGGGAAACGATAAGAAATGTGATGGATATGAATGCCGGTTATGGAGGGTAAGAAATATAACAAGTTGCTTAATTTTTTTTATTCTTTCAAAAACAAAAAGTTGCTTGATGTTTAATCTTGAGTTTCATTCTTGCATTGGGTTTTATTGCATGTCTGCTACTTTTAGACTTCTCTGTGGTTTTTCTTGTTTACTTTGTAATCTCAAATGTATTAATCTCCAATTAAAATAATAATAATCTTATTTGGAATTTAGTAATCAAGAAGTAAACGACCAAAAGAATTATGATTGTTCTGATGTAAGACCAAATAATATACTTTCAGAATGATTGAAGTTCTTATGGTAGGAGTTGGTGTACTTATACAAACTAATTTACAGTTTTACCCATTACATGTTTCAGAAGATTCCTCAATTCGAGTTTTCTGATCATTATCCTATGCTTTCTCTCTATTTTTTATCTCACTCGTTGTCTACGTAATCCCTTAATCTCCTAGCACCTACATACCATTTCACAACAATATTGGAATTGTGGTTTACAGATTTGCTGCGGCACTTAATGAGCTCCCTCTCTGGGTGATGAATGTTGTACCAATTGATGCACAAGATACCTTATCCATTATTTTTGAAAGGGGATTTATTGGAGTCTATCATGACTGGTGTGAGTCTTTTAATACTTACCCTCGAACATATGATCTACTGCATTCCAGTTTCCTCTTCAAAAACCGTAAAGCGAGGTATGCTGATATACCTTAAAGTAATGATCTAAACGTTTTTTTATCATTTACTGCTGATTTATACTTCAAGTAGTACCAATTGTTTAGCATGTTCTCTCATCCAGTTGTACCAATTGTTTAGCATTGATTTTGGAATAGCTTTTGAGGTTAAAAGCTGCTTTTCATCGCAAATGCAATGCTAAACAGGTTAAAAAAATTTGACTTTTGCTGTTAAAATCATGGTTTGAAAAGCCAACTCAAAAAGCCAAAAAATATAGTTTTGGGCTTTAAAAATTAGCTTTTGGATAAAATGACTTTATCCTCACATCTCTACACTTTTATTATTTTAAACATATCTTTTTTTGACATTTCAATTCCTCACAACATTTTTTCACAGAAATGCCAAATACTTAAAAGTTTTTAAATCATATTTTTTCACCACACTTTTTAAACACACTTTTTTCAACCCAAGTTTTTTCCAACCTAAGTTTTTTTCAACAGCAATGCTAAACTAGCCCTAAAGCCAGTTACTGCATTATCCGTAATACAATTTTGAAGTATTAGGATTTAGGGTTGGATGGTGGTGATCTGAGATTTTGCAACTCTGTCAGATGTGACATTATAGATGTTGCTGTGGAAATGGATCGGATACTGAGACCCGGTGGATATCTGTTGCTTCAAGACACCATGGAAACGATTAAGAAGCTCAATCTAGTACTGCGATCACTTCACTGGTCAACAAGCCTTTATCAAGGCCAATTTCTTGTTGGAAAGAAGGGTTTATGGCGTCCAAGTGAATGACTTAAATGGAAAAAAAAGCATGAACAACAGGTACCAAGGTTCTTCCACTCCCAATTTATTCTTGGATTTTGATTGCACTTTAATCAGTTGCAAGGAAGAGGGATTAGAATTTGACATTTACCTTTATTTTGCCCCCTATTTTCTGTCTGGAATTCCTTTCCCTTATGTTAACCATTTGGTGTAAATCGTATAGAAAAAGGATGAGTTTATATAGCATAAAACAACATATCAGTCAATTGAAATATCTGAGTTTGCTTGGCCATAAACAACAGGTCCAATACAGGTTTTGAACATTTTGTTCTACAGCTGGAAAGGAAAATCTACATTTGTTTTTGAACAGGCATATGGTTGTCTATGTTGCTCCCATTTTTTATTTTTCTTAAAGTACTCGTATCTTATACATATCCGGACATGAGTATGGAGATATGATCCTTCAAAGACCCTCCAAATATATGAAATTTTTTTAAAAATTGAACATATTCGTATCCGATACTTACACCCAAGTTTGAGTAATATAAATCGTTTTGAAATTTTATGTGCAAAACAAATACAATTATATATATGGGCTATGGCGACAAAATATTTTGTCCCTACAAGATCACATGCAAGCTTTAATCCGAACAATTGTCAGACGACAACACATTTTGTCACTACAAAGATCACATGCAAGCTTTAATTGTCAGACGACACTTATTTCATTAAGTTCAACTATCTTCATTCTTCAACACCAAATTAAGCTTCGTTGGTAGCAATTCACAAGCTTCTGCAATGGAAAATTTGCTTGAGATTTCAGAGCCTGAAGTACGCATAAACTTCATTCTCAACACCAAATGCCGTTGTAACCTTCTTTTAAGGTCCCTTTGCCCTTCGTTTCCAGTAGCTTTCAAAGTCCAAACTTCTTCACCTCATAAATTTCTGGTTAACCCACCGAGTGGACTCGTTCCCCCTTCATCACATACCGCCCTGCAAATCATCCTTAAACCCCAAGACCAGATCCCACCCACTTTTCCTCGCTCTCATTCTGACCGTTTCCTCATCAGAACCGCCCGGTTCGACCTCGACTCGTACGGGTCAACCCAATGCAACTCGGTCAACTCGTGGCTTTCAACTCGACCAACTCAGGATATCAAGCTCAAGGTCGCCTTTATTGGGCCGTTTCTTCTCCAACATGCTGTTAGCTGTGGGGATTTTGAGGTTGTGAAGAACATGATCAAGCGGCAGAAATCGGTTTTGCATGATTTATCAACGAAAGAAGCTGAGTCACTCCTCCGAATCGCGACTCAGTTGGATAATAACTCGGAGGACATGGTGAATTTGCTGCTCGAAGCTGGTTTAAGGATAGGCGCACGTGAGGAAGAAGAAGAACATGCGAATAACAATAATTTGGGTTTTTGTCAGGTGGATCCACGGTGGGAATCAAAAGGATGGAACGAGGTACACGTGGCAGTCGCATTCGATCGGACGGCAGACCTTGTGGGGTTGTTAAAAAAGGGGAGACGTGAGACGTTGGATTGGAGAGATAAGGAAGGGAGAACACCGTTGCTTTTGGCGGCGACTAAAGGAAATATCGAGTGTGCTAAGATGTTGGTAGAATCGGGTGTGGATAAGAATGCAAAGAGCAATGATGGGAGGACTGCACTCTATAGAGCTGCAGCTAATGGGAACCGTAGGATGGTGGAAACGTTGATCGAGATGGATGCGGACCCCACAATTTCGGATGATCGTGGCCGTTCAGCCCTTGATGTTGCTCGTGATAAAGGACACGTAAGTAGTTTGGGCTTTACAAATTTGGCATTCAATTATGCTATAGAAATATGTTGATTGTTGGCCCAAAAATTAAAAATAAAAGAAGGTATATTTTGTATTACGAGTCAATATTGAATTTTGTTGATTTTCAGATATAAAATAACGAAAATTATGAAAATATGTCGTTAGTATTAACAGAATATTCTGTAAAACGTTTTAATTTAACTACTTTTTTTTTAAAATCAACGAAATTGAAAAATATATTAGCAAAATTTTCAGATCTTAGAATATTTACCATTATGCCAATGAAGTACGTTAATCTCTACATAATAAGGAATCATATCATTAACTTAATTTCTTGTGCATCTTGGAAAAATACTATACCAAAGTAACTCTCTTAATAATTTCTGTGTTAACTTTATTAAGTTTGCTTTTTTTTAGAGTTTATATTTGATGTATTGACAGTGTATATATCTATATACTGTCAGTGAATCAGATAATGTTACCTCATTAAAAGTTTTTAAAAATAAATATAGATAATTTTATTTTTAATGAGGTGGCATAATTTGTTTTACTGTCAATGCATCAAACATAAATCTTTTTTTTTTTTTATACGAAGGAAACCGTTATTTGAAGATAAGAAAAGAAATTGCATATACTTAGATTCGAAGCTTAGATATGGTGGATAACACTTCTTAAAGGTGATTGTATGAAGTCATGAACCAATTGAATTAAACTTAGGTTATATTAAGTTAGATTAAGGCAAAATAAATAGAAGATTAAGTGGAAAATTATATTTTATTTGACATGGCCACCTAAAGATTTGTTTCCTTGCACTACGTCAAAACTAATTTTAAACAGCATTTTCTTTATAGTATTTCTCAAATATTGTTAAAAATAGGAAAGATAATACTTTGACAACATTTTGCATATTATTGTTATATATTATAATGACCAATAATTACAGCATTTTTAAAATTTTTAGAAGCATTTGACATGTGCTGTTGTATATGTTATCATATAAAAATGCTTTTGTTAGCACTTATAATTGTTATGATTTAGATCTTTTAAAGCAATTGAAAAATACAAGCAAAAGATCTTGAAAAACTGTTATAAAGTAGAAATAACAGCATTTTGATAAATGTTATTATACATATGTAAAAATACTATCAAAGACATAAGGTTGCGACCAGATATACGACACATGAAAAAATGTTGTCTTATCTTACAATAACAATTTTTTAATTTCACAGTATTTAACAAATGTTGTTATATGCTATGTTACCTGGACTCGGGTGTGAGTGTCGGATACGGGTATATGTCCGATACGGGTATGCTCAATTTTTTAAAAGTTTTCCCATATATTTGGAGGATTATACCCCCATACCCATGTTCGAATATGTATCGAACACGGGTGTCGGACACGAGTACTTTAGCAAAAATGAAGAGTCCATGTAACAGAGGTTATATGTTAAATTTAGCATAGTGTTGGCTGTATTAAAAGAATATTGCATGATCATGTAGGAAGAGATGGTGGAGATTATGGAACGTGGAGAGGAAGTGTTGATGGCAGCAAGGTGCGGAGACCTCCGGCGACTACAATCACTTTTGAAAAACGGTGCAGCCATGAATTTTCAGGACCAATATGGGCTGACACCGCTGCATGCGGCGGCCATAAAAGGTCACAAGGATGTGATTTTGGTGCTTGTAGAATATTTGGGGGACTCAGACTTGGAACGCCAGGACAATGAAGGCCATACAGCATTGCATTTGGCGGTGGAAGGTGGCCAAGTGGAGGTGGTTGAAGCATTGATTGATAAAGGAGTTAATCTTAATGCCAAGACCAAAAGAGGGCTCACTCCTCTTTACATGGCTAAAACTATGGGTTATGATGATATCTCACAGCTTCTTCTAAACAAGCTAGGGAACTAATTGCTCTTCTCTGCCTTCTGCTTCTTAGAGGTAATCACTGTGTAACTCTATCCCTCCCCCTCATAATTGAAATGAAAGAAATTAGATCGAATTTGGATATGAGAAAACACCCCAAATATTATTTGGCTAATTAATCATGCAATTTCTGGCGGATATGGTAAGTCCATTTCCTTCTTTCTCATGGTAGATCATTTGAACCAAGAAGAATGTGCCTCCATTTCTAACCAAAAGAAGAAAGGTTTCAGCCTTCGGGAACCTTACCAAACTTTACAGATCTTTATTTACATTACGATCATGGCCGTCGTTATAAGAAATCAACTTCAAATAAGCTCATTTCGAACCCCAAACCATCGAAGAACCAGATATACCCGACTGTTAAGGAAATTTATAAAAGTCAAAGTTAAAGAAACACATAAACTTTGAAGTGAAAGTTCTTACTTGAAGTACTCCAGCCTACAGGGAATTAGAAATAATACTGAATTCAATAACAAGTGATACATAGTAGTACAATTCAGCAATATTTTTCTGCTGCGAGGGATCTGGTTTCCTAGTGAGGTTGCTGCCTGAGCCTCAAGCATTTGATATCGGCATAAAGGGCAAAAGTAACTTGTTTGCAGCCAGCCACTTAACAATGCAAATGCCATGCTCGTGAAATATTAATGCCAGCAATTGCATGGCATTTGCCTATAACTTGCGTCCTCCCACTTCAAATCCCTCCAAACATATAGCACATTCCAAACGCTTGTTCTCTTCCGTTCCCCCACAGTGTCACCGCCGCACCGGCGTAACCGCCAAAAGCCTGTACATGGCCTGTTCGACGCCTGTGTCTCAAATTCCGCCGTCGCCTCCTCCTCCTGCGTGGGTGTGTTAATGTCTTTTTGTATTATGATGGTATTCTTAAAGTCCTGAAAAGGAAAGAAGATATGTCAAAGGGTATTGAAGGGTGAGCTCCGAGACACATTCCGATGTCTTTCTCTCTCTCCTAAGACTATTTTCTCTCTCTCATATCCTTTTTCCGTTTTCAAACACTTACTTAATCGTCGAAGTGTGTTCCGAAGCTCACCCTCCGATGCTCACCCTTCGGTGCCCTCTGACATATCTCATCTCCTTTTCAAGATCTCGAATCACCAAAAATTTCAAGAATACCATCACAATACAAAAAGACATCAACAGAGTGTATAATTATTCGAACTCTTAATGAAGTCGACGGTGGTGTATATATATATATATATATATCCCTTGACTACCACTCACGGAGCTCTGAACGGCCATGTCAGCCCACATCAACCACGTTTAACCCCCAAAGACTCTATAAATCCATGGTAATAACTAAAATAGAGGGAAAATTGAATATTCGCATACAAATATAAGCAGTGTTATATTAAGTTTATAATATTAATATATAGGAAGAAATACAAAACAGATTAACTGAGCCATAGTAGAATAAAAATGGGCAAGAAACGCATCGTTTCACCGGCTATTCTCATTTTTTAATATTTTGTTTTGTTTTTCTCCTATCCGTACAAAAGTAGCACCAAAATTTCCATACACCTGGTTGTAAGTTTAAGACTACTCAATGTAAATCATTGCATCATTTGCATGCATGCAATTGAGACCCGCGTCGAATGGCTTCTCTCTCTGCCATTGGCGTCGTCTTTATATTCAGCTCAGCCGCGCATACAATTGAAAATAACAACCTCTCTCAAAAACTCCATTAACGAAAGCTCTGTTTCTTTGTTTTCTCAATTTTAATTGGGTTTCTTTTTAAATTTTAAAAACCCAAAAAAAAAAAAACAAAAAACAAAATGTTTTACTCTAGAGAGCTCCTTGCTCGCAAAGCTTCTCTTGGCCAAATATGGTGATCTTTTTATTTTTCTTTGTTGAAATTTCTCTGAAAAGAAGTATCTCGCTGAAAAATAATAAGCTCTCTCTCTCTCGATGAGAAAACGCCATTAACTAAGCTTTGTTTTCATGAATTTACTCTGTTTCTTTGAATTCGTTGATTTTTTAATGATTTATTAATGATAGTAACTGTCTGTGAAACGTAAATATTTGAAAATGAACTTTCAATTTGTTCTGATTTAAATTTATTATCACATTTTTCGACGCCATTTTTTTATTGATTTTCTTTGAAAAATTGGCTCTAATCTATCTTTCTGTTTTACTTTCCATTAATTATACCGTAGTTTTTTTTTAAAAAATAAAAGTTCATTTCAGGGAAGAAAAAAAAAAGTCTCAGTGAATATTGATTTTGTTAATTAAAGCTCTGTTTGGCTTTCTGGTATGTAAAATGGAATAAATACCTATTTTCTGTTTTTAATTTGGGCTTTGTTTATTAAGGTTGCTTGGGACTAAGCAAGCGAAGCTCGATCGAAGGAAAGCTAACAAGCTCAACATAGCTCGAATCTGGTTTCTATTTTTCCTTTTCAGTCATTTCAATTTCTTTTTCTTGCCTTATTTTAATTTGTATTTTGGACGAACTCAGATTCCTTTTCCATTTTTCTTTTCGAATTTTTAACAGTGAAGAGATTCTAAATCCTCCGGTTCCGATTGCTCTTCGACTCTCTAGCATTCTCATGGGTAAAAATAAATTAAATACTAGTAGTATTAATTTCTCATTTTCCATACTTTTTTCTTTCTTTTTTTTAACTTTTCTGAATTTCCAAACTCTGTTTTACTAATTTTTTCTAATTTTCTCATTATTCTCTTAAGGTGGAGTTGTGATCCTCTATGAGAAAAAAGTGATGTTCCTTCATGGTAAATTAATTTTGGACCCCATATTTTTAAAATTTTAGAATTGTACCCTTTTTATTTTTATGGTAATTTTAATGCTCTGGCTTCGCTTGACAGATGATGCTAATCGGTTTCTGGTAATTTCCTTTTTTTTTCCTTCTAATTTTCTTCTTCAATGAGTATATTCGATTCTGTTGATTTAACTGTTTTGATTTTTTTTTTTGGGGTGTTTTGAGGTTGAAATAAGGAAAGCATGGAAGGTGATGGAAGAGGCAACTCTACTCCCGAAAAGAAAAGCAAAGGCCAAGTAAAATCTCCTTTTTGTGATATTCCTTCTTAAAAAAATAAAAAAAAAAACATTTGAAGAGATCGGATTTATGGGTTATTCTTTTTCTGATTGTCTCCATTGTGTGCAGGAGAAAATCCATTACACTACCTGAAAATGAAGAAACCTCCATGGGGTACACTAATATTGAAGAACCTGAAGAAGAAACCTCTATGGGGTTTCAGCAGAACAATTTTAGTATGGTAAATTTTTTGTCATAATATGAACTCTCCATTTCTTTTTACTGTTCAAGGTAAGGGTATTTTATTTGATAGAATAAGTGATTCAAAAAGAAAGGAAGAAAGAAAAAAAATGCTATAAATGTGTGCTTTACTCTGCCATTAGGTTTACCCCAGTTTATAATATGATGGTTAATTAGTATTTGCCCGATCCCTTGCTGGAGAGGTGTTTGATGAATTTACTATTAATTCTGTTTTTTTTTTTTTTATATAAATAAAGTAGTAAATTGGCTGTTACTTGGGAGTTAAGTTAGGATCTTGAAAATATGGTTAAATAACCTTGTCACAAATCATAATTCATGTTATTTTAATTAAATTTATTCTGTTTTCAAAGATTTTTTCTGGGCCTGGTGACTCGTTTCAGTTGGGTCAGGATGCTAATTGAGTTAGCTCGGGTGAAGCTTAAAAAACATTACATGTGTGGACTTTTTCCAATCCAGACGGAGCTTACAATTTTGTCCTATAAATTAGCAATGCAATTCTAATAATAAGTGTGGACTTTTTCCCATTTTCTGAAACTCATTTCTCACCTTTTGTTCTTCCTATTGATTTCTTCCTTTCGGGGCACAGCCATGAGCCATGCAACTATTTTGTTTCCAATTTTACAGTTCATGCATATTTTGAAGTAAATTGGTTCACCTGATGTACCCTAATATCTCTGTTTTTTTTTTTTTTTTTTCATTCGGCCAATCCCATTCTGACCAGCCATGTTGAGTCCTCATATCTGTAATCTGTTCATCCTTCATTACCAAGATTATGTGAGTGAATTGTTAAGGAAAAAGCAGGTGCTCTTAGAGAAATAACTTATAAGTTTTGACCCACTTAGCTACTTACAGAAGAATCTACAAGGGATCGAAACATATTCTTATTAAATGCCAAAGGAAGAAAACTCTTCTACACAAAGCAGTTGTTATTAAATTTCGTTGAAATTCTCTTTTGGGACTAATATTTTGTCACCTTTATTGATGTACAGCAACTTGACCAAGTCGATGACTACTATATTTGCAATGACCCCATGGAGGATACTCTCACCCATGACCACCATCAAGGTTTTCTTTCATCCCTGAACTTTTCTCTTAGATGGTAATTTTGAACATGTTCATCAAGCTGAGAATGTTTATCTTTAATACTATGTTGTACATTATTGACCAATCTCGCTCTCTTTCTTACAGCTGATGACAATGACATCACCTTATTTGATTTATTTCAGCCTAATACCAATATTCATGGTCAATTTGAAAGGTAACTAATTTAAAAGCTTAGTTCCATGGGTGCTCATCTATAGCTGGCAAAGGTTTTAGTTAATAATTCACTAGGGTGTCTGAGGACTGAATAATTCCTTAATTTTTCTAACTGCTGTGACAGATTTGAAGAAGGTGATGAGGGAACACAAGTAAACTTCTCTTTAGAAGAGCATATACAGATACCAAGTACTCCTATTCCTTCTCCAGCCCGGCAAGATGGGCCTCAAAGAGGTTAGAGTACTATAATGCCTTGGATGGTCAAGAATACTGCAACTCCAATTGTGTATGCTTTTAGTTTTTATATGTTTAAGGGAATGATTTAAGAAATATGGAAAAAGACAATGAAGCTTTCACCTAAAGTTTTAAACCATTTTGGCAGAACTGCTGAATAATATGTTTAAGTGAACCATTCTACTTGATTTTGGATTCAAGTAATGTGGCACATTAAAGTTTTCTGAGCATATGTTGTCATAGGTAACTGCTGTTCAACATGAATTATCTGAGTTAAAATGAGGTCCTTTTAGTATAAGCCTACTAAATGGCATTTTGTATTATTAACCCATCAAAAATGGAAAAAGAAAATGAAAGCAAACAAAAGAACTAGAATGAGCTTGATATTCATGCTAATCTCCTGCAGCTGAAGGAACCCAAGAGCAGCATTCAGAGCACCAGTTAGATCAACAGTTTAATAAAAACAAAGAAGCCAAAGTAAGCGTTAATGATTTTTACTAACAATTATGCAAAAAAATCAGATGAAAATACAACCTTTGCTAATCTTATTCTCCTTGAGAAAGCAGGATCAAGAGAGGCAGGGGCCAGTAAAACGAAAAACGAGAAAAGCCAAAGGAATTATCTTAGATGAGGAACAAACTGTTATTCCTAACCATATTTACCACTCCTGGCTTCATGACACTTCAGATATTGTATCAAGAAGAGGAAGGAAGAAAAGGGTATGCCCTGCATATTTGCAATTTATCCATTCATATTGAGCATAATTATGTTGCATACTTAGCCACTAAACGTACACCATGGGCGAATATTTGGTACACATTATTTTGAAGCACACATATCAGAAGAGTTCATGAGAAGTAAAATTTTATCCTAAGAAAACAATCATTTCAAGAATCATTGATCTAACATAAGGTTTTTATGCTATAAATGTTGCAGGGGCGCACAAGTATCCTGTCTACTTTGAAGATAGCTAAGTATATGGAGCTCCCATCTACTGTACTAATGGATGATATGTTTGTGAAAGGAAACCAAGAAATCCCTTACCCAGCACCACTTTTGGACCTGTGGAAGAAAAGCACTCAACCTCACCATGATTCACCCTCTGGTTAGAATTCACTGATTCTTGCCTTTTAAGTTCTTGTGGAGATAATAGAGGGAAGTTAATCTATATTATACCGTACACAGTGAGAACCTCACAACCACAGCCCCCAGAACCATCTCCTACGGAGAGAGTACAGTCTGATTATCCAATGGATTATGTAAGTCTCGCAACTGTTCTTTAGTTTGCTACCAGGAAATACATTTGTACCCTTATGTCTGACTGAGTTTGGAATGTGAAGCCTTTTGAAGATCTTCACAGTGGAGTTGGTTCCCCATCTCATGCTGCTACAATAGAGTTACAGCGAGCTAGTATGGTAAATAAGGTGACGCCGGTCGGAATTAATCAGTTTGTCACCCCAGGAAATTCTGGTATGAAAAATCTCTCTTTTACATGTTTTATGTCTCTTCTGGTTGCAGACTTGTTAGGTTACAATATGAGATTAACTAACTATGGAGACACAGTGTATCAGTTAAGCTTCATGTGCATTTTGCAGGAGATGCTGTAAGATACACTGGTAGCTCAGTATCTGGAGATGGAGTCCCCTCAAGTAACTTAGAAGTAAATATCGAAAGGTAAGTAAAGATTCATCTTCCAAAATAAATTACAAGGCAGAAAAAAACTGTATTCATGAAATGAGCAATATGTCTAGGTGGGTAATGGGTAATCAGAGTTCTGTTACATGTGAAAAACCTTGTTATTAACTTTTAGGGTTGGGTCCAAGAAGAACAATGTGCCATCAACTTCGAGAAACAGTGGCAGTCTTGACACAGTGGTTGAAGTGTTTCATGAAGCTGATACTGATTACAAGTTATCAAGGCCAAAACGGAAAAATTTGGCACCTGATCAAGGTAATTAAGTCATCAACTTCTATTTTGCCATAACAGCTAGCTATAGTGACTGGCTATGTTGGTCGGACTCTTCATTTTTTTTGATGTACCAATGGGTATGGGGGTATGATCCTTCAAGAACCCTCCAAATACATAGAAAAACTTAGAAAAAATTGAATATACCCGTGTCGGAAACATACCCGTATCCGACACTCACACCTGAGTCCGAGTAACATAGGTCACTGGAATTGCTTCTTCATTCAATATGGTCATTAGCAGCCCCATTTCTTTCTTTATTTACTTTTTTCAGAGTTCTTGGTGGAAACTCAACTTACAATGGAAACTCCTGCGGATGATCCTCCTGACATAATGACTGAGAACATCAGGAAGTATATTTTCTTTTATGTTTATCCTTTTAAGTCCAAAATTAACTTTGACTTGTCTGATCAACTAACTTCGCCCTCCTTAATTGGCTACAGGCATATGAAAACACATTTTGAAACTCCAGGAGCCCCTCAAGTAGAATCCCTCGACAACTTAGCAACTGGACTGAACAGAAAAGGAGCAGCTCAGCTCTTCTATCAGACTTGCGGTATGCAAACCTATGAAATGAAATTACTCTGACTTTAATTACCTTAAAAGTGTCAAATAAGCATCTGAATTAATGAAAAACTAAGATCATTGACCAATTTGTTTGCAGTTCTTGCTTCTCAAGGTTTCTTAAAAGTGGAACAAAAGGAGCCTTTTGGAGACATTCTCATCTCTAAAGGAGCAAAGATGTGACACTGGTAAGTAACTGCTAGTTTTAAGGAAGGATTATAATTAGTGCTGTTTATTATGTTCTGTTTGATGTTTTATGTTCTTGATTCTGTTATGAAAATCACTTTGTTTGAAACATTGCTTGATATTAATTTCTCTAATCCTTTACTTACCTTTAGACTCTCTTTTTTCCCCTTGTTAAAGATATAAACGCAAAATTATGATGCCCTGTCCTTATTTCTTAGTTAAATTTTTGCCTTTGAACTGTTATTCTCAGGAGCTGGTAATTGAAAGTAGTAAAATATTCAACAAGTCTCATTTCTCTTTCAAAGCAAAATCCCATTTCTAAGTTTTTGCTCAAGTTCTTTTTTTAGTATATATATAATAAAAAAATAACAATTATAGCTGGCATATCTAAGTGAACCAATATCTTCATTTCTTTTTTTATAAGCCACCCTAACTAAGACTAAGTAACTAGTATATTCACTATAAAAATTCCCACAAATGGCTTAACGGTATAGTTTTTAATATGTAACTAAGAGATTAAAGTCTAAAAATTCAAATCTCATTAATTATAAAATAATAAATAAAAAATAAGATTCAAATTTCATAATCAGCAATTCATTTTTCTACTTAGGATGCGATGGCCAATGCCCATCACTCTCTCATTTTCTTTTAGTTAGATATAAAGTAGAAATCAAGTTATTAATTATACCCAAAAGGAATGAATCTGAATCCCTTAATCTCAGCCTCAGCTCCTCTCTCATTTTCTTGTAGTCAGATATAAAGTAGAAATCAAGTCATTATTATACCCAAAAAGACATGAATCTGAATCCCTCATCTAGGGTTACCTTAAATAGCACAATTCCAATTAACTCCAAATAACCTTATATTTATGAGAAATTATAAAAACCCTAAATTTCTCTCCCTCTCCCTCCCTTCCAAAAAGAATCCTCCCCTTTCTCTCCAATGTTTCCTCAATGGCTAAGATTACCAAACAGGGGAAACTCCACACCAAAACCACCTTCCCATTTCTCTTTCTCCTCATTCAAAGACATTAACACTATCCTCAAAGAGGAAGAAGAAGCTCAATCCCCCAAAAAACCATCCATTTTCCACCGTCCTCCGCGCCTGGCCCCAACGCCATGCTCCCCTTTCATCACAACCGTCCATTACTCTCCCAAACGTTGATCAACGCGTCATATTGTACCTCACCAGCCTCCGCGTCGTCCGCAAGACCTTCGAAGACTGCAAGACTGTCAGATCAATCCTCCGAGGATTCCGTGTCCCAATCGACGAACGAGATTTATCGTTGGATTCTAATTTTTTAGACGAGCTACATGGGATCTTTGGGCGTAAAAGCTTTACCCTCCCGTTGCTTTTCATTAATGGGAGGTACATCGGTGGAGCCGACGAAATCAAACGGTTAAATGAGTGTGGAGAACTGAAGAAGATGATTGATGGGTGGTTACCGTTGGTGGTGGGGTCCAGTGTCTGTAATTTATGCGAAGGGCTGAGATTTGTTCTTTGTGGACAAATCAATGGTAGCCATAAGATGTACTATGAAAAATCTGGGTTTCGAAATTGTACGGAGTGCAACGTTAACGGTATGATTAGATGCCCGTCGTGCTGCCCCGGTCACCATCGAGTTACCTATTCATTTTCCTAGCTTAAAAAATCAGCTTAATAAAACAAGAATTTAGGCAATTTTATTCTCTTTAAACCTTTTGGGATGATAACAAGTAACAACACTAAGTTCATATTTTTAAATTGAGAAATCCGAAACCCTTTTTTTTATTTTGGAAAAAAAAAATCAATTTTTATGTATCAATTATTAAATCAAATGTTTAAGTAGGAGAAATCTGAAATTTAGTATGCTAAAACGTAAGAAGAAGAAAAAAGAAAAGTAAAAGTAAAAAGGGTAACAACTTGCCAAAAATTGTGGCTCAAATAAATTAACTTATTAATGGAATTTGCAAGGCTGTCCAATTCTAAATTACTAATACAATGTATTCGTTGAAATCTATTACTACTAATTTTTTTAAGGAAAATGTTAATTAATATTTAGTAGTCTTAGTTAAGATGACATTTATAAAAAAAAAATGTAATTAATGCATTATTTTTTAATTTTAAGGTTAATATGTAAATTGATCTTACATATTAACCCTAAGTTCATATTTTAAAATTGAGAAATCCGAAACCCTTTTTTTTATTTTGGAAAAATAGAATTCAATTTTTATGTATCAATTATTAAATCAAATGTTTAATAATTTGGTAAGGCAAGGCAAGGACAATAATTTCCACTTTTCCAAGTTGTCATGTAATGTAAGAGTAATTAATTTTAGGGTTAATACGTAAATTGATCTTCGAAATATATTTTTTAACGATTTGATATCTAAAAAATAAAAATTCACAATCAGGTACAAGAATTTGTATTTCGTTAGCAGATTATCACAATGAATTAATATCGTTAAATAAAATGCTTCTAGTTGATTAGAATTCGAAAAAACTATTTGATTGGTTTACATTTAAATTTGATTTGATTATAAAAAAATTAATATAAATTCATTCAATCTAAATTCGAAACAATCTGACAATTCAGATTAATCTAATTGTCATCTCTATAGACAAGAAATTTTTTTCTTTTTCTTTTTGGACTCTCATTTGATTCTTTTGAAATATAAATCATCTTTCCTACCCAACTTGTCGTTTCACAAAAGAGATCTGGCTAAAGTACAACAAGAGAAGGATTAGACTCCCATCTCTTTCTTTTGAAACAGGCCTTTAAACTGGGGTTTGCTCTTGGACTTCAATTTTCAAATGGGCTAAGACCAAGCCTAAGTTAGATAACCCAACCTTGGCCCATATTGATGACTGAGCATGGGCCAACCAAAAGTAATAACAATAATTTCTTTTTTGTTTTCCTTCTTTTTGCCATTTTTCTTGTTCCTTTTTTGTTTGTTTTTTTTCTTTTAATGAAAACGACTTCTATTTATTCATAAACTAGTAGTATAATCCTATGTTATCAGGATTCGAATATGAGTATCGGATATAACTATGTGTTCGATATAAAATTTTAAAAAAAAATTAAATTTTTTCATATATTTAAAGGACCATACTCATATACCCATTTTGAAATATGTATCGACTATAAATATTATAAAAAATATGAAGAGTTCGAGTATATAAATATATTAACTTGCAATTTGGTTGGTGAGAAATAAAAGAGAGTAAAAAATCAGAATGCATCTATCATTATTCATTACCGATGAAGAGTTCGAGTATATAAATATATTCAACTTGCATTCTGATTTTTTACTCTCTTCGTAATTAAGAGTGAGCAATCGGTTAATTCACTTAATGTTAAAACTTAATGAATTAATACACACATTAAAGAATAAGTTGATGTGTGTGTTAGCATGTAAATACATTAAATCTTTAATTATCATTAATTAAACAAGATCTCCATGCAAAGGGTGTTAACAGTTAATTTCGTTTGGATTATTATCCAATACAGTAATCATTTTTATTATTTTTTTATCTTTAATATTTAATAATAACTATTGTCCAACCTTTCTCTTAAAAGGATGCCCTCAACTCAAACTTAGTTTTACAGAGAAACCCTCTGACTTTGTCAACAAGTGATGAGAATAACAAAAGCTTCCTCTAGTTTTAAGGAAATTGTACATTGTTTTTGAAATGAAAATTAAAAAAGAAAAAAAGAAAAAAGTGGATAACATGAATTCTTGGCTTTTCAACCTCATCCTCCAAACACGTTTAAAAGATGATCATTTAGGGTTTACTGCTTTATAGAAAGAAAAAAGAAGCCAAAATGAGCATTATAGTTTATAGATATAGAGATCTCCACCGCCTTAAAATGAGAAGGAGATGGGGGCCTAAACCTGCTAATGGCCGGGTCTAGGTAGGCATTTCTTGATCCAAGTCGGGCTAAGTCTGGCCCGGAATAATATTTTAAATATTAAAATAATATTATTTTATTTTAATTTAATTTAATTATAAAATATAAAAATATTAATAAATTTTTTAAATGGGATGAACAGTGCTCACGGGCCTTCAGACCGACCCAAGCCTTGATAAGAATGTTGAAAATTTTTAAGCCTCAACTTGACCCGGCCCATGAGCACTTTTAGGGGTTCGACGGATCAATTTTTTAGGAGCTTAATTAATATATATATATATATATAAATGGCAGAATCAAAGAAGACCCAGATTTTTTTATTATTGTTATTTTATTGAGTTGAATAAGCTAAGGCTATATATAAGCATGTGATATAGTAAAGAATATTCGAGCCAACCGAAGCATCACCAAAGCAAAGCCAAACTGTTCTATTTCATTGACTCTTTCAATGTTTCCCTTTTTTTTTCTCACCCAATGTGTTTTCTTTTCTTTTCTTTTATTTGTTTGAGAGCAGAACCGAAAAATTGATCTTAAAGGAAGGACTAAGGAAGAGCCACATGATTTTTGATTTTTTTTTATCACTTCATTTATCACATACATCAAAATGGTCGGCCAATTAAAATACATTTGTTAATTATTAAATGTTATGGAAAACAAGCTACTACTTTATAATATAAGGCCAAGGAAAATCAATTTTATTTATTTATTTAAAATTTGAAAAAGAAGGACAATATAATTCGATAGAAAGTATGTTATTTACTTAGGTTTAGGGTTTAGGATTTATATAATAGCACATATACTAACTTATTAAATCATGACTATAGTCTAGTTTACTTGAAGATTAACTTGAACGGCTAATTAATCCACCTATTAATCTATACATTATAGAGATTAATGCCATTTTCATTAATATATATATATATATAGAAACATCATTTCTCTTTCATGCTTTGACTTTTTCTTCCTTCTTATCGATAATATTTCGGAATAATTTTCTCAAGCCTACCTAGCTAGAAAGTCACTATATATATATATATATTGTCAATAATGTCTTTAGATTTTATTTGGGTTTAATTTTTTTTGATTGATTTTAAGTGTATACTTTCTCACATCAATTTAGTGTATATTTAATTAAGATTTTTCTTACAATTAGTTGACAAGAAAATAGAGATTTTTTCCCTTAATAACTCTAACTAACCCATGTGGATTATATGTGTATATATATAATATAATATGATAATTGATTAGAATATTCTAATTTTTGTTGATAAATGTGGAGAAATAGAACTTTTGCAACTTGGCCCGGCCGCAAGGGCCTAGCAATAGATAAAACAACAACTTGTGAACAAATTTTGCTCTTCACCACAATTTATTAAATTACATGTTTAGGGTTTTAATTAATAATTTGAACATATACTATAAAATTAATGCAATCTCGAAAGGGTATTAATTAACTTCTGACTTCTTTTTTGTTCTTCACAACTGGATTATTAATTTATTATAAGTAATGTTTCAAGGAAGTGATCGACGTGTTGGAAATTTGGTACGAATTAAAGGAAACATTTATAGGAAGGTAGGTTCGGTGGCCAGAAAACTTAATGAAAATCATTGAATCTATTCCACGTAACATATAATATATAATATATATATATATATATAATTCAATCTCTCCTAAATCTTGGCCATGATTGGGGACCTTAGAACATGTTACCAAATTATTGAAAATTATATATATTTATTAGTCATAATAAGAAATTATTTATTCGACATAATATGATTAAATATCAGTGAAAATGTGTTTCTTTTTTATTCTCAAATTTCCCTTTATATTCTCCTCTTTCCAAAGGATTTTATTATTAAGAAAAAAAAAGTTGACCATGAAATTTTGGATAATATTTATATAGGCACACAATATTAAATTTTTATTATAATAATATTATTTTATTTAATTTTAATTATAAAAAAATAAAAAAATTATTTTTTTATTTCAATGAACAGTGTTTCGGGCCTAAACGGGCGGGCCGGGCCGACCCAGGGTCGGGCTTGGACAGAGAAAATAAAAAAAACCGGGCCGCGGCCCAGCCCGGCCCATGAGCAGCTCTAGTGTGGACTTTATAACTCTTTTGTCCTATTAAATTTAAAACTATTTATTTCAATTCCTTGTAAACTTCCTTTTTTTTTTTTTTCTTTTATTTTCTTGGTTACAAACAAAAACCATAACCATAGATATATTTGATGGTATTTGAAATTCATTTTCAAAGAAAAAATTGCCAATATTATGGCTCCTTGATTTTATATTAACAAATCAATTTAATTGGGATTTATATATTTGGTTAAATCAAGGGATTCCCTAAAACCAATTCATGATTTGAATGTTTCAATAGTTTGAATGAAATGTTATTTAATCATTCTATTATAGACTTTAAACTACTAACGTCACCCTTCATTACTTTATCAAAATAAATAAATTTTTTAACCATATAAAAAATTGATTATTTAGAGAAATAGTTGCCTGTAAAAATCCACCATGACTCCAAATTCTAATTTTCGAGAAGAGTTCAATTAATGTTGCTCATGGATTTTGTTTAAGAATAATTAAAATATTATTTAATGAAAGGTTTTTGTAGTTAATGTATTATTTTTATAAAATTTAATAAAAATAATGTATTAATTATTTTAATTAATATCATTAAATACAGATTAATATTTTTCTTTTAAAAAAGGTTTTTGGTATTTAAATTTAATACATTATTTCATCAGCTATGATTTGTTTGTAAAATGTTAGATTATTATAAAAGAACTAGGGAATGGAAACGAAAAATTACTTTTATTATACATTTTTTATTAAAAAAAAAAAGAGTTTGCACATTTAAACCTTTTAAACCAACATAAATAAATATCATTAATTTAAAATCAACTACATGCCAAATCAGCCATGGACCCACCCAAACCCCTTTCCAAAAAATACGAAAACGACTCAGTCAATAATTGCTTTTATTTATTTATTTATTTATTTTTTAATAATCTTTCCTTCATTTTCTTTATTAGTCTCCGCCGGCATCGCCTTCTCCTTTACTTCACTTTTTTTTATCTTTTCTACCGCAGCCGTAACATATGGGGTTAAAGTCCCGTAATTATTAATGCTTTGTTAGGTTTGGTTTTGTTAATATTTTGCTATTTATTTTTTTTACTTCTTTTAATAAAAAGTGAAATAAAAAAATTAATGTTACCATTTTAAAAATTTTGCTAATAAATTCAAAATTAATATTGTATTTATAATAATTTTTTATTAAATTTGATAGTTGACATTTAATATGTTAATTTTTAATACATTAAAAACAATTACTACTTTATATAATAACTTTAAAAAAATCCTTTAAGATAATAGTTAGTAAAATCAAAAAATATTTTTCAATAAAATAAAAATATATAATTAATATATTATCTTTTATTGAATTTAAAAATAATAAATAATTAAATACAAAAAAATATTTCTATAAATAATATATTCACTTAATATATTAAAAATCATTAATTATTGTATTAAGTACAAAATTATTATTAAATATAATATCTTAACGAATCTTAAAAAAAAAAAATTTATTAACAAAACTCTAAATAATATTTTAACTATATTCAACAAACATACATTAATAGAACCTAAAATGTAAATGAAAACAAACACAAAAACTAAAAAATAAAATTACCAATTAATTAACCTTTTTTTTTTACCGCGGTTAAAAATGAAATAAACGGAGACTTCAAATAGGAAAGACAAAAAGGTTCATAGTTCAGTCTTTGAGTGTACGCGTTTTCAAACCCAAAAACAAATAGAAAAACGAGGAAAATTGTCTGAAATCTAAATTTATTGGTATCGTGTTGGATTCAGCCTCTGACTCAGCTGCGTGTTTCTCTTCCAACTCAGTGAAAAATTTCTGGGTTTTTTTAGTTAAGCTATCTCAAAGAAGAAGAAGAAGATGATCATGAACAAGAACTGGAAGTTTGTAAGATTAAGACAAGAGTTTGGAATTGGTGTTTTGCTGTTTTTATTATGTCAAAGTTTGGATTGTTGGTCGTTGAATGAAGAAGGTAAGTTTTTTTTTTTTGGTTTCAAGTTTGGGTTTTGTTTGTTTCTTGGGAAAGTGGAGGAAAAAAGATAAATTGGTAATGGATATGCAGGATTGGCTTTGTTGAGGTTAAGAGAGAGAGTAGTGAATGATCCGTTTGGTGCTTTATCGGATTGGAAGGAAGAAGATGGAGAGGTTGACCATTGTTCCTGGTTTGGTGTCGAGTGCTCTGACGGCAAAGTTGTTGTTTTGTAAGTTTTTCTTTTCTTTTCTCTGTCTTACTTTTTCTTGCTCCAATGGTTTTTTTTTTTTTTTTGGGTGGATGATGTTTGGTTTCCGAGAAAAGAAAGGAAAAAGAATTGAAATCTTGAGTCTTTAGTAATTTCTTCCTACTTTTTGGTTGGCAGAGGTAGTTTTGGCTTTTGAGATATGATTATAAGTATAACCATAACATCAAATAGAACTTTGATTTCCAATTTTGCAAATTTCATTTTTTTTTTCTAGTGAGTAATAATTGGGAATTTAAGTAGATGGAAAAAAGATCTGTTTTCTTCTTTTTTTTGTGAATGTTTGCAGATAAAATGCAAAATTTCATACTGTTTCAAGTTTAAATATACCTGTTTGATGGATGTATAGCTCCAGTTATAAGTTTATCCAATAATTATTTGTCATATAAGGTGGAAAATTAATTAAAATAATTGTCTTTTCTTTATCAGGTTTAACTTGATACACTTTAGGATATGCAAATTGTGATGGATTATTTCCTTTAATTTGTTCTAAAATTTGATGGATGGAATAAAATGCAGGAACTTGAAAGATCTTTGTCTTGAAGGAACATTGGCACCTGAGCTTGGAACTCTAGTTCACATTAAGTCTATGTAAGTGTCTTATGACCTTTATCTGATTGTTGACATCAAAAGCAAAGTGCCATTTTACATTTTACTTTCTTCTATGCACTATTCTGAAGCCATTGTTTTCCCTACAGTATTTTGCGGAACAACTCTTTTACTGGAATTATCCCCGAAGGGATTGGAGAACTGAAGGAATTAGAGGTGTTGGATTTGGGATACAATAACTTCAGCGAACCACTTCCACCTGAACTTGGTAGCAATCTGTCACTAACAATCCTGTAAGTCGACTGTGTCAAACAATTCAATTCTCATTCCCGGAGGTTTTCTTTCTCTCACACAGTATAATAACTTAATTTTTATGGCTATGTTGCAGTTTACTGGACAATAATGAGTTTCTCCGTAGTTTCTCTCCTGAAATTTATGAACTTCAGAAGCTTTCAGAAACTCAAGTGGATGAAAATCAATTATCTAATGCTGCTAAATCGTCTTGCAAACAAAGATTCAATACGTGGTATGTTAGCATAATTGAGTAGAAGCCATTCTCATATGGCTAGGTCTAACAAGTAAAAAGATAGAATTGAGCATTCCTGAACAAGTTTAGTTGCATCATATTGTTCATTGTTCTCAAGCACCTTTAGTGCTGTTAATATTGAAAATTGGATAAAGTTATATGCGAAATGTTTGTTTATATCTATTTCAAAAAAAAAAAAAACCAAAATATAAAAAATACTTTGGCTTGGATCAAATGGATGTAATTGTCATGAAGATTTTCAACCCTTTAGTGATTATTAGCTATGTTCTGTTTCTTTATGATTATATATTCTTAATTTACATCCTTCTTTTTGCCTCTGCTAGGAATGTTGGCCAATCTGAAAATGCAGTGCAAAGGAGACTGCTGCAAGAAATACCTGCCACTTCTGCAAAGTCACCAAAAGCACCCTTTTTAAATTTTAGTAAACCTCCGTCTCCTTCTCATGCACCTCAAGTTCCAACTCCTGCATCTACTGTACCTTCTGCAAATCGTACATTTTCAAGATATCCTCGTGTTCAACAACCTTCCTCCACTCCTGCTCCTAAACAATCAGCAAATAATACAGTATTACCTAAAGCTTCTGCTCCGTCCCCTTCAGGAAGCAATACTTTAAGTTCTCATTCTAGTTCAAATCATCGAGCTGCAATACTGACTGGAAGCATAGGGGGTGCCATATTTCTTCTAATATTAATAACTGTTGCCTATCTCTTTAAAACTTCTAAGGTATCTACTGTGAAACCTTGGGCCACAGGGCTAAGCGGACAGCTTCAGAAAGCATTTGTAACTGGTAATTCTTCTGCTCCATTACAAACCTAGACAGTAGATAATATTTTAAATCTTTCTTGATTTCAGATCATATTAATATGTTCAATCCAACTTAAGACTGTTGCTGAATATAGGACAAAGAACAGTAGTTGAGATTTTAGTTTAATTCATTATAACCTAAAAACAAAGTCTTCATAGAATGAAAAAGTGTCATTGCATGTCTTCTATTTGGCTGGCAACATAAGCTACAGGTCATTAATAAAAGGGAATCATTCCAAATACACAGCTAAATTAGAGGAAAAAGGGACCTTAATTTGTTTTATTTTGGTGCATCTGTTTTATTAGTAGCCTCAAATTCTGCCAGAATATTTATTATATATGATCAATTACTTGCATTTCAGGTGTACCAAAGCTGAAGAGATCAGAGCTTGAAGCAGCCTGTGAAGATTTCAGCAATGTAATTGGTTCTTCAACAATTGGCACTGTGTACAAAGGGACACTGTCTAATGGAGTCGAAATAGCTGTGGCCTCTGTCCCAGTGAAATCTGCCAAAGATTGGTCAAAGAATTTAGAAACACAGTTCAGGAAGAAGGTATTGTACTGAAAAATTCCATCTAGATATACGTGCTTGATGTGTTCTTATGGTCCGTCTAACTATTCTAGGTTCATGGTTTCAGATTGACACATTATCGAAAGTGAACCACAAAAATTTTGTCAACCTTCTTGGATATTGCAAGGAAGATAAGCCTTTCACTAGGATGATGGTTTTTGAATATGCTCCAAATGGCACACTCTTTGAGCATTTACACAGTAAGTACTTAATTCTTGTTTTTGGTGTCTTTGTGGATGGACCTCTAAGTTATTGCCTGTTACCGACATTTCATTTTTTTCCTCCCTTTGGGGAGGAAGGGGAGATCCTATTTCTAACATAGAGTTTAAGCATTTAGCCTATAAAACGGCAGCCACCAAATTCTGCTACTTGGAGCATAGAATCTGGAGCTGAGTTCACAATATGAAATTTATGTCATTTTCATTAATTTCTTATTCTTTAATCTTTATATTTTATCATCTTTATAGTTTGACCTTTTCAGACTAGTGCGAAAAGACTTGGTCAGTCCTCTTGTCTGTCCAACTTGTTGATTTTCTCATAGAGGAAGGAAACTCATCCCACAATTTTGACTTCTGGGATATGAATGTCATGCAGTTGACTTTGTCTTGCAATGTTGTTCACATACAGGATTTGTCTAAAACGAGCGGTCGTTTAAACCTGATATGTAGGAAATCCCCTTATGTCACTGACATTAAATCTCTTACCTTAGTATAGAAGAATGGAGGAAAAGAAACATTAGTTACCCTTTTCCGTTTTCGTGCTAATGACTTCCAAGATGGAAGGTTAATCAGTGCATATGGTTTCAAGGTTCCTGTATGCTTAGAATTATGCTCGGTAGTTTGCTACATAAGCTGGCATTAGAAAGATCATATGTTTCCCCACATACCATGAAGAAGCAACTTTATGTTTTTCGTTTGTCGCAAGCATTTTCCATTTATCTTTTTTCCTTAGGTCTTAAGCTTTGAAGTAAACATTGTATCTTTTTAATTGATATTGCAGTTAAAGAATCTGAGCACTTGGACTGGGCTATGAGGTTGAGAATTGTAATGGGCATGGCTTACTGCCTTGAGCATATGCACCAGCTGAACCCACCCATACCGCATAACAACCTGTCTTCCTCAGCTGTCAATCTAACCGAAGACTATGCAGCCAAAATCTCGGATCCTTGTTTCTGGAACGAGTTGACTGCAGCAGAGAGGGAAGCCGACAAAAGAAACCTTTCGGATACTGGACTAGCAAGCCTAGAAAGTAATGTTTATACCTTTGGCGTATTATTATTTGAAATAGTAACGGGTAGGATGCCTTACTTGGTGGATAACGGTTCACTTGACGACTGGGCATCGGACTATATGAGAAGGGAGCAAGCCCTCATAGAGCTGGTTGATCCTACTCTAAACTCTTTCGGCAGGGAGCAACTTGACCAAATCGGGGAGGTCATAAAATCTTGTGTCCACCCTGAACCTGGACGGAGACCGGATATGAGAGAAGTCAGTGCAAGATTGAGGGAGATTACTGCAATTACACCTGATAATGCAATCCCAAAACTTTCTCCTCTTTGGTGGGCAGAGCTTGAGATTATGTCTGCTGAAGCAAGCTAGGGGATGAAGTTGAGGTTTTAAGTATGAAACTTGGATGTTTTTCTCTATCTTATGTAGGTGGAAAGGAACCAAAAAGAAGTTTGCCTGTTTGCCTCTAGGGTCAGCACTGGTTGTATTTATTTTAGGGTAAAATGGAAAGTTTGCTGTATATATTTGTGATAGAGAGGAAATCCGGTCCTTGTTTTGGCTTTCAAGTGTGAAAATACATGCAAGAAAAAGAAAAAAGGCATAATTGCAACTTTGCAAGCCGCTTGGTTTCTATTTGTTCATTGTTACCATAATTTTTGCAATGCTGAATCAATTTGTTGCTGAATCTTGTAGTCTTTCTCTACCAAGCATTATAGACTAATACATTCGAACTGTGAATAGATTTGTATAAAGAAAGAGTAGCAGATCCAAGAATCAACTTATGTGCATTAATTCTTGTTCAACTATCCATCTTTATTTTAAGATTGAAATCATATAAACCTGAAAATGATGCCTGTGATTGCCAGTTCTACCCAGGGCTAGTTGAATTTTTTTTTGGTACAAAGGAGGTTGCAATTCGGGATAGGAAAAAAGATTGCAGATGTTGAGATTCGAACTCCAAACCTGTTTGATGTCACCTCTTAAAGGTGATTACATGAACCAACTAAGGTAAGCTCCGAATTCATTTTTTACATAAAGTAAGAGCAATCTGTATTTCTCTAATCAAATGCCACAACCAATTTATTCATAAGCAAATCAAACACAATTCATGTAACAAATAGTAATACTCTGTAATGTTAATTTATGAATAAAGTTCAAATCTCGATGATTGAGTGGATGAAAAGAGTCGACCGTAATCGGATTAGTTCCCGAAAATTTTAAACAGGAATTCATACATTTCAAACTCTAAAAACTTACCCCAAAAATGGGCCAACTCCATTGATTTCCTGCAGACAGATTTGAAAATGTCGCCAACCCCAAGGATAAGCCACTCGATATGAAGTTTGAAGGCCTAGATCAAAATGCCAGAGGGCACTTATAAAGCAAGCTCCATAGCCCAATTTTGAATTCCAAGGATTGTACTTCATTGTTAATAAGAAAGTGGCCTTCACGTTAACAGATAGATAAAGCAAGAAGAGAAGGTTGACTAGGTAGTAATTAGTAGCCTCCACGTCCATCAGAACTTCAAAACTTTCCCCAACTGCTTCTCATCTATGTTACTCGGACTCGAGTGTGAGTGTCGGATAAGGATATGTGTCCGACTCGGGTATATTCAATTTTTTCTAAGTTTTCCATGTTTTCCATGTATTTGGAGGATTCTTAAAAGATCATATCCCTATACCCATGTCCGGATATGCATCGGACAAGGGTATCAGACATCGGTACTTCAAGAAAAATGATGAGTTGGAGTAACATAGCTTCTCATCTTATCACTGTTGTTTCTCCCATTGGCCTTCCCCTCCATAGCTGCTTATGAAGACATCCCACAAGAGAAGAAAACTGAGTTAGTTGTAGAAGGAATGGTCTACGTACTGCCAAAGCTGTGATAATTATGGATCATGCTCTTTGTCGAAAGCAGAATCAATCTTTTCATCTAAAGTTAGTGTCATCTGCAAAAACAAGGATCAAGTTAGCTTCTAAAAGGCTTTTGAAAACATATGGGAATCTCTACTTCTTTGCTGAGCTTGAAAGGTTCCAAATAAGCCACTCTCCTTTCATCACCTCTTTAGAAACTGCAACCTCCTTTCTAACGTTGGCTTTCTAATCAGTTCATTGCCCTGCCCCAACTCACTATTATCCTTCAACCTCGACCGGATTAAGTTTTCATTTTCATTTTGATTCTTGTTTTCTGATCAGTCTAACTTTAACAATGTTTATGTTTATCCATCTATGTTGGTAAATTTTTCTATTTCTTGAATAAATTGAACTCTGCTGCAATGCAGCATGCTGTTTTTGCCTATGTTACTCGAACTCGGGTGTGAGTGTCAGACACGGGTATATTCAATTTTTTCCAAGACTTCCATGTATTTGGAGGGTCCTTGGAGGATCATATCCCCATACTCATGTCCGGATATGTGTCGGACACGGGTACTTCAAGAAAAATGAAGAGTCAGAGCAACATAGGTTTTTGCTGCCACAATTCCTTTTCCCGGTATGAATCTCAAACATTATTTATATACAGTTGAGCTCAAACAAAGATCAAAGTAAATGGCAAAAGGCACACAATACATTGCATTTCAAATTGTCACTTGAAGACACAAGATGATAAGTTCCATCTACTCCAAGGTTGTTACATTCAAATATATGTGCCAAGTTAGTATAAACACACAAGGAACTTCACCATAGCAATATATCCCCAAACTTTCTCCTAGAAGTCCAGTGGCATTCCAAACATCTTATTTATATCATCTATTGCTTCTTTTGTAAACACAGTTGGCTCAAATAAATCGCAATCACTTAATTTGCCAGATGATTTTGAAGGGGGCTGATGTTCCTCATGTTCTAATTCATCATCAGGAAGTATAGAAAACCCACCAAGATCTTGTTTCTTAGCTGGTGCTTTGTCCTGCTTCTTTCTCTTTTCCCTTACAAAATCTATTGGCTTTCCGAACATGTTATTGATGTCTTGCATAGCCTCCTTCAAGTTAATTGTGGGATCTACTAAGCCATGGTGGCAAACATTTTCTACCACTGGCTCATCTGAAATGGTCGAACCAACAAACCTGTGAACCACTGTATCCTCTCTAAGCTTCGGTCGACGTGAACTTTGTGCGTCAACATCATCTGAACTTTCAGGAGAAAGATCATTAGGACTGGGAAACACAAAGACATTTACATGGGAAGCTGACATAGAACTTCTTCCTGAATTTTGAACCTCAATCTGTTCTAAGTAATCTTTCTCATCATTTCCCTCTCCAGCCTCACTATTTCCTTCATCATCATCAATATATATTTCAAATGATTCATCCTGAGGCTGACAAGTTCGAGCTTTACCCAATGAGTTAATTTTGCTATTGAAGTTTTCATCAAACACCTTAAATCCTATCTTCAAACTACGATCTTCTTTCAGTTGTCTTCGGTGTGATCTCCTCCCAATAGGAGCCGTCTCTAAAGGTTCTCGAAACATGCTATTAATTGCATTCATTGCCTCCTTCAAGTTTATTGTAGGATCCACTAGTCCATGATGGCAGGCATTTTCTGCTTCAGATTTACCAACAATGGCAGTATCAACAAACTTAACAACAACTGTATCATCATTCCTAACCTTCTTGGATTCATCCAACTTTCTTTCCATCAAATCTCCCTTCTTGGACATACTTTTACTTCCTACAATCTCCTTGCTCTCACTGTTTTCTTTTAACTCACCGCATTGGAGAGGCCTCGTAGCAGTTTTTTCTTCTTGGCGCTGCCACACACCAACGAATAGTCAGATTGTGAGAAAAATAAGACAATGAAAACAAGCATACTAGATAAGCAACAAAAAGGACTACCTGGATTTTCTTCTTCTTATGTCTCTCCATACGATTTAGGAATTGCTCATATGATTTTTGCAACTCATCAACCGGCTCTGCAAGGCTGTTCAACAATTGATAGAACTAAATAAAGAACCAATTTGGAATTCCAAAACAATTACATATTTCATGCTATAATTTCGAGTTAGAAAATTTGTGCAGAACGAAAATTTATTAAAACAAAAATAAAAGAGCTAAACTTTAATACTATATAATCAAGTAATAAGAAGATGGAATCAACAAGTACATAACTTTCCCCCATTGCATTGATTCTAACACACAACAAATTGCATGATAAAATTGAACAGAAAACAGACCATGGAAAAAAGACTTAACATGAATATCCTTGAAATTTTTCATTCAAAGTTTGATTCGGATTTCAGATCATTAAAACTGCATATGCTCAAGAATTAAACCAACCTACCTTGCATCAAAAAAAGTAATCAAAAATAAAAAGCAAGTAGCAAGTAGCAAAAGCAATAACCAGTCCGAAGAATCTCTAGACTAGAACAGCTAATTTGACAATTCTAACATTCCACACTTAGCAATATACAATCTTTAAACGGATTTACAGATATTCATATTAAATTTTGAAAATTAAATAGAAAACTAAAAAAAAAACCTTACTTTTGAACCCCCAAATGGTACATTTTTTCAGCCTCATCAAATTTCTTGATCTTCTCATAGTAAAGTGCATATGCTTGGTAGAACAATGACCGTTTTGTCCCTATTTGATTCATCTCCATTCTTCTCAAAAGCAGCCTCGGATCATCCATAAAGTCCATCTACTCAACAATATAAATCAATCCAAATAAGTAAATAAATAAAACCCAGAAACCAAATAATAGTAAATTTCCAAAAAGAAATGAAAATTGAAGAATGGGTTCTTTCGTTAAGTTAGTTTGTTAGCTTACCAATTGTAACCAAACCCGGAGGTACCGCAAATCATTATGGTAACGGCGGTCGGATTCGAATGTTTGGGTACATTTTTGTAAAAACCGAGGAAGCTTCTCGGTTAAAATCTGGGGTGGTAATGATTCTTTGATTTTCTTTATCCCTCTGTAAAAAAAAAAAAGTGCATATAAATAATTTTAATATTTCAAAGAAAAAAAAATGAAAAGTAGAAGCTAAAAAGCGAGGAAAAAGAGAGTACCGCAGCCAAGGAAGAAGAGGGTCTTTGCCGGAGTAAGATTTGATTTCAGATATTACTGAAGAAAATAGATTGCCGTACATTGTATCGTTTTTTTCTGCCATTTTTGTTTTTCTTTTGCAATGAAAAAGGTTTTAGCCATTGATTTTGGGACGAAGGTTTTTTGAATTTATGTTAAGGCGCCGATCGGGTCGGGTTCGTTTCGTGAGATTTGGATCACGGATCTCAATCATGAGTCTTTTCGAAGAGGAATGACATGACACGCGGCGTTATAGTATCGTTATTTCTTTTTTCTTTTTGATCAAATTATAGGCTTCATAATATCAGCATTTTTTTTTCTTTAAAAATTATTATTCAATTTTTAATAAAAAATTATTTAATACATCATAAATTATATTTGATAATTTTGGACACTTACGATACAATAAAAATAATTAAATTACGATATAAAACATGAAATACAAGAATGTATCAAAATATATATAACATAATTTATTAACGTATTAAAATTTATATAAATATATAATATTTTAAACACGATTATTATATAAAAAATAATATAAATATGATACAAATACATAAATTATCAAATTCAAAATTCCATCAACACAATTACAAAAACAACACATAATAATCATTTAATTTTATTTATAAAATTTAAAAATTTGATCGAGGATGTACTATGAAATAATAGTCCTTCTAATAAAGGGTAATATTTTATTTTTTAAAATATTTCAATAATCATTAAAAACTTATGGTTTTTTCAATATTATTATCATATTTAGAGAATTTGTGCCTATTTTTTCTATAGACAATCATCAATCAGATAATAATTAGGCCAGTACTTTTTATAATGTTTTTATCAAGTTGATTATTTATGATTCCATAGATTAAAAAAAATTTAAAGTTAGAATGTGATACTTTCAAATCAAAATAAAAAAAAACTTTAAGTGTTGATAATTTAATGTCTCAAATAAAAAATTAATTTGTTTGGTTTCTAAGTTAACATAATGATTTGTAGGATGTAATATACAATATCTAAACCTTGCAAATTGCAATTAAATTAAGATAACATAAAATTGTTTACAATTAGGCATGGCTCTTGTAATTGAGTCGAGTCGAGCTCAAATTATAAGAAATTCGAGTTTGAGTTTGAGCTCGACTCGAAACTCGAGATTTGAAGTTCGGCTAGAATTTTATTTTAAAGTTCGAGCTCGATTCGAGATAAAAATCGAATAGCTCGAGCTCGTTCGATTAGATTCGATTATCTCGTAAAAAATGAGCTTGATTTTCATGCTCGACTTTAAACTCGATTATTTGTGCTCGAGCTCGAATTCGAATTGAGATTTTTCAATACTAATTAAAAAAAAAAACTCAATTAGGCTTGCGAGCTACTCAAGTCAAACATTAAAATACTCGAATTCGACTAGCTCTAGCTAGAAAATGATCGAGCCAAATTTTATTTTTTTTCGAGCCGAACCCAAATAATTTACGAACACAAATATCTTTTACAGCCCTAAACTCAACAGCTCAATCAACCAAAAATAAAAACATTAGTGAACAAAAAGGAAATACAAAAGAGTGAAAGGGTATCATAGCAAAAAAAACCTCTGAGAGTAAACTTTAGCATAAAAAACCCCAGCACCGCCACCCTCCTCCTCGGCTCCTCCTCATTTCACTGTCCTCGCTTGCAAAGTCGCAGATTCCCCATTTTTTTACAATGTCAAACCCCGACCCGAAACCCGACTTGAATCCACCGAACCCCAAACCCAATCCAGAAAACCAAAAACCCTTCAACACCAATGACATCGACGAAGAAGAAGACGAAGACGACGAAAACGACTTCGAAGATGATGAGGTCCAAAACGACGACGTTTCCGGAGAACCGAACCGTCCTAAACCTCAAACACGGGAGGCTCGATACCGTTCGGAAAAACTCAAAATGGACTCGCTACTCCAGCGAATGCAAACCGGTCCTGTTTCGGTCCGAGTCCACGACGTGATCATTAAAGGGAACACGAAAACCAAGGACTACATCATTGAAGCCGAGACCGAGGTGTTGAAGAACGTCAGCTCGATGCAAGAGCTCTTAAAAGCGTCACAAATAGTGAATTTGCGGCTCCAAGCGCTTGAAGTTTTTGATTCTGTGAAAATCACGCTCGATTCGGGCCCGTCGGAACTGTCTGGAACGGCTAATGTGATTATCGAGGTTGTTGAGACAGCGAGCCCGCTTTCGGGACAGATTGGAGCTTATACGAAAGCGGAGGTGAACTTTTTTTAAAAAAAAAAATCTGATTTTTGAATGTTTATTTTTCTGTAATTTGCTTGCTTTTATATTTATATGTTTGGTTACTGAGAAATTGGTGGAAAACTGTGAGGGAAAATTGTTACAATGTGGTTTTTTATAGGTATGGGTTAAATGCAGTTTATCAAAAGTTGGGAAAGGAAAATTAGGTTGAATTGACATGCTGAAATGAAAATGTGGTTAAATTCTGGTGGCTTAATTTATTTAGAATAATGTACTGATTAGATGTTGTGGAGAAAATTTCTATTGTGGAAGCTGTATTTCAAGGAATAATGATTTCGCGAAGCTATATTATAATTATGTAGAAGGTTGCGAGTTAGAAGATTTGTTTGGCTGCAGTATTGATCTTTATTAAGGATTTAGATGGATAAAGAGTAGAAAAGGTAACAGTTGAAAAAGGCTGCATACATACAATTCCACCTCCCCAAAATTTTAACCGTCAAATAAGTTTTGCAGAGGTAAGAATGCAGCCTATGTTGCTCGGACTCGAGGGTGAGTGTCGGATACGGGTATGCTCAATTTTTTCTAAGTTTTTTCATATATTTAGAGGATCGTATTCATATCCCCATACGCATGTCCTAATATGTGTCAGACACGAGTACTTTAAGAAAAATGAAGAGTCGGAGTAACATAGAATGCAGCATTTTGTTGCGTATGTGTGACATTTGTGCCATGCATCATACACAGATTTGGTTAGTCATTCCATGGCACTCTACCTTGCCAATGTAGTTATGCATTTGGTCGATACATGGGACCTACCAGGTGCGAGTATCACAAATAAACTATAAACATATATGTGATCATAATATCTATACTGGATTTGACATGGATGGTTCTGCTGCTTTATGCCCTTTAATCATTCATTTCTGTGAATTTAAAAGCTTACTACCTCAAATGTGGTTTTTCTAAATTTGTAGAATGCTGTTGTAGGCTAGATCTTCTACTGTGGAAGGATCTCTCAAGTACAAAAATTTGTTTGGTTATGGGGATCTTTGGGATGGGTCATTGGCATATGGTTTTGATCACTCGGCAGAGTTGAGCACTGGCGTGTATTTGCCCAGATTTAAAGGACTGGTAACTCCTGTCACAGCACGAGCATACTTACTGTCCCAAGATTGGCTAAAGTTTTCTTCTTACAAAGAGCGATCGTTGGGCCTCTCTCTTGGCTTATTTTCTAGTACACATCATGATGTGTCATACAATCTTGCATGGCGTACCTTGACAGATCCATCACAAATGTCATCAAGGTCAATAAGGAGGCAGCTTGGGCATAATTTACTTTCTTCTATGAAGTATACCTTCAAATTTGATAGGAGAAATTCATCAATGAGGCCAACTCGAGGCTATGCTTTTGTTTCTACTACCCAAATTGGTGGCCTTACACCCGACAGTCGGAGCTTACGATTGCTGCGGCAGGTGTGGATTACATGTGCTCTTTTCTTACCCCAACCTTTTTTGCTGCATTTCTTTTTGAGGTTCTTAGAAGCATTCTTTGGTTTGTCTCAAAATCATGCATTTGTACTTGTGTGGTAGAATCACTATTGTATTCTTTGTTTTGTCATCTTTTTTTTCTTCTTTTTCTTCACTTTAGTTTTCTATTGATATTTATGACAGGAGTTTGATCTTCGTTATGCCGTTCCTCTTGGATTTTATCGTGCTGCTCTTAATTTTGGGATTTCCGGTGGTGTTGTCTTTCCATGGGGGAATGGGTTCTTGAGTAGGCCATCATCCCTGCCAGAAAGATTCTTCTTAGGTGGCAACATATCTCCAGTTTGCGCTTTAGGAGGGCCAACAGCATTATGGGGATTTAAGACAAGGGGATTGGGTCCAACAGAGCCTAAAAGACAAGTTAATGATGAAAATGCCGATCCTTCTGGGTGGATTTTCTTGGAGGAGACCTAGCTGTTACTGCATTGGCAGACCTTTCTTTTGACATTCCATTTAGGTGGTTTAGAGAAAAAGGAATCCATGCTCATGTTTTTGCATGTGCTGGTAATGTTGCCAAGTTAACAGAGAATGAGTATCGAAAATTTTCTGTTCAGAAGTTTGTAGAGTCACTCCGAAGTTCTGTAGGAGTTGGACTTGTTGTCCCTACAAGTTTATTCCGCATGGAGGTTTGTTCTCTCTCACCTTTAATTTTCAATATAAGCAATTGAGATTTTTTAAGATGTTGGTTTTATATTCTGTTTTGCCTAATTTTATTGATAATTTAACTAGGACTTTATATTCCCTGAATGCAATATTGATCAAAGATTTTTTATTTTTAAGCTACGGGAGGGGAATTTGAACTTAGGACCTCCATTTAGGAGGTAAGTATAGCTGTAATACGCTCTTGCATTGGCCACAATATTGAAACGAGGGGAAGGTTAAGTACTATATCTGTTAAATGTTGAGAAATCCAACTTGAATTCAGGAGAACATCAAGTCAAATAAAGGCGCCGGCAGGCCCGGCACTATGAGAGGATAACTTGGCTGTAGAATATTTAACTGAGCACATAGTTCCTGTGTTACTCGGACTCGGGTGTGAGTGTCGGACACGCCTATGTGTTCAACACGGGTATGTTCAATTTTTTCTAAGATTTCCATGTATTTGGAGGGTCCTTGGAGGATCATATCTCCATACCCATGTCCGGATATGCATCGGATACGGATGTCGGACACGAGTACTTCAAGAACAGTGAAGAGTCGGAGCAACATAGCATAGTTCCATTATTCCATGCATTTTCAATTGGTTCTTTTCTTGTGGAAGAAAATGTATGCGGAAGGCAGTTAAGATTTGTTTCTCACTGAATTTCCAATGCTTCATATAGACACTACTCAAATGATTGCAAACCATGATAGATCGATCTCTGCCGATGGTTCTTAAGGGGAGTCAATGCCCTTTTCATCTTTTCTTTTGTGAACTGTTTTGAATGTGTTTTATGTATTGACTTTCTTGATGAGAAAAATATATGGTATGATTGAGTAGATTTGATGTTATTGCTTGAGTTCCAGACGGGATCGATGACATTTATTTTGAGCACCTGCTGCCCTGCTTTCCGTTTTGTCTGTTTTGTTTTGACAAGTCTTAGCTATGTTGTTCCTACTCTTCATTTTTTTTGAAATATCCGTGTTCGACGCATATCCGGACATGGGTATTGAGATATTACTCTCCAAGGACTTTCCAAATACATGAAAAAACTTAGAAAAAATTTTAACATACCCATGTCGGACACATAATCGTATCCTACACTCACACCCGAGTCCGAGTAACATAGAGTCTTTAAGACTGGTATTTTTGCATCTAAATTCTAACATGATTTTTCCTCCTTTTTTTGCGTCCAGCTTAACTACTGCTATATATTGAAAAAGTTCGACCATGATCGAGCAAAAACCGGTGTTTGGCTTACCTTCTCTGGTGCATCATAGAATTCTGGACTTGATATTGGTATTCAGCAGCATTGAGGCAACACTTAAAAGCCTGTTTTAACAAATGGGCTTGTTTCTCAGCTGTTGAGATTTGGTTTGATCCAGGCCACTGCCTTTGAAAGGCCATGCAAATGGGCCTCGAGAATAAGCTCTTAGGTAAAGATAAAGGAGATTTTTTTTTTAATAAATATTTTGGAATTATTTGCATCACAAAGAATAATATGCATGCCTTGGGGATTGAAATATCAATATAATCATTTATTATTCTTTATAAATGTTTCTAAGTGAAGGCAACTGATAAAATAATAAAAATAGGATGGAATCATATGATTCAATTGAAGTGAAGCAATTCCCTTAGATTTGAAAGGCTCAACTTTGAGTTGAAGGATTGGATTTGGGGGAGACATGCTTGAAATTTAAACATAAATTGTATTATAATATATTTATACTAATAATAAAATTCTGATTGAATTGATATCACAAGTTAAATCAGTTGATAAAATTATCAAAATAAGTTAATAAAATATTATAATAAATATAAAATTAAAGATGTTTTTTTTTTTTAATATTTTTACTTAAAATTATAATAAAAAAATTTCTACTTTTACAAAAAAAAAAAAAAACTTAAATAACTGTTTTTTCAAAACTATTTAAAAAAACAAAATAAAACACCTTCCTGACTCTTACATAGTGAATGTATCAATTCTAGTACACAAATAAATTATGTATTAAAAAAAAAAAAAAAAACAGACAAAAACAATGGTACCATTGAGGGTTGAGTTTACAGGTTGGGAAATTGAAGCAGAATCTGTAATAATTTTCACAAGCCAACCAAACTAAGCCAAAACCCAAAACCAGTTATTGTTCAAAATCATGTTTAACCTTTATCATATAGGAAAAAATGTTATTTAAATTAGGCTTATAGTAATGTGTTTTGTTCTTGTCATCTCATAACCTAAGAATTTGCCTTCTTAAAATGATCCCCAAAAAAAAAAAAAAATTTCAGGTTAGAACAAAGCTCGAAATACCTTATAACTATCTTAAAATAAAAATGTTTTGTTAAAGATGAGCATTCTTTTCTTCTTCTTCTTCTTCTTTTTATTTTAAGATTATCAAATAATATGCGTCGATACGAGTATGTATACTTAATTTTTTTAAAATTTTTTCATATATTTGAAAAATCATACTCCCAAACTATATTTGAATATGTGTTGGATACTTGAATACGAATATTTTAAGAAATAAAGAGTCCGAATAATATCAAGAAAGACCTTTATTTCACAGATGTATATAATATATATATATATATACTTAAAACATAACCCCAAGGCTTAGGCTAAATTCCCACCAGTCACCAGTCAATGCGCAACAAATTGCGTTAATTTGTTCTTCCCCAAATCTTGTTGAGTGTCCAAACATAAATACTAAATAGAAAACTTATATAATGCTTCTGAAATATGATCTGTCAATGGAGAAATTCTAATTATAATAATGCAGCAAATTAGATATATGTTTACATTTTCTTCACGCTTTTCACTTTCAACTCCCTACAATACCAACTAATAATTGCATTGGCTTTTCCCCATCAGAAAACATTTCTTGCACAGCTGTGATTTCTCCCCCAAGATGCCCGTGCACTGTAAACAACTTTTGAGTTTAAGAGAAATTGAAACCCTTTTTTCAGCTTGTAGTTATCTGCTATTATCACGCAGAGAAAAAACAAAAATTAAAAGCTCTTCTTTTTAGTCCAAAAATGCATGGAGAAAGAGACGACGCACGAGGATGGAATTCGAATATAATTAAGGTTTCATGAAGAAAAAATTAATGTTATGTAATTTCGTCGAAAGTTTTATCTGATCAGATTATGTGAATAACAGTAGGCTACAGCCTCGTGTTGATCATGAAATATATATATATATATATATATAGCATATTTCATTCAGATCACAAGAGTTAATAGAATCTAGTTTCATGACTTAATTATCACTTAAATTCGATATTTTTGATTGAGAAAGAGAGATTCGAACGTTTTATTTGAATAAAAAGTTATACATCAATTATTGAATTAAATGTTGGACTGTCACTTAAATTTAATCTTAAGTATTTATGATCAATGTTTTTTTATTCTTTGAGTGCTTCAAATCCTAATTGAAATATATATAAAAAAAAAATCTGAAGGATATATAGACATTATCTGTTGATTGATTAATCTGTTTCTTTTGTACAACTTTTAAATTTGGGACTGATAAAGGGAAGGGATTAGAAGACTTTGGATTGGAATTCTTGTTCAAATTTTACTATAGTTTAAGAGGCATTAAGTGGTCCATTGCCATGGCCAAGAGGGCAGAGGCGCCCAAGCTGACCCTTGTGTAGCTGTAATTAAAGAGCATATGATCAGTAAGTGAAGGCAAGGCAACCCCCCCAATTTGCCCATTTCTGCATTAGGAATCGTTTTTGAAATGCCCATTTCATAATCATTTTCAAAGTTGTCTCTCCTAAACTTTATCTTAGGCCAAGTACTTCATTGTCCCCCCAGCCAAAGAGAGAGAGAGAGAGAGAGAGAGAGAGCATAAAAAACAAAATATACCCAAAGCTGAGACAACATCTTAATTATTCTAAACTATATACTAACCAAAAGTATATATTAAACATTCATTTATTTCAATGTTATGTTTTTTCTTAGTACCAAAAAAAAAAAATCCCAATCTGAAAATAAGAGAAAGATTGCAGATCTTGAAATTTAAACTTCAAATCTATTAGATGTGATCTCGAGACTTAATAATGCACGTCATATACTATAGATGTTACATAGTCAAATTAATCTTATTACATCAAAACTTTGCTTATATTAAATCCTTTAAACATTCTCTTGTTTAGTTGGCCAAAAAGCCAAAGATGGTCCACACGTATGCCATTTTATACGTTGGTTTGGTAAAGTGGGGGTCTCATTCAGAATAATAAAGCATGAAAAATTGAAGGCTAGCTATAATTATATATACTATGCAGTGAAGACCCAAAGAGAGATTACCAAATTTTTCTCATTTTTTTTCATAGAAAGATTGACTCTACCTTAGAAATGGTGAAGGATTTGAGTCTTAAAATGGGGAAAAGAAGACGAATCCGTGATTCTCGGCGGAAAAGACAGTGGCATTTTTCTAAGTTTTGTGAAGTGAGTAAGGGTTTGATTGAGGCCAGCACTTTTTTAACTCCCCATTGATTGGTGAGAAAGCATGCAATAGGCTAGCTCTTGCTCGTTTGCCTTCTTTTTATTTATGTCATTTTTGTGTTGGATTAGAGAAGTCACGAGCTGACAAGCCCTAACCATTTCTTTTAGAGCCAGCCAACAGTCCACAGGGTACTCGTTAATTTACTTTGCATTTATAGGGTTTGCCTTGTCAAATCTAATCTTTCTATCTTCATTTTCTACTAAATTAAAAATTCAACATTCTATCAAGAGATAATACTATTTCATGTATATAGATCTCTTTGAATAATATATATATACTCCCGTTTACATTCACCTTTCTATTTTCTAATGATTTTATTACAATTATTCATCTCATATGGGATCAATTTGTTGAAGGGTTATGATAATTAAGCAAAATATATATTGAGCATATCTCATAATGCAATTTATTAGTGAATCTTAGTATATATTACAAGTAGCAAAAATGATTTTGTTATTGAAAATGAAAAGGTGAGAAGAGGGAAAGAAGACAAAATTGTCTAACAAGTAATATCCAAAATAGTACTACTAGTTAATTAATTAATTTCCATTAAAGACAATGGTCTTCTTTTGGTAACTTGGGCAGGATTTTAATTCTTATTCTTATACTAATTAGTTTGTTTGGTCACCATGATTTGTCACCATGAAGGCTACCTAATTAATAAGCCATTCAACTATGAAATTTCTTATCTATTCATTAATTAATTAATGTCTAATTATTTTACTAATCATAACTATTACTTTATAAATATATATATACATATATATATATATAACTAAATATAAAAAACTAAATGTTTGTCAAGGGGCTAGGGTTTGAACCTATTTGCTTCATTTAAAGGTTCATTTCTTTTGTATTCTAAAGAATAAAATCTCAATATTCCCCTCTTGTCTGATCTGAAAGTGAGAAAAGCAGCTGGTTGAAGACATTCAAATTTTTACAAAGTCATTTTTCTAGGTATCTCTATATGACTTTAATTCCCTACTAATCACTACTGTTCTTTGATCATTTACTTAGACTTGCAAACAAAAACAGCTAAAGATTCTTGATGGGAATTAGTATTGATAGTTTTGAAGATTCCAAGACCAGCAAGAACAACAACAAAGAAGCCGGTATCGAAGATGAAGATGATGAAGAAGAAGAAGTTAACAAGGTAATTAATTGCAAGCCAAGAAATAGTGGAGAGAGCTCTAGCAATAGCTCAGTTGAAGAAAATGAAAAAAAGTCTACTAATTCTGGATCTGTAAGGAAATATAATCGTTCCAAGACACCGAGACTCTGGTGGACTAATGATCTCCATCTTTGCTTTGTTCATGCCGTTGAAAGACTAGGAGGACAAGATAGTAAGTGTATATATATATATATATATATATATATATATATATATATATATATATTTATACACATTATGTTATTTGGATTCGGGTGTGAGTGTCGGATACGGGTATGTTAAATTTTTTCCAAGATTTCTATGTATTTGGAAGGTTCTTGGAGGATCATATCCCCATATCCATGTTCGAATATACGTCGGATGTCGGATACGGGTACTTAAAAAAATAAAGAGTCGGAGCAACATAGTATATATATAAAAGCCAGTTAAATTATGGGTTTATTTCAACTTTTGATGATGAACCCTCAAAAACAGTTTTAATCAAAGTTTTCTTGATGATTTATATATAGTATATAATAAGTAGAATTTTATTGGTGCAGGAGCAACACCCAAGTTGGTTCTTCAATTGATGAACATCAAAGGCCTTAGCATAACTCATGTGAAGAGTCATCTACAGGTTTTTTTGATCTACCAAAGTTTTCTTAGACAAAAATCAATTAATCATTTGTTTTTGATGAATTGATGACTTTTTTTTTTTAATTTGTTTAAATAGATGTATAGAAGCAAGAAAATTGATGACCTCAATCAAGGTAAGCTTAATTTATTAATTCCATCCATGAATTAACAGTGCATAGATTTTAGGGTTTGCTTATATGGCTGTTATGTCTGAGCAAGGGCTTCTGCTTGAAGGTGGAGATCACCATATCTACAAACTTAGCCAACTTCCCATGCTGCACAGTTTTAATAATCAGAGGCCTTCTTCGGGTTTTCGGTATAAAAGCTGTTATCTTTTTCACTATTTTGAGGATTTTTTTGTATATCATATATTCACATTTTCAACTGAAATTGAAATTATGATTAACCAGATGTTTTTCTTCTAATTTTTAATGTTAAAAAAATCGGATTGAAAGTTAAACCGGTCAGACGTTAGATTTTCGGTCCAACTGATTCAATCGGTTAGACTAGCCGGTTCGATAAAGCTTCTTTTTTAATTATTTAAACACTAAATAAATATTGAATATAGTTAACAATTAACAAAAAAATGAATTTGGCTTTATGGTATGGTCTTTAATCTAATACTAAGAGGTTAAAGGTTCAAATTTTATTAATTACAAATAAAATTTTGAAAAAAAAAAAGTAAAAATACATGTAAAACCAATTTTTAACCTGTTGAACCGGTTCTTTACGTGTTCGATAAAAATCTGGTTCTAATATGTCTGTCGGACCGAATTGACCACTGATTTTCCATTCAATCGGGGTCGATTCGATATGGTTTTTTAATCATTGGTAATTTTTGAAGGTATGGCTCTCACAAGGGACGCAGTGCATTGGATATAGCAAGAAAAGGGTTTTATAGTTCAGTCTATAACAACAATTCAGTTGGCTTTAGTTCCCAAATGGCCGATTCTTGTTTCACAGGGGAAGCTGCTGCTTCAGGAAGATTAACTCATCAAACTTGTAAAGAAGTTCAATCTTTCACAACCCAATTTCAAGAGAGAGGAACCGATCAAGTTAAATGTTTGAGCAGCATTGGAAATTCATCACCACAAAAAAATAGTTGGAAAATGAGTGATCAAGTAGCCCAAGACAGGCTAAAGAGGAAGACTTTGGATTCCAAATCCAATATTCAAGACTTGGATTTGAATTTGTCCCTGAAAATAACAACATCAAACTATGATAAATTTGAAAAGGGTACTTTGGAAGGAGGAGATTATGACAGTAGTTTGTCTCTTTCTTTGGCTTCATCTCCATCATCATCATTTTCAAAGCTTAGAAAACATGCAAGGACGATGACAAGTAGTTTTGTAGATCTGACTTTATGAATGAGACAATTCTGAGTGAGATCTTGAAGTACCCTTTGTCCAAATTTGAGCAATGCGAATCATTGTCGAAAAACCAGAACACAAGAGGTAATTATTAATCAATACCAGTACTGGTTCCTCTTTTGTTGTTTTCATTGTTTATTAGTGCATGAATTCCGAGAAATATTGGATGAATATATAATAATTTTAGCATTACTATATATACTGATTGGAGAGCCAGTACTTATGTTTTCATGGAGGATTATATATTGATCAAGAAACCATGTCTTTTACAATAATCAAGTTAGCTTGAAAACAGGATATAAGATGAGGAAGTAAATATATTTCAAGGAAGTCATTGAATTGTATTGGAGGGAATCAAGGTTATATCTTCTTCTTTTTCTTATTATTGTTTGGTCAGTTTTTTCTTTTAGGAACTTTTATTTAGTTTGAAAGTATATAGTACTTAATTCCCAGAAAACTTAATTTTGCTTATCTATATCTGAGTTAATATATTTCCTAATTTGACTGCAAAAAAAAAAAATTTGCAGCAGGAATTAATTCAGCAACTAGATTTTCTTCATAAGCATCTTATATTATATAAAATATAATGAAAATTTATGCTCTTTTTGGATTTTAAAACATGTGACAGACGAATATATATATATATATATATATATATATATATATATATATATATATATATAAGCAAAATTAACAAGTTTAATAATATTGTCATATCTCCTCCAGCTCCAGAATAGTTATATTGAGTTTCTATACTATAGTCTATATATAGTATAGCTAGCTTTTTTCCAATACATCGATCATGTCCAGTATTTTTCCAATTCCCTTATATGTAATTACATGGAAAACATACTGGGATCGATCCACTTAATTATTTTTTCTTAACAAGTCAAATGAATAATTAATTAGCAAGTCGAATGAATAATTAAGGTCTCAAAATTTCTGTATTGCAATAATTTGAACTTGAATTGTTTTTGTTGGCAATCAGTAGTAGTGCAGGCAGATGTATTTGAGAGGGAAATATTGAAAAATGCAGTAATATTAATTACAAGAGCTCATCAAAATCAACTTCATTTGTGAGGTGTTTTACTAATAAATCACAAATATGGCTTGAATTCAATCGAGTGATAGACCAACAGGAGCACTGACAAGGCCAGATTTGGAAGAAAATATATACTAAATTTCCTCAGGCTTTAAAATCTTAATTCGTAAGTATTCCTTGGGTTTATGATCATATGCCATCATGATAAGAACACGACACGTTTAATAAACATGAAAGCCGTTAATAAACAAGACATGTTTAATAAACATGAAAGCAGTTAATAAACACGACACGTCTAAAAACGATTAACATGACTAATACGACACGTTTAGTACATGTATCGTATTCGTGTTTAGGATTTTGACACATTTAATAATTTGTGTTGCAGTTGATATGAAAAAAACACGAGACACGGTACGCCTACACAAATAGTAAAAGCCCTAAGGCTTGCTCTAAACTTTTTCTCTACTAGGATGTTTCAAAATAGTAAATTGAATGCGAATCATCTAGAAAGTTACGAAGTCACGGCCATAGTTCTTCGCTTGTACATTTTTTCTTCTTAAAATGTAAATTAGAACAGTGTAAAAGTTCCAGCAATGAATATGCACTTTTCTTCTTATTCAGCCCACATTCATCATATAATTCTTGTATTCATATTCCATCTGCTACAATCAGGAAATAGGGTTTTTGCCAGAATCCAATTTTAAGCCAAATTTCTTTGCAACCATTGCAGTTTCATTAATTATATGCTGCTGGGATGATATGAATCATTAACCAAACTGCTTTATACACAGAGAAAGTCGAACTTGAGGGGGGAAATTACTTAAGAGGAACTGCAGGCATTGATTTAGACAGGCAAATACAGATGGTTTCCTTGACAATGTTGAAATTTTGAATTAGAAAAATCCTGCATATATAATCGAAGATAAATTGGAAAAGAAACTAGATTGCCATCTTGTTCAGCTACTGTTATATATCCTTATGAGGATTAGGTATTTTTGCATGTAAAATGGTTTTTGAAATTATTGATGTTCAAAATTTCTTGAACTTATATGCTGGGATGAAATATTCTCAAGGTAATATACGAATATTTTCGTATAAGCAAAATCAAGCTGATTTAAAGCTGAATGAACCCATCAAATGAAGCTGTAGCCTTTGAGATTCATTTACAGTAAGAGGTTTTTCACTTCCTCTTTGTTTCTTTTTTTTTTTTTTTTCTTTTCAAAATCCACATATTTACAATCTGTAGAAGTTGGTGACATCGTAGTACTAAAATTAACTTTACGTAACGGTGGCGACGTAATAGAAATAAAGAGCTCCGCATCATATTTTACCCGTTACATAATAGCCGCGACATTATCAAATTCATTTGAAACACTATTAAATTCAGGTTTGCGACAACTGCGAGCGTCTGCGAAGAAATTCGCGACCGCGATGAGTGACATTTTTATCCGAGAGGATTGTGAGATTGGGAGCAGCACCTGTTGAATAATCTAAGCAGTGCATCAGCCTTTCTTCGAGCTTTCAAAGAACCATCAGCAGCCAAGCTTCGAAGTGAAGGAATACTTCGCGGATTTATTAACAATCGTCTCACAACTTCCTCTCCTCCATCTTTGCATAACCCCAGCAAAAGTGTTATTGAATTCTCCTTCCCTTTGTCTGATCCAAATCTCAAGAGATCAATAAGAAGAGCACCAAAACTCTACTCTTTTTTATACCTTCAAGCCCTTCAGGAGACCTCAAAAGTAGAGCCAAAACTCCCAAGGCATCATCTGTTATGCCTGCCTTGTCATCCATTAACAATTCAATCAGCAAAGGAATTGCCCCAGCAATTATAATGCTTGCTTTGTTAGCATTATAAAGTGCAAGGTTTAATATTGCAGTTGCAGCATCCCTTTTTCCAGCTGTTGTTCCTGTTGATTTTTGACTCTCGGTACCAATTGTAGTTTTGTGCTACAGTACCGATTTTCTACAGTAACTTTCTCGATACGCTACAGTAACTTTATCTCGGGAAGCTACAGTAACTTCCGAAAAACAACTCTTTTATTAATATGAGAAAGACTAAATACAATTGGTGTGAACACCAACTAACAATGGACACAATCTTAAACAAACTCTCTCACGTTACTATTCATTCACTATTCACTCATACACCTAACATCACTCACGTACTCACTTTCTTCTTCAATTTCTGCAAATTTTGCAGCTTCCATGCTCTGGCTCTCAACACCTCTTTTCTTTCACCCAACACTCACATCTTTTTTGTTCTTTTTCTCTCCACCTCTTTCTTCCCTTTTTATCTCTACACACACCCACACATCACACACAACACTTATCTCTATTTATAAGCTTTGTTAAACCGACTTAGTATTGTTGGTTGTAGTGGTAGAGAAAGGTCTAAAGAATTTGAGAAAGGCCTAGAGAGAAGACTAAGGAAATATTCAACAAAGACGGCTTAAAGAGAATTCTAGATAAAGCTAGAGAGAAGATTGAAGAACACTCTAGAGGGAGAGAGAGGAGTCGGTGGAATCTTAACAGTTCCTTCTCTCAGGAGCCCAACCAGGGCCAGAATCTACGTTGCTCCGACTTTTTATTTTTTTTGAAGTATCCGTGTCCGATACCTGTATCCGACGCATATTCAGACATGGGTACGAGGATATGACTCTTCAAGAACCCTCCAAATGCATGAAAAAACTTAGAAAAAACTGAACATACCCGTGTCGAACACATACCCGTATCTGACACTCACACCCGAGTCCGAGTAACATAGACCAAAATTACTCGAGGACGAGCTCCAATTGCTACCTTGAAGTCATCTATCATTGACAGGCTAAAAATTGTTGCTGCTGCATTTTCTCTTGCCTCCATTGTTTTTCCTGATTCCAAAACTTCTACTATGTTGTCGATAGCTCCTCCAGCTGCCATTATTAAGACCTTGTTATTATCAAAAATGCAAAAATTGAGTAAGGCAGTGACAGCATTTTCCTGGATTCTTGGATCATTTGAACTTAGCAATGTCACAAGAAATGGTATACCTCCTGCTTCTGCAATAATCCTTCGATTATCCATGCCGGTTTTCGCAAGCAACCTCAGCTCATAAGCTGCCTGCCTTTGGATATCAAGGGAACCCATTGCTAACTTCCCCAATAAAAACTCAGCTGTCATTTTAACAACATCTATTGCCACTACTTTCGTGGCAGCAATGTGATCAAATATAGCTGTTTCACATGCTTTTTTCTTGCTATTATTACTTCTTTCCAATTTTGATGCATTTGATGATGAACAGTTTGTTAATAGGATATTGTTCTCTTGGCACCATTGATGCACTAGATTCTTGAGTGCATAGTTAGGTATGAGGGCCATATGAATTAATCTCTGCCCACTTTTTGGACAAGTTTGATGTCCTGTGTTGATCCATTGAGCTATCGAATTTCGATCATAATATCGATTTCATCACTGAAATAAGGCAACGAAACTCATCAGGAATATTGGAGGACATTGATTGAGAAGATGAAGATCGATCAAGATTTCTATTTATAGCAGCACAAGGCTGCTGCTTGATGTCTTCTTTGTTCTTCTCACTTTGTTCACTTGAGAAAATCATGGATTTGGAATATGAAACAAGGGATATTATGAGATTGTTTATACTGGAAACTACAATTAATCCTCCTTTACCTGCCTGTTTCTTTGCTTCAGCCACTAGCTTTGATATTTCTTCCTCATATTCCAATCGACTTCTCAAACCAATGCTGCTCAAAACTTCTTTCACTGTTTCAATGTCAATGAAACTTTGGTTTTTCCTCTTCTTTTCATTGTTAGAAGCCATTACTTGGAGAAGCTTTTCTCTTCTTTGAATCTCCTTGGAATCGACAAACAATTCCACCCTTTTGGCTTGCCTGTGAAGAAGCTCAACTTGTTCTCTGATATCTGTTGTTATATTAAGCAAACTCAAAGGTAAAATATCGAGTGCCCTCCCAATCTCCTTCACTATCACAAAAAATTGATTGGAAATGAACTCAGTCTGAATAAGGCCCCAAAGAGAGCTACCATTTTTGCACCCTACAAGCAAAACTTTAACTCTTTTGATCACTGAGAAAAGTTGAGTGAGACACAAGACTGAAGATGGAGGAAGTTGGGTGTTTATTTCTTGAATTTCTTCAAACAAAGATGAAAGAAGTTTGATCCTCCTTATCATTGTTGAAATGTTCCTAACCTGTAAAAATGGAAGCTTTTCCATTGAAGCTACTTCATTGGATAAATGAATAAAAGATTCTAACAAAGACCCAGATGGCAAAAAACCTGAGGATCCCATCATAGGAAGGCGAGGGAGAGCTAATTCCATGATTTTCTGATTTTCTCTCCTGAGTGGGTCAGTTTCTGAAGTGCTTTACCATTATTTTCATGTCAAAGGTTTTATTACAAGTTTGATAACTTTGAACAAACAAATTCTTCATTAATAATTCTTTTTAACATAAAATTATTAAACCAGTTGCCTGGAATTTTGACTGTTTCTCTTTGTACATTTAACACAAAAGGCCAACAGGGTGGATGCCAGAAGGTGAACAATGACTTCATAGGCTTCTGCCACTTGCAGGATTTCCATGGTTTGAAGGGTTAATTTATATTCCCAGAAAGTTTTATATTAAAAAACTGAATTATTTAATCAGACTTGTCAACCTTTCTGTTTGGTAGCTTTCTAGACTAGTTTCTTGCAAATATTTTTTTCTCCATTTTTAGAGTGTTTTGTGTCAAATAATTTCTCAAGGGAAAACTTAAAAATCATCCATTGTTTGATTTGTTTCTCTAAAGCATCAGTTTTAAGTTGAATTCTAATTCATACTTGGAAAAACTTGGAAGTCAAGTCATGCTTTGAATCTTCTCTAATGAGCAGTCAGATAAGAAAGAAGAGTTGATCTGTAAAGTAAATAGTCTAAGCCCCAAAAGCCTCCCCTTTTTGCTTTCTTAATTTTGACTGAGTCACTAACTCAATTTGGAATGTTTTGTTTGGCTTATATTATAAATTAGCATCTTTCATTTCTAATTCAAAGCCATTATAATCACAATAAATTGCAAATATTTTAAGCTTAATAATGCATAAGTAAACACAATGCAAGTTATTAGTTTTCCAATTGTGCTAAAACATCCCCTGGAATCTTGACCTTAATCCAAGAAAAGCTCATTTCCGATGGACGAAACTTCCATAGAGTTCTAATCAAATCAGCATTAATTACCCATCTTTTACAAGCTAGAGCCATACTGCCATTTTCTACAATGAACCATCATTTATTATAACACAAAAAACTAGAGGAAAAAGAAAACCCTTAAGAATTAGTTGATCAAAGATAAATATTTCATTACAACAACTAGAAAATACAAGAGATCTGCAGCAAACAACTAATTTACGTACAAGAAATGTTACAGCCATGCTCCAAATTCACATACAGATGGAGACTTCTGTTTAGTTACTTGAGATCGAAAGATACTCAGACAAGAGCTAGCTTCTTCCATGTATTCAATGCCTGCAAAGTTAACAAAAATTGCCTTATCAGACATCAGAATGTATACAGAAACAAGCTCCAGCTCAGTAGTAATTATACGAACTTCATTCGATAAATCAAGCTTCATAGCAAATAGGAATTTCGCATATTAGGAGAATCTATCAGTTGTAAATTCTAATAACAAAAATTAAACAGATAAAATGACAGTAAAATATGAATATAGCTCAAAAGTAAGTCAACACCATTGTTCTCTCAGCAGTGTGTAGAAAACACCAGGAACTTAAATTGCGGTTGAGGACACGTTTTTGGGCATGTCATTGCGGTTGCGTACACGTTTTCGGACGTGTCATGTTTATTGTAGTTGTGGACGTACGTAACAAATGATATCGCGGTCAATTACGATGAATATCGACGGTGGAAAGAGCCGAAACCGTAAAATAACGACCTTAATAATATCGTTACGGCCGCTATTTAAATCTCCAAAAATCAGCTCTGTATTTTCCCTTCTTTAATGACTCTATCTACTAAAGTCTAATTAAAAACCAGTAAACCACAATAAGAAATTTCACATGCAGTCGAAATTTAATTCTTTTAGCTAGAACAGCTTATATGATACACAAAGGAAGGGCTACGATTCAGATACCAAATTTAGAAATTAGGTAAAGACCAGCCAAATTTATGTTTATGCCTTTATGGTTTATCTTTGCCAAATCAAACTTTTTAGGTTAAATTTGGTTTTTCTAAGAGTTGAAAAAGAAACAAAAAAATAAAGGCCTTAAAATTGTGAGGGGTGTACATTTTAATTATAGTGATTAAAAGATCACCTATGTTACTAATCATATACATCTCTCTATTAATTAAATTACAATTTATCCTTAAAATCATGTACATTTCTCTATCAAAGGAGTTCCAAATTTAAATCTCTTTCTCTTAATTTAATTATTAAGACCTTTCTTTATTATTTAAAATTCCTTAAGGTTGCATTTGGGAATTTGAATTTTAAAAGATGGATTTGGATTTCAAAAATAGTGTAAATTATGTAACAAAACACATGTAAATATAACATTGATGATTATTTTTCAAATTCATAGATTTGTTGGATGCCTATTTAGTGGTGAATTTGAAATACCTATACCTATAGCTATTTGTGAATTTGAAATTCATGTTATTATATTATTCAAATATATAATCATATTGAATCTTAATTAATTTATATATAATGTATGCATTCATTCTTACAATTTATATAGCAAATGAAATCCAAATCTAAAATTTCAAATTCATATTTCCAAACATAACACAATATAATACGTGACAACTCTTTATTTTAGATGAAATTCAAAAAATTAAAGAAAAAATTAAAAGATGCATATATTTAAGAGTAGAGTAGATAAAACTCAAACTTGGAAAGCCCAAATGCTATGCAATGGTGTTTAAACTTTAAAGCCTCCTTAATCATTAAAATTTTGAAATTTAAACAAGACAAACTTAGCTAGATTAAGAATTCGGAGCCCATTATTTGGTCTTGTCTTTGTCCAAGACTATTGGACATTAGCCCATGTATTTGATTAATTTTACTTTTCTTAATAAATCAGGATAAAGATTAACAGTTTGTTTTTAATACAATGAAAATTTTAATTTTTTTAATAAAATTAAGAGATTATCATATGTCTCGATGAGTCAAAGAAAAGACTGTTCCTTATCATGCTTTTTGTCTTTTACTATATACTATTACTGTCCTGTCCTGTTGTTATCCAAACAAAATTGGTGGGATATATATACAGATTAAGATAAGACTTTCCTTTGAAAGAATGCTACAAAAAAAAAAAAAAAACTGTTGGGAGATTAGGCTGTCTCACAATGTTATAGTTATATAGCTACATAAATCTTAAATCATCAAAAAACACAAGTGAGAAACATAATAAAAAACCCCACCTCCTTTTCTTTCACAAAATGTCTTGATATAATCTTGATTACAGGCCCACACACATATATATATATATATATATATTATAACTAGATAATTATGATTTATGCAATTTAAACGTGTCCGAGATTAAGATTTAAAACTATATACATGTATATAGTATTGGAAATTACTAGTTTCTTAACACATTTTCTAGCTCTAATTATAAATTAAGCATCATTGGCCCAAAATAAAAAAAAATTTGTGACTGTATTAAATTGTAAAATAAAACATATAAACATAGAATAAATTAAAGGGGTTAATAGGTTGGGTTGAGTCGGGTTCATGTCGAGTCTAAAAACAGTACCAAAATTGTATATGCTTAATCAAGTAAAAAATTATATATGTTCGTCTAAATCTGGTCCAACTATTCGAATCTCAAATTCGTTCATATTTTATTTATTTCTACAAAATTTAAAAAAACATATTATTTTATTTAATCTGTAGTAATTTTATATTTTTATTAAATTTTAAAACATAAATAACGTAACATAAATTTTAATGTTTATAATACAATATATATTATACATATTTATCTTTATATGATATAATAAAATATATTATATATTATATAATTGAAAAGGCAAGTTGGATCGAGTCTTGAATGTTAGAGCCAATACTCGATTTATTTTTTAGACGGATCTCATTTTTTTTGTCTAAGCCCGTTTTTCGAGCTTTACATTTTTACCTAAATCCTGTCAAATATCGGATAAGCTTTAAGATTTGGATGAATAACCTGATCCTCAAACAAATCTAAAATAAATTAACAACATAACCTAAATTTGGAATTTCAATTAAGTTTTTAATCTTGATCAACTCATAATAGGATAGAATAACCTTGCAATCTAGTACCGTTTTAATTTTATAAATATTTGATTTTAAATTAAGATTTCAAAATTATACATCGATAAAGAAAGAATATTAAATATAAAAAATTAACGAATATTTCTGTTCATGAATTTAGCAGCCACGACCCTGACATAATTAAGGTCGAATTTTAAACATGATTATTCAGGTCCCGACTAACTCAACTCCAAATTTGTTTAAATTTATATATAATATATAAAAAGGAAAAATAAACAAATTAATCTTTCCTCTTCTTATCTGTCCACGGACCGGGTAGTCTACCCGATAGACCTGGCCAGTATTGAGTTGGATTTGGACAAGGTATTTTGTGATTGAAACCGGCCTGACCCGAATTATTATTTATTAAATAAAAAATAATTTTTATTTAAATTTAATTATAAAATATAAAAATATTAATATAAAAATAATATTTTAATATTTTTTAATAGTAAAATAGGTTTATACGGACCGACCCGGATCTGGTTCGAATGAGTTTGAACAAGAAAAAAAATAAAATTTTTGGATCGTGACTCGATCCGATCCGACTCATGGACAGATCTAAATCGATGAGAACAAGAATCTAAGCAGCCCAACTTTTATAAGTAAACAGAAATTAAGTCTAAAATTAGAACTAATATTTGGAATCAGAACCCTCCTTAAACCTAAAATACAAAAGAAAATTATCTTTAGGAAGGAAGCAAAGCAATTTTTGCTTTCTTTTTTTCTTTTAATGTGAAAAGACGTGATGTGTTGAATCAGTAAGCTAATCCCCAGCTGGAAAAAAAATGAGACAAAGAATATATAATAGGAATAACCAAAGAATTGCTAAGCGTAGACATCATGCATATCCATGAAATAAACACACACACACAAAGTCAAAGTGATTAGAGATTACCCTCTCTTCCTTCTTGTCTTATATATTCTTATATGATGATATATAAGTTCGTATTTGATATAATGATAGTAAATTTATTTTTTTAATTTTTTAAATAAATTTTAAATGACATGTGTTATCATGTCAATCTCATTTGTAAAATTTAAAAATTTTGATATCAATAAATCAAATAATTATTCATATATATATATATATATAAATATTATCCTACCATGTTTTACCAAAAACCTTTTTATGCTTTAGGAGAGATTTGCATCATCTTTGGCATCGTTTGGGCCTAGTTTGACCTTTGTTTTAATATACCCTCATTCACATACCAATTTAATTTGTAATAGAAGAGATTGTCATTATTTCTTGCTTTTTGTCGTTTACTACTATTATTTTTTAAGAAAAAAATATATTTGAATTCAACTTTTCGAGATAAACAAACATCTTCAAATTCATTTTTTGGTTACAGCCTTTATATTAGTGTAGAAAACAAGTTTTGCATGTTAAAATGGATGAATATGTGATAGTTTTATATTAATTTATATCTTTTATGCCCATAAAAAATGTGGATTATTCAACTATTAGCTTAATGTTATTGATATAATATATATATATATATATATATAGTTTGTTCTTTGACGTGAGAATTTGCTTTTTAATTGGAAAAAAATTGAAATATGATATAATGCTACTTCAACCCCCCAAACCAAGTAAGAAATGTTATGTAATTGTCCTAGTCAATTGTTGGAGGATTTATACTCTGATTTACTCAAATGAAAGGCCATAAATGCTTAAATCTAAGATAATTTACTATTAAAATAAACGAATTATCCAATTGAATCAATTCGTGAGAAAATATTATCTAATTTCAAATTCAATTTACACTAAACTTATAAATTATCCACCAAAATATTATCTAAATTTAAATTATACGGAGTTAATTAAAATCATTAACTCCATTGCCTTTTAATTCATGGTATAATGATAGTATTATATGCAAGTTAATTAAAGGGCGGTGATGGGGTCAGCATTTGACAAGAGCATCTCTTATATATAGCTATGTCGATCGTGGTCATTATCATCCAAAGTAAATATTGTTTGCACGTCAAGTCGAGTCCAGTTGATCGAATAAAAATCATCTCCTCCCATTTTTCAGTCTTTATCCGTGTTTTCATTCTCATAATAAATTGTGAATTCGTTTTTTTTATATCATTTTTTTCGTTTATTTTCAACTGTTTAACGGGGACTACAAAATACAAATACGACCGATCGATATTTTACTGATGATCGAATAGATGAATTTCACAATACCATCTTTTTTATTTGTATCGTCTTTGTATCCGTATTTTTTTTTCAAACGAAATCAATTTTTTTATTAAATAAAAATCGGATCAAATATTAAAAACGAATAAATATAAAAAAAAATAAAAATAAAAAAATAAACATGCAATTCGTTACAAAAATGAAAGCACGGATAAAAATATTACAATGGGGGGCGAGGATCTGGATTCGCAGATGATATACCCAGCTAAGCTAAGCTATATATCTATATTAATACGACCTAAATCTTTCCTCAGATTTAGAAATTAAAAAGACAGCTCTAGCTAGGTCTCCAAAATTTAATATTCTTATGCGCCTAGCATAGGGGACATAAACAACTAATCTCTTCCTATATTTTCTAAAACTCTTTCTTGTCTTGTCTTGATTAGACAAATAATGAATCCCATGCATGATCCATTCATCATAGCCTCTCAATTACATTTTAGTTAACTTAATTACTATTTACTACTTTTTTCCATCTCTTTGAATTATTGCTTTCTAATCAAAACATAGATGTGGATCGACTTAACTTATTCTAATAATGCTGAGAATTAGAATCAATAATTTAGGCAGAATATGATTACAGGATATAAATTTATTATAAAAAAATAATTAAAATAAAATATAAAATCAATATATCAAAATTATTAATATATAAAAATTTATATAAATATATAATATTTTAAATATAATTATAATAAAAAAATAATACAAACACAATAAAAATATACAAACTTAAAATTTTCAGCACAACAAAGCAACCTATATTATATTATTTTCTTTTTAAAAAAAATTAATTTACATGCAATCAATGATCCAGCAGCTCAATATATATATATATATATATATATATATATATATATATATATATATTACAGAAAGGAAATCTTGGGCATGCGTAATTTAATTTCCATCTAAAGTGCACAAACATATTTTTGATCTGTTTTTTTGTTTAAATAGTTATGATTTTTGTCTGTTTCTCTTTTGGATAAGAATAAGATATAGATGAACCTCCTAGATTATACTATGAATTGCATATATATATTAAAATAATTTTTTTATACATTATAATTTTTTTTTTTTAAAAAATTTTGCAAACGAAATTAAAAATTTATCACATGTTCGATTTTTTTATTTTTTTTATTTTTCACATAAGGAAGAGAAATTGAATGAAACTGAAATTTGTTGTTAATTTAACAAGATTACAACACTAACTGGAAAAGCATGGAATTTACTATAACACTAGATAATGTAAAAGTGTAAAGCATATATATCTTACCTATAAAGGTCCTTAAGACCTACCAATTTTAAGTCATGTTATCTAGTTTACATGTCCAATCATTTTGGAGGAAGAAAAAGGGTAAAAAAAAAAAAAAAGTCTCATAACCATCTATTTATACTTATTATATATAAAAAAATTAATTGAATTGGTATCATGATTAATGAATTAAGTGATACCAATTTAATTAATAAATTTATAAAAAATGTTATAAATATATGTTTTTTCATTATAAAAAATAATAATTACTCATTCAAAAAAAATTATCTCTTTCAAAATAAAAATTTAAAATTTTCATTCTTTTCACCGACATAATGAAGTGACAATTTTAATATTCTAAAACGTAGAAAATTGACAGTTGTATGAACAACAAATCATGGGAGATTTCATCAAACAATTATTCTTAAGATAAATAGTCCTTAATTAGCTAGCTATATCTCAAAGATTAAATTGAAGTAGCTAAGCTAGGCCTAGGCATGCATTCATACCACTTTGTCTTTCACTTGTTTGCCACAAATCTCCTTGACAATACGTTCTTAATTTCCATAGCCGACATGAAAGAGTCAAATTTGTTAAAGTTATGTTTAGGAAGAATCAACCCAAGTTCCTTAGCTGCTTTGAGGGAATAATAATTTGGAAAACTTCATCAATTACACAAATTACATTACATGGTAATTAACCCCCAAAAAAAAAAATTAAAGAAAAGAAAAGAATGAATACTGTTTCCCATGAAAGACTGCCTAGGAACTGATCCTATCAGCATGATTAACTTAATTAATTGTATTCAAATTAAACCAAAATAAATAAATAAATAAAATAATTATATTTAAAACCCGAGCTTACTCAAATTGATTCATGAAATCACTTTTAAAATATGACATTCAACAAATTTGAAATTCGTATCATAATATTTTTTGTTATTTCAAGCTACGATATCTTTTGAACCAAAAAATATAAATATAAATCTTTTTTTCTTTTTCTTTTTTTTCCAAATTAGAAAAAAAAAAAAAAGTTGGTACAAGGTTGTGCTTAGAATCTTACTTATTGAACTATGCATTTCATGTTCGTCTACATAAATTCTTAATTTCTATGATCAAAATCAGAATTCAATTCTTGATAATTCTAAATATATATATATTAAAAAAAAAACAATTTATCGAAATGGACAAAAAATTGAGAATGATTAATGTTAAGATGATATTCATTTTTATTGAAGAAAGAAAGAGTATTTTGCATGAGGAAATTTGTAATAATTAAAAAAAGTGGTCATATAATTCTAGTTATTGTAATCGATATGTACCAATGATGAGTCGATTGGTATAACGAATTATCGGAAGCGATTTTTGTTTATTATAATAATTAATAGAGATGCTGTAATCTGACTTTTAGCTATCTCCATCCAAGACGTTGGGGGTCCATTGTTTCATTGATGCCCTTCCATGGCCTTCGGCCCTTTCTTAAAATTTTAAGCAACTTTTCTGAATCTTGCTTAACTAAATGAAGATATATATTATTATTCAATGATAAAACTTTAAGATTCATGCACCACAAATTCCTAAGTTGAAAAATCTGAGTGGTTCATCAGCATCAGCAGATCTAACTTGTAAAATTTTTCTTAGGAAAACGATGGAAAGGTGATCAAAACCCAAATCTTTTAATATTGTAAGCTAATAAAGTTAGAACACTCAAAACTCTGGATTTTCCCATTTTTTTTAATCAACCAACAAATTAGGATAAGTAAATAATTTGGGTTTATGTTACTCGAATTCTTCATTTTTCTTAAAATATCTTATCCATATAATACATACTTGGACATTGATATAAAATATAAATTTTCAAATATATGAATATTTTTTAAACAAATTAAGTATACTTATATTAAATATATATCTTTATCTGATACTCATCTGTATCTGAATTAGTGTAGCTTTAGCTTAACATTTCTAATTAATAAATAGTAATGAATTGATAGGTTTTCTTTTAAAGCTTTTTCCCTCCTTTTTGCTCCCATTGTAGTGAGAGGAAAGAAAGGGGAAACTTCATCAACTTTTAAGAGTATTTAGGAGGGCAATTAACGAGGCACATTGATAATTAAAATGGCATTTCAATGTCGTTTATGGGTATATATCGCCCTTCCAAATTAAATGATTGAACTCAAACCCAAGTAACAAAAAAAAAAGAAAAAAGAAAAACAAAGCTCTTATTTTTGTATATGTAATTGGTAAGACATTTTTATGATCATTTTCAAATCTTCAATATTTTTTATGGACGACTACTAAATGTGAATCTTAATATCTTATTCATGTGGAATACATCCTTACTTGTTAAAATATTAAACCAAATAGAAATAGTACTAAAAATAGAACAGAAAAAAGGAACAAAGTTGTAAGTTTGATGGGTGGAAAAAGATATATAGGTCCATCAAAAACAGTGTTCCTAAAAACTGTATATATATATATATATATATATATATATATATATATATATATATATATATATATATATATATATATACAAACTGGTTAGACATCCAGGCACTTTTTCACGTGGTTTTATCTTGCATCTTCTTAAAATACTGTTCCAAATCTTTCATAATAATATTTGGGGTCCACCCAATGTCCTCTGCAACACGAAAAAAGAAGAAAAAAAACCCTAAGGTGTAGAGTAAATTCCTAAAAATACATTAACCAAGACAAGGTTTGTCATCTTCTTGATCTACACAAACCAAACAAGGTCTTATATTAGTATGAACAAAAGTATTTCAATCTGATACTGCTCAGAGACATTAACAAGACAGGTATAGCAGCACCTTCCCACCTCCATCACCTCAATTTTTTAACCCCCAAAGTCACCACAGTTTTAATTTTTTATATAAAAAAAAATGGCATTATGAAAATAGAGGAAATGATTTGTTGAAGGTTTGATTTTTAAATTTTAAATTTATTGAATGTCATTTATAATAAATGATTGTAAGAACTTACACCACGCAATTTTTTACTCCAAACTATCCATAGATTTGAACTTAATTTGACATTATAATAGGATCTTTTGACTTAAAAGGAGAGTTTAAACCGAAATTTTAAATTGTTTTTGACACTTTTTGAAGTTGAAATTAGAGGTGACAATTGGACGGGTTCGAACGGATTCGGGTGGGGCTCATTCGGGTTCGAGTTTATTCGGGTTCGGGCTTATTCAGGTTCGGACTCAATCGGATTCAGGTTCAATCAGGTTCGAGTCCGATTGAGTTCGGGTCCGTTCGGGTTCGGGGCTAGTCGGGTTCGGGTTTGTGTTACATCATTTTTATTTTATGTTAGATGTAATTATTTTTACATAATTTAAATATTTACTTTTAAAAATTATTTTATTATTATTTTTAAAAATAATCTTTTATTATAATATGATATTTTTAATTATATTTATTTATTAAAATCAATATTTATTAGCACCAAAAAAATATAAAATAAATTTTTTATATAAAATAAATTTTTAAAATAATTTATTATAAAAAATATGATATATTATAAATTAATCATATTAATATTTAAAATAATTGATTTGGTGAACTCGAATTTCAACATGTAAATACATTATAATTTATATTCACTACAAAATAAGAGATTTTTAGGGACGAACCCTGGCCTTCAACTTTGAGGTCTAAATGGGCTTGGACTATCCATTTACAAATATGAGTGAATTTTGGCAGAATTTGAGGCCTATATTTCGGATCGATCCAAGCTTGGGCAAATGAATATGGTGTTGATGACTTAATTTAATAATATGCCTAAGAAAACTATATATATGTTGCAAAGAGCAACACATTTTTTTTAAAGTAATTTTTATCTATTTTTTAATATAAGAAATACTATTATACTAGAGATAAGTTAAAATGAATGAATTGTTATTAATTAATTTTAATATATAGAAAATACTATTATACTATTATAAGGGTGCTCTTAAAATAACATAAATAAAGGATAAGTAATATTTTATGTCAAAAAAATTTACATTTCTAAAATCTTCATGAGTTTAGAATTTTTAGATAGTGGATTCATCAAGATATAGGATATTAAAGTTATAAGCACAAAATATAATTGTATTTTTGATAAAATTATTATTTTATCATATATATATAAATTAAATTAAATTAAATTTTAATTAAATTATTAAAAAAGATATTAGAATAAAATTGATAAATAAAGTTCTTGCTTTATAAAAAATTATTTAATTATAATTTGATAATTTTTATTTTTAGTATTAAATCGGGTTCGGACCGGGCTCGGGTTCGGGTTTTCGGGTTAGGATTTTTTCAGATTCGGGTAATTTCGAGTTCGGATCTTTTCGGGTTCGGGCTCTGGCCATTTCGGGTTCGAGTTTTTTAGGGTTCGGGTTTTTGACTTTTTGATCAAATGGGGTTTGGACGGATTCAGATTCGAGTTTTTCTAAATGGATTTTTGGGTTCGGATTTATTTATCACCGCTAATTGAAATCATACAGTAATTAATTGAATTGAATTAAATGGTCGACGCAATTGCTTTGACATTTATATCTACGGTAGCAAATCAAAACTAATTTTGAGAAATGAGGTATTAATCATTTGGAGTTTGACTATTCATACAAGTAACATGAATTGAAATATTATTATTTTGTGTCGTCCAATATATGATCATAATTTGTTACGATACTGTGCAATAATCTTGAATTTTGTCTTAGTGCTGAAATTGTCCCAATATGTTTTAAAAAACTTTTAGAAGTAGTGAAAGTAACATTATCCGAACAAATTTAGAGAAAAAAAAAAAAGAAGAAGAAAGAAAGAAAGAGAGTTTAAATAAGGAAGATGGGATGGGAGAAAAAAAAAGTGCTAGCTATCATCAGTTCTATGGATGATAAAGGAGCGGGACAGGATGAATTTTGTAGTATTCGTTTTCGCTTCATCATAATATTGTTCTGTTTCGATTTGCGTTTTATTTTATCGTGGATGTTAAAATTTTAATACCATTATCACCTTTATGGATGTCGGTTACATCCATAACCGTCTCGCTCCACCTCATTCGATATTTATTAAGTATTTTTATTTTTTTAAAATAATAAAGCATTGTAAAAAAATTTAAATATAAATTCAATATAAACATGTTTCTAATCCAGGAAGAGAAAAAATAAAGTATTAGGTTTAAGTTTTTTTTAAAAAAAAAAGAAAGAAAAAGAATAAGTTTAATTATATTATTTTATTATTTTTTTAAAAGTTAAATATTTAAGAGTAAAATTATAATTTCAGTATTCGAGACAAGGCGGTGCAGAGCAGACAATTATCACAACTGCTCCATCCTCGCCTTTCAAACAAAAAAAAATCGCACCCCTCCACTTCGACTCCATTGTTCAAAAAAAAAAAAAACTCTTCATTCGGATCAAATCGATTCAAAATTTATCGATCGAATCGAATTTTATCATTCCTAATCAGTCCCGCCCGAACAGACAGAAAGCAAGGCCAAGCTGTTAACATTTGTTTCGATATTAATTTTTCCATAAAGTCTGCCCGCAGAATCTTGCCACAAATCTTTCACAGTTAGACAAGAAAAAGATCCCACATGCCTCACTTCCAATAATTATATTATCATAATAATTCATTGTGAATGAATGCGTTTACTAAAAATAGTCCAACTGATATAAAAATTACAAAGAAATATTTTTTTAACTTAAAATTTAATTCAGTTAATTCAGAGATGATATTTAATAATTTTAAATTTTAAATTTTCATATTTATAATAATTTTTTTTTCAATCACTAATCATTTTTTTTTTAATGAAAAGAAGGATCCCTAATTCGAACTTTATTTTTTGAATAAAGATATACCTTGCACTAACCAATAAATCAGATATTCGGATACTCTATTTTATTTTTTATTAAATATTTCAAAGTAAAATTTAAATTAATTAAATTCATATGAAAACGAAAATCATCTAAAAATTAAATCTGAACAAAATTTGATTATATAAAAGATACGTATTTATAATAGTAAAAAGAAAAAATCGACACAAATTATCTGAAAACATCCTTATTATATATAAAAAAAAAAAAATCCAATTAATCAAAACAATATATATATATATATATATATTCCTTTCCCTTATATAAACCCCTTGAAGCTCCCATTCGTCCTTAACCCAACAAAAACTCAAAACCAAACCTTAGAAAAAAGGGGGAAAAAAATCCATGGGATCGTTAGTTCATGTCAAAGAAGCTATAATTGTAACTCCATCTGAGCCAACCCCGACTCGAGTTCTCTCTCTCTCAGCTCTTGATTCTCAGCTTTTTCTACGTTTCACCATTGAATACCTTCTGGTCTATAAACCTCACCCTGGTTTAGACCAACGAGCCACCACGGCTCGAGTCAAGGCTGCTCTAGCCAAAGCCTTGGTTCCTTATTACCCACTGGCCGGTAGAGTCAGGGCCAAGCCTGATGGCTCGAACGGTCTTGAGGTTGTTTGTCGAGCGCAGGGTGTTTTGTTCATCGAAGCTGGCTCTGATCATAGCGTTAACGAATTCGAGAAAGCTCCACGGTTCGTTACGCAATGGAGGAAGCTCTTGTCGTTCCACGTGGCAGATGTCTTGAAAGGGGCCCCACCTCTTGTTGTACAGCTGACGTGGCTAAAAGACGGCAATGCTGCGCTCGGTGTTGGCTTTAATCATTGTCTTTGTGACGGTATCGGCAGCGCTGAGTTTCTCAACTCGTTCGCTGAGTTAGCCTCCACGAGTCAAACCAAGTTCGCCGAGTTCAAGTTTGAACCCAAACCCATTTGGGATCGCCACCTTGTAAACCCAGCACCATTTAAGCCATCGAGAAATAATAACAACAACTCACTGAGTCACCCCGAGTTCAACCGAGTTCCAGACCTTTGCGGGTTCATGGCTCGTTTCTCCAACGAAAGACTCGTCCCCACCTCATTCATTTTCAATAAAACGAGTCTCAACGAGTTAAAAAAGGCAGTTTTTTCCACAAGTAGACTCAGTGAGTCAAATTACACGTCTTTCGAAGTTGTCTCAGCGCATATATGGAGGAGCTGGGCTAGAGCTTTAAACTTACCTTCAAATCAAATATTAAAGCTTCTTTTTAGCATCAACGTGAGAGACCGAGTCAAGCCGAGTCTACCCAGTGGGTATTACGGCAACGCGTTCGTGTTAGGGTGCGCGCAAACCAGCGTTAAGGACTTGACAGAGAAAGGTTTAGGGTACGCGACAATGCTGGTGAAGAGAGCGAAAGAGCGAGTGGATAGTGAGTTCGTGAAATCGGTGGTGGAATCAGTGAGCCATGGGAGGGCGAGTCCAGACTCAGTAGGGGTTTTGATACTGTCGCAATGGTCAAGGCTGGGATTAGAGAAGGTTGAGTTGGGAGGGATGGGGAAACCAATTCATGTGGGACCCATTTGCTGTGATCGATATTGTTTGCTTTTGCCGGTTTTTAATCAGACGGATGCAGTGAAAGCGATGGTGGCTGTCCCCACAACTGCCGCCCTGAGATATGAACATCTGGTCAGGAGTTTCAGCTCATGAGAGCCACACTGGATTTTGGCCCATTCGTTGACTTTTTGTATTACCATTAATTTTGACTTTATTCATTTTCTTTTTCTTGCCTTTTTTTTAAAACTGACTTGAATGATTGATTAATTGATTTAGATTCTAATCCTAGAAAACAGTAAAAAAATAAATGAAAAAAATAAAAACCACAAGGTTTTTTTCTTTATATATATATATATATATACATATTTCTATTTTTTGTTTATATATAAAATTGTTTCCTGAATTATGTTTCTTTTTTCATTTTGATATTTAAATTTTTTTTTATCATAATCAAGTATCTATAGTATAATTTCGTACATCGATTAAGTATCCGATTTGGATAAAAAATTATATTATAATTACTCGATTGGACCAAAATTTTATATTTAAGCTTTCTATTTTTTTTAGTCTTATACATTATTAGTGAAATTTTTAAATTTTACAAATAAAATTATTAGAATGACACAAATTTTTAAATATATTAAAAATAAAAAAATTAATTAAAAAAATAAAATATATGATAATTTTTTAATTTTGTTTGTAAAATTAAATTGTTAGTGAAATTAAAATTTTTCATTATGAATATGTAAAAAACTATTTTTTTTTTTTTGTGTGTGTCCATAAGCTCACTGGTCACGTTTCAATTTTGGAACTTTTTTCAATGTGATTTTGTTTTTCTTCTTACCCTTTAACATAGGGCAAGGTCCCCTTCTAATTTAAATGGAATATTTTGGAAGAAACACCAAGTTGAACAGTCAGGATCTCATCTCTTTGGATTTGCCATATGCAATAGCTGTCAAAATTGATTAATAAATTGAATTTCTTCAACAAAAAAAATCATTAATAAATTGAAAATTCTAGCATTATGAATAAAGACAATTCAACCTTTTTGGCTTGATGGTTCAAGTATCATATTTCATGAATAAATTTTACAAGTATGTATTTGGATCGTACTCTAAACCTTTTTTTGATGAACATTTTATTAAATTTCTGTTTAAAAAGGTAATCCAAATCGTCTCTACCATCTTTGTCATCGAAAACAATTTTTTTTATATACCAAAAGTCTTATATATAATTTGATGATATGAAATGGTATTAAGATGAAATAGAATAGGGAAATGGATGATATTTAATCATGTAATTTCAACCAATTGATAATATATATAATCATATTTTTAAGATGTTATTTTAAGTTTCGAATAATAAAATAAGATTCAAATTATATTGTTTATACTAAATTTAAAAAATAAATTATACACTCACGAACAAACACATTGTTAAAATATGTATTTTGCATTTGCATCTTCATAATTTTCAATCTAAGTCATGCCTAATATCATAACTAACAATAGACCTGCTCAAGGGCCGGACAGTCCGTCCGACCCGGTAGGCCTGGTCCGTACTGTGTCTGGTTAGGGCAAGTGTTTTTCTGATTCGGGTCAGTCCGGTTCGGATCACTGTTCATAGAATAAAAAAAATATTTTTTATTTAAATTTAATTATAAAAATATATATTTTTTTAATTAATGATGAACAGTGAATTCGAGCCCGTAAGCCGGGCTTGACAAAGAAGTTGAAAATTTTTCAGACCGCAACCCGACCCATGAGCATGTTTAACTAACACAAAGTATGAAAAGAACATGGAGAGGCTCTATTTTTTTTTTTTTTTTTATTTTATAAATCTTCATTCATGTTGTGAAGTGCTATACCATTTTCATAATCAACCAGCTGCTATATTATTATTCATTAGAATTGATTAATGTTGGATAATAATCAAATGGATCCTTTTTTGTTTTTTTTTTTATTCAATAAATAAGTGTGATAATCCCCTAAATTGCTCCAAAAAATAACCTTCTTTAATTATTCTGTTAGAAATATCTTTGTGAGAGATTTGGAAGCAAAACTTGGGAATCTTAAGCACATCAACTTCACCTAACCCAAAACTTCCCTGCCCCTTCAAATCTAATTATAATATGAAAAATCATAACTCATATGTATTAGAAATGTGATCTCTATTTCAAGGTTAACCTCTAATAAATTATTGTGAACAAGTGCTACAATCGTGTTTCCCATATCCATACTTCATTTTTGAATTTAAGGATTCGTTTGTTTCGTGAAAAATAATTTTTAAAAAACAAACTTATTTTTTATAAAAAATTAATATTTTTTGTTATTTGAATGATTTTACGATTTTTTTCAAATGCTCTTACTTTTATATGATGGAATTTGAATATCCAAACCAAACTATTAGAATGTCTTTACTTTCAAATGGTGGCATTAGAATGCTTTGATTTGGGCATTCCAATCTCCGAACTTTTTTACGCTTTTCAAAAGTATAAAAAATTTTCAAAAAAATTGGTTAATTTTTTCATTGATCGAAATTCATTTTCCGTTGAATAAATTATTTTTTGTTAAACAAATATCGAAAAATGCATAAATCATTTTTTGAAAGCGATTTTCTACGGACCCAAGATCTCAAAACTTTTTCACAGAGTTAATTTAATGATTGGTGCATGATCTCCTTATTCTTTAAGCAAGTTTTGATTTTTTTTTTTATTTTTTTTTTTGAAGTTTCTAATTTACCCTTGAGTCTTCAACGGCTAAGTTTATAATTTTAGTAGGGGTAGTGGGCCTGGAATAAATGGGCCATAGAAAATTTTCCAAAAGAAGAAATTTGGACCAATTTCATAGGACGGTCTCAAAAGTCTTGAAGCCCAAAAGTAGCAATAGAAGGCCTAGAATTAGATGGGCCATAGAATTACCTGGACAAGTACAAATAAAACGATAATTTTTTTTTTTTACCAAACTAATTATATGAGACAAACATCTCTCTCTTATAGTCAAAGCAATTAATTTTTTTACTTGGCGAGAGAGCTTAGAAATTTGTGTAATTGATTTATATTTTCACTATATATCTTCAAAAAATCAATTTATTAAACTTAATGGTATGACAAAAAAACTAATGAACTATTCTATATATATATATATATACACAGATCATTAAAATTTTAAATTTTAGAAACAAAATTAAAATATTATCATATGTTATTTTATATATCATATTAATTTATTAATTATTTTAAATATATATGCTAATAAAATATGTGATAATTTTGTAATTTATTGGTAAAATTTAAAAAACTTTATTGACAACGTAGAAAATAATTTTTCATACTTAACATTTAGAAAAAAATAAAGTTAGAAGCATATATATATATATATATATATATATATATATATATATGATCAAAGTTAAGTTATCTCAGATTTATTTTTTGTTTGAAATAATTTTAAATATATATTTTTTAAATCAACATGATATATTTAAAATTTTACTTTCGAAATATTTCATCGAACCCTTAGCATGCTCGAAATTGATAATGCATATAAATAATGATATATTAATATGAGTAAAACTCTAAAAAAAAAAAATCGTATTCCATATATTAATATATATATATATATATTGTTCATATGTAAAGCGTAAAGGAGAGATGAAATCATGGTAAGCAAATAAGTGTGATTATATATATATATATATATATATATATATATATATATATATTATAGTAGATTTGTTTGATTGATCAGATTTTTTCAGAGGTTTGGTCTGAAGTCTGAACCCACACGATTCTCATTCGTTAATGGACGACAAAAAACACAGCAGAAAAGAAAGTCTTCCGAATTCAGATTTTTTTTTTTCAGCCTCTCAGAGGGAATCATATATGAATTATATCAGACGTCTCTCTCTTTCTCTTTCTCTTTCTCTTTGCTTTGCTTGGATTAATTTTTGTGAGTTACGAGGCAAAAGCCAGCCAGTAGCTGCAGCAGCCTATACCACATGTTTTGCTTTCTGATTGCTTTCTTCTCTTAAAAGCCTAATTCCAACAACAAAATTTCGTGTGGCTGATGATCGGTGGCGCCCTCCTCATCTTACGTGAAGACACCTCATCTTTCTTTATGCAAAATTGCATAATTTTATGGGTAAATTCAAATAACATACTGTTAATAATTAATTTATTGTTGAATGATATAATAGATAAAAATTATTTTAAAAAATAAATTATTATAAATTATTATAAAAGATATTGTAAAAATAAAATTATTTTTGATAAAAAAAATTTCTCCTTCATTTTTCTTTTATTTTTTAATTTATTTTTTAATTAAAAAATAAAGTTTTCTGAAAATAATTTTTTTTCAATTTTAAAAAATATTTATTTTAATTTAAAATTTTTTATTTACATTTTTTAATTAAATTTTTTAAAAAAAATAACATTATTTTTTCTAAAATTATTTTTTCTTTATTTTTTTAAATTTTTAAAAAAATAAATATTTAAATATTTTATTTTTTAAATTTTAAATTTATTTTTAATTAAAATTTTTAAAAATAATATTTTCTTAATGGAGGAAAAATGAAAAATAAATTTTTTCATTAAGGGTAATTTTATCTTTATAATATCTTTTATAATAATTTCTAATTATTCATTTCTTTTTTTCAAATAATTTTTATCCATTATACCATTTAACAATAAATTATTTATTGACAGCATGTTTTTTAAATTTACCCTAATTTTATTGCCTTTTTCAATTCATTTTTATCATCAATATTCTCAAGCTCCACAATTTAATTATAATGGTAGTTGATCCACGGAGCTATATAATTAGATCATTAATTCTAAACTGCTAATATCAAATAATTCTTCTTTTCAACTCAATTATACTACTCCCAGTCTATATTCTATACAAGGAATTAAGGTTTTTGTTAACAAATATATTTTAAGATGTTTTGTAATAAATTAATTAATATATTATTTATCATTAACAATGTATTAAGTGAAAACAATATATATAATAATTTTTTATATAAAAAGCCAAAACTTAAGAAAATAAGAAAAGAAAAATTGTAAATGTTAAAAATTAAATTCCAATCTTATGAGAATTTTTTTTTTGAAAAGCATGATTTATTGCAAAAAAGATGTCCTTATTACAAACCAGAGAAACAGCATGCTGCAAAACAAAACTAAGGACTATAAAACAACAAATCTGACACCCTATTGACACCAGATTTGGCTAGCTTATCAGCCTCACCATTAGCCTCCCTCAGAATATGAACAATTTCCCAGTTTTGAACCGCAGTTCGAACAAACTCTAGAGATCTTATAATTCTCAAAATCCGCCATGGAGCTCTACTCGGATTCCTAACCCAAGCAACAACCATCTGACAATCACATTCAATTATAAGTTTATGCGATAGCACCCAAGACGAAGCACCAAAAATGAGGAAGGCTTCTTTAACGGCCCTTAATTCAGCCTCAAATGCCTTAGCAGAACCAATAGATTTAGAAAAAATTGCTTTCACCATACCTTGATTGTCGCGCAAAATACCGCCAATCCCCGCAGGACCTGGGTTACCACGCGCCGAACCATCGACGTTGAACTTAAGACAGCCGACAGGTGGCTTACTCCAAGTCACATCAACACCAACTTTCGTTTCCCTCTTAAATCGACAAATAGCAGGTGACCACTTGGACTGCGAAAGCAGCCCTTCCTCACAAGGCCATTTAGCCTTGGACCATAAAGCGAGTCTAAGTCTAATAGAGTCCAGTAACTGCCAAACAACAACATTTTTCCTGTTAAAAACAATATCATTCCTGTGCAACCAAATAGACCAAAGTGCAACAAAAAAACACATTCTCCACAATTTGCTACAATGATTTGCTGGGAACGCATGCTGCCACGCAAGAAAAAAACCCACGGCACTCCTTGGCGTGGACCAAGATATACCCCAAGAAAGACAACAATGAGCCCACACAAACCATGATACTCTGCATGTAAAAAACAGATGCTCTGTAGTTTCAGGCATCAAATTGCATAGTGGACACAGAATCGGACCATTAACAATAAGACCTCTCTTGCTGAGTTCAACTTTGGTAGCAACGCTGCCTCTCAAAACTTGCCAGCAAAAGATTTCCACTTTCGGAGGTGCATAACCGGCCCATATAAATTTCCAATGATCCCATTTAAGTGAGGACTCACTCAACACAGAATGGCAGAAAGAATTAGACGAGTAAACGCCACTGTAGGTGTGCTTCCAAACAACTGAATCAAAGGAGTTTCTGAAGAGCACTTGATTTCCCAGCAGATCCAACAGGGATTCCCACTGCTGAAGCTCCCAATCGAACAATCTTCTTCGGAGGTTAACCTCCCAATGCCATTGATTATTAAGCCATTTTCCAAAATCCGCTACTTTCCCGCTTTTAGAAACAGCTACCGCAAAGACTCTTGGAAACTGCTCTTTAAGGATAACGCCTTCGATCCATTCATCCTGCCAAAAGTTAATGGAGCTGCCATCACCTGGAAGAAAACACAACCCAGTAGACAAAAAAGTATACCATTTAGATTAAAACCCAAATTTATTATATATAATATTTTAAACAATGTGCTTAACTTTTAAGACACTCGTTGTTAAATTATAAATTAAAATCTGCCATACTAAAGTTTTTAAAAACTTTTTACCCTTCACCCTTTGCAAAAGTATAAAATACAATACTTTTAACCCTTGAAAATGAAAGGAAAAAAAAAGTATTGTATTGTATTGCATATCATCAGCCTCATGCAGTGTCTTTTTCCTTTGATTTATGATATTTAATTTCTTCTAGCCATTAATAGAGAAGCCCCAAGTAAATATGATACAATTACAATTTACAAACAATCCACCGTTAATATATATGTTAATTCAAGAAGTTCAAGATATATATGCATGAGTTTTGGATATGGGCAATCGACTTGTCTTTATATATTATACACAAAATCATACCTCTATTCTCTAAAAGTGTAATACACACACATGAATATGATAATTATATCAAATTTCCCAAATATATAAACACATATTAATTAATATATTCATCACTGATCTCTCTCTTTTCTTAATGAAATTAAAACAATATAAAAATCTAGGCTTGAAATTAAAAAAGAGTCAAATAAAGATATTGATCAATCATGGTTTTTTTAATAGAACTTTATGTTATAAAAAAGGAAGTTCTATGGCTTAATTACTTAAAACAAATGCCTGATAATGGTTTGTTTTCAAATTTCATATGGGTAGTATATATGAGTTTCTTGTAGGTTATATGAGGAATTCACAGTACGTTTATTTGACCAAAAGATCAAAACCAATAACATTTCGAGTTTTGAAGTTATCAACAGTGAATGGAGAGAGATTCAGAGAGAGTTATTGCTGATTTCTAATATTAATTTCCGAGGAAAACTGTCCTCTCTTCTTGGAAGTCAGTCTGATCCTTTAAGAATTTATAACATTCAATCTCTGATCACATTATCACATGCAAGAGGCTAAATTAATTAATTAAGTTTCAGCTGATTATATATATATATATATATATATATATATATATATATATGTATGTATATATATATGTTACTATATATAAACCAATTGAATATGTTTGATCTTCTAAAATCAGTTGAAGCATTACTTTGCCCAGAAGCAAATAGGATCCTTTGATCTTCAAAGGAGTTTCCAGGATCAAGCCTTCTTGACGAAGTAAGATCCCAGGAAAAAGCTATTTAAAGAAAAATAACAAAGGGGGTTGAGAAACCAGAGAATCTGAGCCCCGGCGCCGGCCCTGATCAGAGACAACTTTGGTTTGTAGCCACCTGCTTTGGGGCGACTGGCTGAGGGACAAACTTCAGCAAAACCCTGGCAACTCTAATAAGCTTGAAGAATATAGTATTAAAATTTTGATGTGGCAGATAACTCTTTTTAACTCTCTTCATGGGATTCCTTCATTTGATGAAGTGCCATATTCTAGGCTTCTGCTCTTGCTGCATGCAATGATGTGTGCCAATTTTTTTTTTTTGGATTCTTATGTTAAATTATTATTTAATATACACCATGGATACAGTTTTTAAATGACAATTGTATTTTTTATTATATATATTTAACCCTATATTTATATAAAGAATGTAAAAAAATATGGTAAATATTGAGATTCGAATCACAGGATGTCATCTTTTAAAAATGATTTAATTGCATAAATCAATTGAGTTAAATCTTGAATTATTTATTATAATTTTAAATATATAGTAAAAGTTAGGTGTCAATTTTTCTAGTCCTGTGGTAAAGTTTAAAATTGTGTATATTTTATCATTTTTTCAAATAAAAATTGTTGATTATATTTGATAAACTTAATTAATAGCAATTGTGACTTGGTTGATTGTTAAAACTTGGTATCACCAAAATATTAGAAATGGGTATGAATTTTTTATGTTCAAAATTAAGAAACATCAAGAATATTATAGTCCATATATAGGATCTAAATCCAAAACATTGTAGTAATTTGCTAGCTACCATCAGCTGCATTAAAATGGCTAGCTGAGATCTTTCCTCCTAAGTATCATGCAAAGGTTAGCCAAGGCATGGTGACACTAATTTATAGTATTAAAATCTTTTCAATTCATTAAAAAAATGTCATTATAATTTTGATTAAATGTTAAAACTTTTAATGTATGAAATAATCTATAGATTTAGAATTTTAACCTAGGTTTGACACAGGAGGTGACAAGATAGGATATCATTAAATAAACCTAAGAATTACTAATAAAAGGAAGTTATTTGAAGAATACACATTTTAATTCCTGTCCTAGACAAAAAGGTTTGCTCAATAATTTCCTAGGAATTTTCCCTAAAATAGAACCAACAAAATCTCCACATTGAAAAGAAAAAGAAAAAGAAAAAAGCAAAAATAAACAAATAAAATATTGAATGATTCCTTATTCCCAAACCAAAGTTCTGCCTACTTCCTTCACTGTTCAGCAATCTCTCTCCAAATATTAAGTATATATAAAGAGCCACCGCCCTCATCCACCATTAACAGGGAGAAGACATTCAAATCCAAACAGGAAACTCTTCTTTTCCAACTTTCGACTAATCAAGAACAAAGAACGAGGTGGGTTTTTTTTTTCTTCTCCAATCTCTTCTTTGAAACCCCCTTTTAAAACACCACTCTATCTCTTTTTCTATGGACCAGGACCAGTCTTCTTTGTCTCACCTTCCCCAAGAACAAGAAACCACCACCACCATTCCTGATCAGGACTCTAAAAGCTCTGAATCTGAAAGCAATATTATTAGCACCAATAATACTAACCCTCCTGCAGGCAGCACCAGAAGGAAATTTAAAGGCAAAGGTGGCCCTGATAATAACAAGTTTAGATATAGAGGTGTGAGGCAAAGGAGTTGGGGTAAATGGGTTGCTGAGATTCGTGAACCTCGAAAACGTACGAGGAAATGGCTTGGAACTTTCGCTACAGCTGAAGAAGCAGCTCGAGCCTATGATCGAGCAGCTATTGTTCTTTATGGTTCCAAAGCTCAGCTTAATCTCCAACCCTCGGTCTCTTCTTCATCTTCTCGTAGTGGTTCTTCTTCTTCATCTTCTTCCTCTACTCAAACTTTGAGGCCTTTGCTTCCTCGTCCTTCAGGTTTTGCTTCTTCTTCTTCGTCTTCAAATCCCACTACTACTCATCCAGCTTCTTTAATGGCTGCTGCTGCTGCTGGGGTTTCTTCATCATCAAGGTTTATGCCATATGGAGTTTATCCAAACCTTTTAAACCCAACCTTAGTTTACCCAAACATGGTAACAAATCCCCAACAAGCCTTGCAAATAATGCAACAAACTGAACCTAGTCTTGTTGTTAACTCTGTTGACCCCACTGGAACAGCAACCTCGTATACAAATCCTAATCTTCAACAAGTACAGCAGCATCATCAAGGTTCTTTGTACGAGGATATCAATTCCCTGGTGGGTTCAGTGGGTTCGAGCTTGTCTTTGTCAGATCAGACTCGGATTGAACCAGCAGTTCCGGATCCAGGTTTAACGGTTGGACTTGGATCTCCATCTGTATGGCCTTTAACAAATGATGATGAATATCCCACATCTTGTATTTGGGATTATGGGGATCCTAATTTGTTCTTTGATTTTTGAGGGTTTATATATTCAAAGTTTCTTTGGGTTATTTCCGCTTACACTGTCTTGCAGTTTTTGCATGCAAGTTTTTCAAGGGCTATAAATTTCCATAGCTTTAATGGAGAATTTCAATGGATCTTCAGGAAATCAATCAAGCTTGAACCTGGAAAATACCATATATAGATTTCAGTAGACCTTGAAAAGATGAAGAAAAAGGAGATTTGAAGGGTTTAGGGCAAGTGCAAGAGAGATTATTTTCTTTTCTATATAAATAGTTGCATGTGTTGTCTCTACACTGCCTTGATATAAGATTGGATGAAACATTGAGAGATTTTCAAGGTATGGGTACTTTGATCTAAGGCATAGGCCAGTTTTTTTTTTTTTTTATAATTATTGTTTAATTATTTCTTTGTGGAGTTTGGTGGAAAATGAAGTTCAAGAGTTTTCATTTTAGGGTTTAAGACTACTTGTGGTAGGAATATGAATTGAAAAAAATTAAATTTAAGTGAGAAATATTCTATCTTAATTTCTCATCACTTAATTCAAGGAAAGAAAATTTTATGATTTTCACTTTTTATATATATATATATATATATATATATATATATATATATATATATATATTGGAAAAAATTTGTGTTGAATGTTGATCTCAATATTTTTCTCCTCAGTTATTATTTATTTTTATTAGTTGTAAAAATCATAAAAAGGCTCCCCTAATTAAAACACTAGCCGCCCCTATTGGTTAGATATGATTATGTATATAGAGAGAAATGAAATAAGAGTATAATATAAGAATTGATCAATTCATGTTTCTTCATCAATTTATTTTGCTTGATTGTAAAAAATGATATTTTCAAAATGGAAACATGATAATTGGTACATAACCATAAATTCAATCAAATTTATATTACTTTGTTGATTATATTATTTCTTATGATCTTTAACATGGTAATTGCTTGTTTACAATATTCCAAAGATGGTATGAATATTTATGTATATATATATATATATATGTAAATTTTCTTGGTTTTATTTGAGGATGTTTGTTCCAATATGTATTTTTATTTATTTTTTCAAAATTTTATTTATAAATAATGAGATTTGAACCTTTAACCTCTATAATATTAAAGATGATCATATCATTAAGTCAAATTCATATTTTTGTTAATTATTAATTATATTTAATATTTATTTATTTAGTGTTTAAATATTTAAAAAATAAATCTTATCAAACTTGTTGGTCCAACTGATTGAATCGAGAATCGAAAGTTTAACCTGTTCGATTTCCAATCTAGTTTTTGTAACATTGGTTTGTTCTCAATTGCAGTGTTAGAGATCTGATATATGTCAAGCCTTTACATCAATAGCTTTGAGATAAAATGTTTATATTAACTAAACCTAGCTATAGCTAAGACATAATATTTGAGATGAAATGTTTTTCTCTATTGCCTTATAGTTTTGATATATATCAAAGCCTTTACATCAATAGCTTATTATAAATAAGTTACTGGTTTTGTAAGATAAATAAAATTAAGAAAGCGTCTCGTGTTTATGATTTTGTGAACATTGATATAACTTTGAAGGCACATTTTTAGGCTTCTAATCCTGAGAATTAAGGAGAAGATTCATGTTATCTTGTCAGTATTATTTGTAGTAGTCGATCTATAAAACCTTGTTTTATAGCACAGATCTTCATGAATTCTTGTACTGTTTTTCTATGTTGGTGAATTGTCTGTTAAAATAGTGCATTTTTACTGTCATGTTTTTGTGCTTGTAAGTTTCATTTTATTATCTCCTTTATAGTAACATTTTTAGCTCTTTTGCTGCACCAAAATAGCTAGTATGTGGCTGCATTTGAGAATTGAGAACATTTATATGCATATATACTACTTAATAACAATTGCATCTATATATATATAAATATAAATGCCTTTCCTTTTCTCAGCTAACTTTTATTTTGCAGGGATAAAATTTTAGTTCTTTACTTTGTATTATCTTCAGAAATTAAGTTCATGTTTATAAATTATAGTTGAATTATTTGTGGGTTTTCTAAGCATGATTTTGGAAATGGTGATGGCAGGATATTCATTTAGGCTTTTTTATTACAATATAGCCAAAAAAAAAAAAATTTTACCAAATTACCGTTACTTTTTGATTATTTCCCAAAATACGGACCTTTTTTTTTCAGCTGGGAAATCGCCATCCCCCATGGCGATTTCCCAGCGTGTTTTTTTGCAAATTTGTAAAAAACACCAAGGGAAATCGCCATGGGGGATGGCGATTTCCCTTGGTGTTTTTTGCAAATTTGCAAAAAAATACCAAGGGAAATCGCCACCCCCCATGGCGATTTCCCTTGGTATTTTTAGCAAAATTTGCTAAAAACATGAAGGGAAATCGCCATGGGGGGTGGCGATTTCCCTTCACGTATATATTTTTTTTCAATTCTTAGGAAAATTTAAAAAACATGACTCAATAGTAAATTTATTGTGAAATGATATAATGAATAAAAGTTATTTGAAAAAAATAAATGAATAATTAAAAATTATTATAAAAAATATTATAAAGACAAAATTACTCTTAATGAAAAAAATTATTTTTTTTTCTTTCATTAAGGAAATATTATTTTTTAAAAATTTTAATTGAAAATAAATTTAAAAAATAAAATATTTAAATAAAAAAAGTAAATAAAAAATTTAATTTTTTTTTAAAATTTAAAATTTTTATTTTCAGAATATTTATTTTTTAATTAAAAATTAAATTAAAAAATAAAAGAAAAAGGGAAGAGAAGAGAAGGTTTTTTTATCAAGGATAATTTTGTCTTTACAATATCCTTTATAGAGGTGCTCATGGGACGGGCCGGGCCGCGGCCCGTATTTTTTTTCTTTTCTGCCCAGGCCCGCCCGTTTAAGCCCGAATCACTGTTCATTGGAATAAAAAAATAATTTTTTTTATTTTTTTAATTAAAATTAAATAAAATATTATTATTATAATAAAAATCACTGTTCCGGGCCGGGCCGGCCCGGAACATAAATTATCTTGCCCGGGCCCGGCCCAATACGGTCCGAGCCTGCCGGGCTGCCCGGCCCGTGAGCAGGTCTAATCCTTTATAATAATTTCTAATTATTCATTTCTCTTTTTCAAATAACTTTTATTCATTATACCCTTTCACAATAAATTCACTATTGAGTCATGTTTTTTAAATTTTCCTAAGAATTGAAAAAAAAAATATATACATGAAGGGAAATCGCCACCCCATGGCGATTTCCCTTCATGTTTTTAGCAAAATTGGCTAAAAATACCAAGGGAAATCGCCATGGGGGGTGGCGATTTCCCTTGGTATTTTTTTGCAAAATTTGCAAAAAACACCAAGGGAAATCGCCATCCCCCATGGCGATTTCCCTTGGTGTTTTTTACAATTTTGCAAAAATACACGCTGGGAAATCGCCATGGGGGATGGCGATTTCCCAGCTGAAAAAAAAAGGTCCGTATTTTGGGAAATAATCAAAAAGTAACGGTAATTTGATAAATTTTTTTTTTTTTGGCTATATTGTAATAAAAAAGCCTATTCATTTATTTGTTCATCAAAACTGCTCTTTTTTACCCTTTGTTGCTTACCTAAATTTCTCATTAGGCTTTTGCATGCTGCTTGCTAGAAAATAGAATGATGCTCATAGTCATATTATATAACTTTGTAGTACTAATTTATTAAGTATCCAACAAATTAAGGACACTACTTTAATTAGGATGCATGGTGGAGACTTGATATAACAATCCCTTAATTCTAAAATTGTTTAATCTTTGTTTTAGTAAAGTAGTTCCAAAATTTTGCCCTTAATCACACAATTAAATTAAATTAAATTAGAAAGTGTATGAAAATGACTACCACACCAAAAAAAAGAGAAGCACTTTAGTAAATATAAAATCGAAGAATATATGATTCTGAGTTTATCAAAGTTGGTTTACGCCGTCACCTTTAAGAGCAGCATATAGCAAATTCGTCACCTCTAAGAGTAGCATATAGTAAGTTTAAGAACATTCAACAAGTTTGGGATTTAAATCTTAATATCTGCAATCTTTTTCTCTATCTTCAAGTCGCGGTTTTTTTTTATTTTTTATATATATATAAAAATATATATTAACTCAACCATTAAAAAATCCTTTTGGGGAAATCTTTTAAATTAAAAAAATGGATATATAATCTTAAAAAATTATATCAATGAAACGGGCCAAAATTGCAAGTCGGAAAAAAAAATTGATTTTAGGGAGATCTGGCTTAGATCATTCGAGTCTCAACTTGGTAATGTCAACTGGGCCAAATTGGACCAAAAATCGCTTAAATGGGCCAATATCAGCTTAACCCAATATATAATCTCAAAGCCCAATTTCCAAGGCCTACCAACAGCCTGGAGGCCTTTCAACTTTAGGGTTTTACGCTTATATATATAACCTCAAAGCCTTATTCTCTCTTCCTTATTTTCGCCGCAGCCTCTGTAGAAGTAGAACATCAAACCAGTGATTTTGAACTGCAAAAGAGACTAATTTTCGAAGCCTTTTCACCATGAGAGCTAAGGTAAAAACCTCAATTTCTGAGCCATTATTTTCTTTTTTGATCTTTTTTATTTGTTTTTTGATTGAAATGTTGGTCATTTCAGTGGAAGAAGAAGCGTATGAGGAGGTTGAAGAGGAAGAGAAGAAAGATGAGGCAAAGATCTAAGTAGTTTAATTTTCTTTAGAGCTAATAATTGGATCTCTGTTCTTTAGAATTTCTGTTGTTTGATGGTTTCTTTTTTGTTAAATTGTATTTTTGTTGAACCATTTCCATCTTTTTGAAAAATGTTATTGAGTTTTTTATTAAAGATTTATGCTTTTGGATGTTAATTTTTTTTATGGGTGTTACTGTTTTGCTGAGTGTTGCAATTACTTGGCAAAATATAGTTTATTTTCTCATGTTATCTTTGCAAATGTGTTTAAATGTTTACATGGAAGATTATGGTAATAGATTGATTATAGTGAGCACATAATGAGTAGTGACTAGGTTGATGAAATTGTTTATTCCTCTCTTTGTGCCATTAGGGAAGTACTTTAAGCTGTGAAAAATGGGTTCTCCGTGTTTAGGTTGATGAGATTGTTTATTGCTGTCTTTGTGCCATTAGGGAAGTACTTTAAGCTGTGAAAAATGGGTTCTCAGTGTTTAGGTTGATGAGATTGTTTATTGCTGTCTTTGTGCCATTAGGGAAGTACTTTTAAGCTGTGAAAAATGAGTAAATCAGTGTTTAGGTTGATGAGATTGTTTAACCTTATGCTGTGAAAAATGGGTAATCAATGCTTATGCTTATGAATGCTTTAAGCTGTAGATTTTAGGAAATGAAATTGGTAATCAGTGCTTATTCTTGCAATGTATAGATCAGTTGGTGACTAAATGGGAACCAATTCATTGTGATTGTCTATGTTACTTGGACTTGGGTGGGAGTGTCGTATTCAAGTATGTGTCCCAACGGGTATGTTCAATTTTTTAAAAAAGTTTATTCATGTATTTGGAGAGTCTTTGGAGGATCATATCTCCATACGGTCATACTTATATATGAATATGCGTCGGATACTTTAAAAAAAATGAAAATCTCCATGAGAAGAATAAGTGTTTGTGGTCGAGTGGTCATTAATGGCTAAATCACTCTGAACCTGTTCTAAAGTTGTCTTTGTGCAGTATAGACTATAGAAATGGTCATATAATTGTAAATGCTTGGTTTTATGCGAATCAATTGTTTTAAGTACCTATGTTTATGCCTTTAGACAGTTTAAGAAAGTAAGCTCCTCCAGGGTTTGAAATTGTGTAAGTCCTCCATTTGGTTATGGTAATTTTAACTTGAGAAACAAATTAAGTTTCTTGTCCGAAGGCAATGAATCAAATCTTACTTCGGTCTTAGTTTTGTGAAACCATGAATGTATGAGAGATTTTGCAGCTATGCCTTGCTTAAGACAGATTATTATTTTGCTTGAAAGTTAAGAGTTGAGAGTTGGCATCAATTCAATCCAATCCAACGCTATCTAAGGGCATGATAAATTCAACATGCTCCCCATCAGCTTATGGGAACTGACCATGATTCTAGTGTTTTGTTATTTCCTAAACTAAACCATCTTATTTAGTGATAATAGCGGGTTAGATATTTATTTTTTGTAATATTCGAATCCGTAAAACTGTTTTAAAATTTGAATTGGTTTATTATTCGTATTAAATTAGCATAATACTATCCAAATCTAAATCCAAATTAGATAACATTATTCGTTGGATATTTTGGATATTCGAATCCGTTAAATATTCGAATTTAATAAGTCAAAAAAATTAAATAAAAATTAATTTTAAATTCAAATAAACAGATAATGAATTTAGATATTTAAATCCGTAAAAATAAGTTCGAATTCGTTATTGTATAAGTAATGCAGATTCGGATAATAGACATTCGATATTTCATATCCGCATTCGTTTCGAATATGCTGCTGATAGTAATTATAATATCCGAATTCGCAATTTATCTAAATCCATAATATCTGAATCCGTAAAAATCGAATCGAATAATTATAAATATCCGAATCCGCATTATCTATAGTTATGCAAATCTATCATGGGATCTTTGAGAACTGGATGCACTAGACCGAGCGCCACGAGGCTCTAAATCCTACCAAAAGGTTAATAGGCAGTAAAGCCAATCTGGCCAGCCAGCCAGCCAGACATTCAACAGCTCCTGTAAATCATAATCTCTAGGTGTTCAGTTCATTCATAATCACATAATAGAACTGCAGCTGAAAGTAGAAGAAAAAAAAAACTATTGAAAATTCAAGAAGGGACAGGAACAAACTGAAAGTTTGGGCAATAACAATACTTACACTATTCTCAAATAGACAGCAACTTAGTTTTAATGAAGCAGTTAATATCATCTTAATGGCTGTTTAGCAACACTTGGGAGATTTCATTGCTACAGGCGAAACAGAAATGTGCTAAGCTAATCTTCTCGTTAAAAAAGAACCGAGCTCAAAAGTTTTAGGAATCTATCTTGTTTCGATTCTTCATTTTTCTTAAAGTATTCGTGTCCGACATCTGTATCCGACGCATATCTAGACATGGATATGAAAATATGATCTGAACCCTCCAAATTCATAAAAATCTTAGAAAAATTAAACATACCCTTGTCGGATACATACCCTTATCCGACACTCACACCCGAATCCGAGTAACATAGTTAGGAATTACCTAACTCTTATCATGTTAATTTAATTACTTGGCTGAAAAGATTTGAAGAAAAAAGAATCACAAAAGTATACCAGGCCAGAGAGGTTGAGCATTGATAATAAACAATCATTCACACAATTCTTTTTACATTCATGTATAAATGGCTCATCTAAAAGTAAAACTTTTTCTTTGATCGAAATTCAGGATGTCCCTCCATCTTCATTTTATGATTGATGAAAGATTAATCTTTGTTCGGACCGAAAAATGTGATGATAAAATCTTTCCAACATTAACGACTCCCAAAATTGGTGATGGAAAAGTAAAACTTTGCCATATAACACTTGGGCATCTAAGTACTTCAAATCAAGATGCCATGTGATCTTCAGCTATGTTGCTCCGACTCTTTATCTTGAAGTATCCGTATCAGACACCCGTGTCCGATGCATATTCGGACATAGGTATGGGGTTATGACCCTCCAAGGACCCTTCAAATACATGAAAAACTTAGAAAAAACTGAACATACCAATGTCCGACACATACCAATATCCGACACTCACATCTGAATCCGAATAACATAAATCTTTAGTACTCATTAAAATGTATGGCCCCAACGTTCCATACATTACTGTGCTGATAAAAACAAATGAAAATATAATGACAAATAGATCGTTTCCCCCTGGAAACTGAAAAGTGAGACCTTTGTTTTGGCATTCCTCGTTTGCTGTCATCAAACAAATTTGTAGGTGCTTCTGGAAGACGAGATCTTTTTTTTCCCTTTATCACTTTCTCTCATAGCATCCAATACTTTACTCCCCATCTTTGATTTAGATGGCTTTGATTCTGCATAACGGCTGAGAACCCGAGCTGCCCTTAATCTCTCTTTTGCTGTTAGTGTTGCTTTTTGTTTGTTGTTTTGGACTGCAACAAGTTGGGAGATTTTGATGCCTCCTGCTTCGGATTTGAAGAAACCATTGAACCATTACTACGTCAAAATTAATTTTAGACAATATTTTTTTATAGTATTTCTCAAATATTGTTAAAAATAGCAAAGACAACACTTTGACAGCATTTTGCATATTGCTGTTATATATTATAATGACCAATAATTACAGCATTTTTAAAATTTTTAAAAGCATTTTGACATGTGCTGTTATAAATCTTATCATATAAAAATACTTTTAGTAACACTTATAATTGTTATCATTGAGATCTTTTGCAACAGATGAAAATGCATATAAAAAGTCATAAAAAATTGTTATAAAGTAAAAATAATAGCATTTTGATAAGTGTTATTATACATATGTAAAAATGTTACTAAAGACATAAGACTGCGGCCACATATATAGCACATGAATGAATGCTATCTTATCTTACAACAACAGTTTTTTTTTTTTTTTTAATTTTCATACCACTTCAAAATGTTGTTATATGTCAAATTTGACTTAGTGCATTATCAATATTACTATGTCAAATTTGACTTAGTGCATTATCAATATTACATCTCCCTAGTCGGTCACTGTGTGCAACTGAAAGACATAATCCCCATCTTTTTTGCTGTATATATCCTCCCCCAGAACCACACATTTGCAAGGGAGATGTGATAGGGTTGGCCTTCTTAAGTGCTGAAGCTCCAACAGAAGATCTTGAGACATACTGATATATATACTTAAATTGCAACATTAATTGGAGAAACGCTTTCGAAATAATCAACGGGATAGAGTCACCATATATATATATATATATATATATATATATATATATATATATATAGAAACTACATTAAATTTAAAACAAAAAAGATATGCTGGTCAGTAAAGTAAGGATAAATAAGTTTTTTGTTTTTTGGCCAATCAAAGACAAATAAGTTAAATCCAGCAAAATATTAGCATAGAATGTTATCAGCAGGAAAATACAAGCCAGTCTATGGAGTAACCAGTCAAAATAATGTGTACTATAACCCAACAAAATTTGACGAGTTATTAAAGTTAAAATGAATTAGGCTAAAATCAATAATCATCCATAACATTAAGATTAAATAAAAGAAAAGAAAATCAAACTAAGAAAACAAATTCTTGCATTAATCTAGTTTTTTTTTTCTTTTTCTTTTTTCTTATTGGGTGTTCTAAAAATGTGTTTAAAAAGTGTGATAAAAAATTGTAATTTAAATTTTTTTTAATTGTTTAATATTATTGTGAAAAAATATTGTGAAAAATTGAAATATCAAAAAAAAAATATGTTTAAAATAATAAAAGTGTAGAGATATGAGAATAATAAAATTATTTTATCGGAAAGTCAACTTTTAAAACTCAAAAACTATAATTTTTGACTTTTTTATTTGATTTTTTAAATCATGATTTTAACAGCAAAAAATCAATTTTCTGATTAACATTACGTTTACGATGAAAAATGGTATCAGAAACAATGCTAAACAAAGCCTAAGAAACTCAAAACAAGAAAACCCAATTGCAAAAACAATCCAAAAGAAGTTTCTATGGCATAATAAAAAGCTAGCTTTTATAAAACAAAGAAATAAATCCCATTAAGAATGTTCCACTTCCAAGAAACTGTCTAAAACCTGCATAGAGAAATGAAAAGGCAAAAGTAATAATAATAAGAAGAAGACATTGATTTGGTTTTCTTACCTTAAAGTTGAAGCCGAAGATTGAGCGCTAGTTTAGCATTGTTGTTGGAAAAAGTTTGGATTGAAAAAAACTCGAGTTGGAAAAAGTGTGTTTATAAAGTGTGGTGAAAAAGTGTGGTTTAAAATTTTTTAAGTGTTTAGCATTGCTATGAAAAAGTGTTGTAGAAAATTGAAATGTCAAAAAAAGATATGTTTAAAATAATAAAAGTATAGAGATGTGAGGATAATAAAGTCATTTTATCCAAAAGTCAGCTTTTAAAGTCCAAAAGCTATATTTTTTGGCTTTTTGGTTTGGCTTTTCAAACTATGATTTCAACAGCAAAAGTTAATTTTTTTTATCTGTTTAGCATTACATTTGCGATAAAAAATAGCTTTTGACAAGCTGTGCTAAACGAATCCTGAGTTTAGAGAAATAGCCATGCTTTGGTGGCAACCATAGAGGAGAGAAGAGAAAATCTAAAAGGTGCGTTGTGTTTTTTGTGGAGATGAAGTAACGAAATCAAAAGAGATCAGCTGTTTGATTTTAGCACCACCGCCTTCAGTGAGAGTGAATGGCACGCCCTGGCCTTTTGTCTTTTTTCTCTTCTTCATTTTTTGCCTTTTTTTTGTTTCTCATTAAAAAAAAAAAACACTTGTCTAATCATTTTAATTATTTTCTTACATGGAAAATAAAATAAAAAGAACCGAAATTATAATATTTTATTTTCATGATATTGAAACAAATAAAAAGGAAAAAACAATTTCTTTGTAAATTGGACGTACATTTTTGGGAGCACATTAATTTTTATATATTTATCAATTTAATGGTAAGAATCACAAAATGAAGTACGATTTTTTTTTGAAACAATAAGTAAACTGTATTTTTCTGTTTGATATATTTATTTTTTAATAGAAAAAAATTATCTGGTTTATTTCACACTAAATATATATTTAATAATATAATAATATTATAAAATTGTTAATTGGTTTTTTGCCTAGTTTAATTCAAAGAGAAGGTACAGGAAAGTTTCCTTAAAGGGCCTTAATTTGGGGTATTTCTGCTTTGCCCCTTACTGTTTACATTTATCAGAGCCGAAGGGCTCAAACATGAGATTAAGAACATAAAATCAAAGACAATACTAGCCTTCGAATTCTGTCAAATCAAATGTAAGTCATAAAATAAATTTCTGTTTCCACTTTAAAAATGAAGCAAAGAGAGAGAAAAAGAAAACAAACAAACAAACATTTGAGGAACTAAGGGGTAAACAAAGTTTAAATGAGAATATAAAATTCGGAAATTATGATCGGTGTGATGTGTTTTCGTATATACTCGGTCGATTCCAAAGACCGAAAGGAAATAATAATACTACAAATATGCATGAAATCCTCGACTTGCCCTTACCCCAAAAACAAAAAAAAAAATGGCTTTTCCTACAAAAAAGAATATTACAAGACATATCACACCCCATCAGACGAAGGAACACAAGGAAAAAAAAAAATTAGCCTTTCCCTCGGAGCAACAAGATGGATCCATTGGCTAATAATAAATCTTCAATCAAACATACCTGTTAGGACTTAGTAGCTGCCCATTGGTGGCATGCCGAAAGGCGGCACCGGAGGCATTCCCATTCCTCCCATATGTGGTGGAGGAGCAAAACTTCCTCCCATATTTGGTCCTCCCATGCCCGGCATTGGCGGTGCGGGCAAGGCAAGAGGTAGCAACTGAGCATACATGTTCTGCAACATAAGGCATTTTAATCAGTTAGTAAAATCGTTCAACCCACCCATTGAAGATCTAGCAACTCTCAGCAGGGGTAGAGAATAATTTTCACGAAAACAGTGTTGTAGACTATGTTGTTCCGACTCTTCATTTTTCTTTAAGTACCCGTGTCCGATAACCGTGTCCGACACATATTCGGACACGAGTATGAGGATATGATCCCCCAAAGACCCTCCAAATACATGAAAAAACTTAGAATAAATCAAACATACCTGTGTCAGACACATACCCATGTCCGACACTCATACTCGAGCCCGAGTAACATAGGTTGTCGAATCACTTTGGAAGTTATTATACCTGTTGTGCAATGACTTCCTTCTCTTCCTGCTCTTTAGCCTTTACTTCCTTTTGAGCCTCAATCTTGTGCTTGATAAGTTCATCAACTTTGCCGGTATATTCGCGGATAAACTGGAAAAATACGAGTCAAATTAGGTTTTAACACTACATCTCGAAACCAAAAAGGTCAGGGTAAAATGGGAAGGCGAGGTAAGATCAATTATCAAAGCCTTGTAGGAAAACAGTACGAGACAGAAAAGCCTAGCTAATAAAACCCCCCAATCAAATGATGATACTGAAAGAAGCAGCAAAGAAATCACCTGCAACAGGTACGGGAATGCGAAGTCAATCATATTGTTGATCCAGGCTAGCTCAAGAGCAACATCTGGTCGAATTAAGTCATAACAGACAAAGAGGCACGACGCGAAACATTCCTTCTTGCCCTGTATAAAGAACATCAACACCGAAATTATATCCACTTCAAAATAATAACCAACATTTTCCTGTAAAATAGCCGAAGAAAAACCACCATAGTGCAAAAACAAGCGTGTTAAAAACTTCACTCTCCGTGTCCTATAGTATGGTTATCAAGTAACTCTGATTCATACTTGCACCCTAGAAGAACAAGTGAAACAGAGCAACCTAACGTAGTTACATGTACTGGTTGACCAAGGTGTAACTATATTGCTCCGACTCTTCATTTTTCTTAAAGTACCCGTGTCCGACGCATATTCGGACATGAGTATGGGGATATGATCTCCCAAAGATCCTCCAAATACATGGAAAAACTTAGAATAAATCAAACATACCCGTGTCCGACACTTACACCCGAGTCCAAGTAACATAGAGGTGTAATGCCATATGTAGGAATGAGTTGAGTACCTGCTCAATGAAGTAAACAAGCAACTCCTCAGCAAGTTCACGGTCACCAGACTGTGAAGCTGTTTCCATTGCATCTTTGTAAAGGTTGTCTTTCTTTGACAAGGCAATGGACTGCTTCCATCTACCTGCCTTTTTGTAAATGTATGCAGCAACACGCCTCATCTCAAGCAGCTCATGTTTCTCAATCTACTCAAGCAATTTGGAAAAAATATTAGAAACCGACCTAACAGCATATAAAAATGTAAGAACTACAGTAATTCACCTTTTGTGCAAGGCCAATCTGATCAAAATTATCGTGCAAGTCAATAGATTCTCTCAATCTATCATAATCTTCTTCCTCTACATAAATCTCATTCAATGCCTCATTTACTGCTGATACATTATTGCTCTGAACAGCAACCATATATGGCTTGACAAGACGCAGATGACCAGCCTGAAATTCCAGGAGGAAATAATTGTCAACCCAAAATGAATTTAAAAAAAAAATACTAAAGCAAGTCAGTAGTATTTATTTCAAAATTATATCATTTTTCTGCCAAAATTGAACCTTTCTCATAATGTCAACAACACGAGTATGATCCACACGAAGTGCAAGCACGTTCAACATATCATTGATGAGATCAGGATGTTCTTGCAAGTAGAAGTGGACAGCCTTGTAATATAGCTCAACATTAGCAACTTTGACTGCAATATCTTTGAACTGCATATGTTCCCATGCTTCAGGAGAGTGGTTCATCACAGTAGTTGCGGCATTATCGAACTCGTCATATTGGATATACAAGTAGGTAAGTTCCTTCCAATGCTGCTGCTCATCACATGCTCGAATCAGCTTGGGAATATTGAGACGAGTAGAGAACAATTTAATGTGCTCCATAAGCTTCTCTGGACGATATCTGGCATACAAAACTCCCAACTCAGTAAAGATCCCCATGTGTGCACGTTCCAATCCTAAACCACTCTCCATGAGAGAGATTAACTCATTGAAGCATCCCCTATTCTGATAGTATTCACTCACTTCTTCCAAGTCATCCACCTACAAAATCAACAAACTCAATGGTCAAAATCATCACGGACAAATGATCTCCACCAGACAAACATGTGGAGAAGAAAAACGGAACTTTGTTGCTCGTGAAAATTGTAATTCAACATGAAAGTAAAGTCACCTGTACAATAATGTTAAGTCCACATATCTGTGCCAATCGGAATTCCTCTGCATCAACACAAGCAAAGCAAACCTCCTTCCACGTCTTCGCACTGTTTGCTTTTCGTGCTGCATCAACAGCACCCTGGAATTGTTTAAGCCTCACCAGTGTAACAGCCAACTTGGCCCAGTTAGATATAAAAGCAAATATTATTTTTGCGGCCTCATATAGGGCTTCATCAAACAAGCGATCACCAACAGTTTGAAGATTAGCAACATTTGGCATGAGAATGAATTCTTCAATTTCGCCCAGTCTATCAATCTTTGCATAGGCGTAAATGAGTTCACTGTCCACCTTGGGCTCCTTGACCTTCTGCCTAACCATCAGAAGGTACCTCACCAGATCAGGGTAGACATCAGCATCCTCAGAAGCTCGGATAACATCAAGGAACTGAGTAGCATCGTCTGCACGAATAAATGATTCAATTGCATCGCTAACCAGCCCCTCCCTCAGTTGTGCCTTTGCCACCTGACTCCAAACAGCATCTTCTTCAACTCGAAATGCAAATTCCACGGCCCGATCAATGCTTCTAATGTTATCCAATAAAACATTGACAGCCTGAACATTTAAGTTGAACTTTTTGAAAATCGCAAAAGCTTCTTCGTATAGTTGGGCTTCCACAGCCACTTCTCCAACTGCAGGTCCATCAAAATTATCTAGCCTATTGATATAATCCATAACTCTAGATGGATCAGCCTTAATAGCTGTCAAAATAAGTAGATTTTGCAGATTGAAGTTCCCACTGAATGCAGAGTTTTGGAGCACAATCTTCTCAAGAAGCTCAATTAGTTCATGGGGCAGGTCAGCTGTCATGAAAGCTTTAACAGCTGCAGAAACTTGTTCCGGACTCTTGCTTTCTGGCAAAGCAGTTGACACAACCTGATCAATTATCTGTCTTCTATATTCATTTTCAGGATTTAGAACCTTCTCCCAAAGATCACCATCCATCCTCTCAACAACATACCTGTGATCAAAGGATGATGCACAGATAAGCCACTTTAAAACAAAGATCGAAATACATTAACATAAATAAACTAAATAATTACATACCTAGCCTGCAATTTGAACAATGAGTTCTTATTTGTGACATTGATAAGTTCATCATCACATTGTCCTCTTCGGTAAGCCACAACTGCCAGGGTGGGATCACGCTTCTCACAGTACTTACCAACAACCCGGGAATCATAGTAAGGATTGGTTGTGAGGAAGTGCTCTGGATTGTTATTGCTCTCAATGATGATTTTACCCAGAGCATTGTGGACATGCACATCTTGGCTTCCCTCACTTACAAGATGCTCCAAAAACTGTGTAAGCAAACGAAGTCGATTTCTGGAAACCATATGCCGAAAAATGAGAATCACATAGTAATGACAGGGTAAACAAGGACAGAAGATGCAAAAAAAAAAAAAAATCACCTCTTCTCACATTCCTCCACAAGGGGCTCAACTGGAAGCAGAGAACGGACTGAGAGAATGAGACCCTTTATAAAATCTTCAGGGCATTCATCATCTAGCAACTGCCCCACTACCAAAGGAGCATTCCCTGGGTTCACCTATCAAAAGAAGCAAAAAAGTTCTCAATTACTTGAGTTTAAATTTAATTCATGCAGTATGCCAGTAAACATATATAGAGAAGAATATCTATCACATACCTTCTGAACATAACCTTCGATGTATCGGAGCATGTTATTTGTGTAGAGGTAGTGAGTGAGATCAGGAACAAATCCAAATCGATCACAAACATTAATCAGGGGCCTAGCATCAGGAAGCTTGGCCTCCATCAGGAAGTTCTTTGTCTTTTCAGCATCATAAAAGTTTGATTCCCTGGTCACGCGCTCAACCTCCTTTATTTGTCCAGTTTTAGCAGCTGCCTCAATGTACTTAAAGTGTATATCAGGGTCCTCACTGTCCCATAATCGGAAGTAAACATCATAGTAAGTATCATATTAGAAATAGCTAGCGGCTGTGAGAACAAAGTAAATTTCTTGTTTGCTAATAGCTTACCTTGAGCTCAAATAGGAGCCCAGGAAAAAGTACAATCCTTCATATGACTTAAATTGCTCAAAAATTTTTATGCAAGCATCAACACCCAACTGCTCACAATACTCCTTGGCAACCTGCACACACACACACACAACTTAGCCTTTGGGGATTTACTAAACATTATTAACATACCATTTACAACTATGTTGCTCCGACTCTTCATTTTTCTTTAAGTACCCATGTCCGACACCCGTGTCCGACGCATATCCAGATATGGGTATGGGGATATGATCCTCCAAGGATCCTCCAAATACATGGAAAAACTTACAAAAAATTGAACATACCCGTGTCAGACACATACCCGTATCCGACACTCACAACCGAGTCCGAGTAACATAGTTATACAACATACTTTACCTGAACAATTATTTGAAGGTTGCCTCTTAGATTAACCAGCAGAAGGTCCTTCATGCACTCCAAAGCCCATTCTCGTGAAAGAGTACCAAAAAACTCAACAAGCGACTGAAAACAGAAGGTTGGGCAGAAAAAAAGTATCAGGAGGTTCAACAGTCTCCAATTTTACCAAGAGATAAAGATAGTGGACAACATGTACCTGTGGCTCAATAGCATGTGTATTCACGATGACACGTTTAATATCGGGCAACTCGGTGTAATGCTGCAGAAAAGGTGTTACATTTAATCAAGGAGATATTATTAATTCAGTTTAGAATATGACACATTATGGAACACGTATTAATTTTAACAAGACAATTACCTGCAGAGCTCGCACAAAGAGACCAGCTTTCTCACAAAGTTGTGCAATTCGGGGACGATCATAGTGACTGAACATTCCATTTGCTAAAATGGCATCAGCAACATTTGGAAAGGTTACTAGATTGATTTCCAAGACCTGCATAGAAAAGAATTTTATTAAACTAAGTATATTCTTTTCAAAAAATAAAATCAAAATAGATTAGCTTAACCAGCACATTAAAGAAATAACCTTTGTTTGTAGAAAAGCATGCTCCGGCAGATTTGGCTTCAAAACATCTAATAGAAATGCAGTAGCCTCCCGTATCAAGTTCCTCTGAATACAAAAGGATAAGAAAACAATCTTATGTATTTTGTATAGAAAAATAATATTAATTTCACAAATAATTCCATAAGCGGCAGACCTGAAGAAAAAGATCGGTAATGGTGTTGTAATCAACTGGACAACCTCCCTCCATTTGAGACATCATCAATGCAAAATTAACAGCTCCCTGCAAGCAAACAACAAGTGATAACTCATCTCCCTCTAAAAAAGTAGTTTCTCCATGAAAATTACACAGATCCAATCCCATCAAAAAGTCCATAATACTAACATCTATTGGTCGGCAAACAATAAAAAAAAAGCTTTTAAATTAATCAAAATATTCATAAAAGTTGACTTAAAAGGCTTTAATGAAGAGACTTAACACATTTGAACATTTTTAACCATTGCTCATATGATTCGACATGCTTCAACGCCTCAAACACTGAAGAGTACAGAAAATGGAAACAAACCTGTGGATCTGTACGAAGAATTGTTTGCAGAAGGAACAAGTAGTCAGGAGTGTACCCAACCTGAGGAAACAATTTAGTCATGAATATTCACCAAAATGTAAAGAACAAGTGGGAGAAATAATCACCCAACTAGGTTGTAAACACGGAGATCACACATCATCACATCACACCAGAAAATGCCAATACAAAAAAATGCGGCAATCACCTGCTTTGAGTAAATCAAGATTTTGTCAAACTCCCTCCGTTCAGCAAAAGCTGCGACAACTTTTGGAGTTGCCCTAGCTTTGATATATATTTTCAGCGCAAGATCATTATCCACAGTCTACAACAAAAGCAAAGTGACAATAAGGCAAAAAAAAGAGTCAAATTCGTCCCACTTTTTTGAAGTAGAAATTTAGATAAAATTGAATAAGATACTAATAGATTTCTAATCCAATGGGAACAAATCAAACCTTCACAAGGTCTCCAAGTTCCTCACTGCATTCCAATTTATCTTCAGCCAACCAATTCTCCAGAAGATTCTTCTTGTTTTGGTTTACCACAAGCCGAGATAATTCCAATGACTCAAATGCGTTGAGCTTCCCTCTAGTTAAAAGTGTACCAAAGTACTGCAACAGTGGCGGAGTCTGCCCAGCTTGCACAGGAACACTCTGCAGCATTCGGGTAAAGGATACTGCTTCAGATAAAATCAACACAAACACAAAAACCAGTATCTGCATGATCAAGAAAGCAAAATGAGACCTGAAACTTGGCAACTGTATCAGGTGTGCGAAGGATCCCTTGTGGAGACTCTGCAGCAAGCTCAGCAGCTTCTTTATACTTTGTCTGAGCAAACAATTCTTGAAAACGTTGGACAACCTGAGATATCCAAAAATACAGTCAATGTCCTAGTATATATAAAGAACAAGGATCTGAATAAAATAACAGATAAAATTGAATAACTTATATTAGATGGTACTGTTAACAACATGCGACATCAGATATGTCAAACACTAAATCTAATCATGCAATAACTCATAAAAGAACACAAATAAAAAATTGGAACTAAAGTAAATCAAGAAACAAGAAGATAGCATGTCTTCAATCTCAGCATTGCAGCAAGATTGAAGAATTGCAGTGAGATTGAAGAAATCCCACAATCCATGAAGGAAGTTACCAGAAACGTATCCTCCCAGTTAAAATAGATTATTCCTTTAGATATTATTGTCTGGCAACTAAAATCTATAGTTGATAATATCAGGCTCTTACTCCTCAATTATCATCCAAATGCAAAGGTTCACAAACCATAGACCATAGGAATATACAAATCAATCCACTTACCAGGTTCTCTGCACCAGGAAGGTTTCCTCTTTTAGCCAGATTGACAGCAAGCTCCAAATTGTTCAACTAAAACAGAAAACAACCAGAAGAAGTTGTAAGCTAGCATGTCTCACCTTACTGGTACCAGAAAACAAAATAGAAAAGCCATATAACATACTTGACCGCTAACAAATGACACTATTGTTGCTTCATTTACAGTTGCCAGCAACACCTGACCTCGCCTGTTGATAGAATAAAACCCCCCAGCTGCTGAAGCTTCAGAGGTTAAAAATATTGGGTCTGGACTGATTCTATTTCTGTATACAGCAGTCGCTGTCTCTAAATCATAAACAAACAGCAGCCCAAGCTTGGTGATAACATAGATCAAACTATATTTGTGGGATATCTGCCAATAAACAGAAACTTGTCTTATTATTGGCACAATGATAAACAATTTACAAGAAAAATAATCAAAATCTAGGAAATATTAAGCTACCTGCATTGCGACTGGAAAATCATCTTGAAAATCTGGTGGAAAGAATAGATCTGCCTGTTTCTTTGAAAACGACGGCTTACCTGCCAATATATACGTTCTTTTAGAAGATTGGAAACATAATAGACCGAAGAAACACAACAGAATATTATAGCTACTATGTTGATTTTAAGAAGAATAGTTAATTTAAAGCGCTTGAACACGACCACATCACAATTTCTGACATAGAATAGTCTTGATCATGATTTAGAGCTTGCAATAGATATAAAATTCTAGGATTTGAGTTAAAACCACACAAATATTCCAAAGTAGTGTCCCAACCAACTGAACTGCCAAACTCAAAAGTCCTTTCTGATCATACTTTTGATTATTCCACCATTGGAAGGCTTAATGTCAAAACTGTTTTATTTCTTAATTATATTTTCAGTTTTTGTATTCATTTAAAAAGACCGTCAGTTTCCCCTCATATATAACAAGGAGATAGCAAAAGTATAACGGACAACATAAACTGACCTGGCTGGGCACCAAGCTCAATTATATGCAACTTTGATGTAATCTGGCCAGCATTAAAAGTCTTAGTGGCAAACGAAATAAGAATAGAAGGATTCTCGTTTCCTGGAACCTGCTCAACACAAACAAGCGCTTACGATAAGCTGCGTGTTAGATCATATCTAGCGAAATAGAGTAAAGTACAAGAAATTCCCCTACCTTGAACTGTGCAAATGAAGCAGCATGTGCTTCAAGAGCTTGACTACGCTGCTGATCAACAGAGAAAAGTTGCATGTTCCCCTTAACCAATTGTGGCCTCTAAAAGAGAGAAGACACATAGATCAAAATCAGAACTGTATACTGGCAGCAAAAATGATTTTTCAGAGAGAGAATTTCATAACTAACAATGATTATGCAAAGAACTATTCTAAAAGTAGAGACACAAAATGGGAAAAAAGAAAAAGGCAAAGAAAACAAAAAAGGCGGTTAAAGGGATGCAAATCCAAAATGACACCACCAGAGACAAAACAAATCACCTATAAGGGGATAATAAATTAATTCACAGAGCTAACATCAGCAATTTGAATCATGGGCCATACGACAACCACACCAGCTTGAAGAACTTTTTAGGCCCAGTTAGCTTAGGAAAATATTTTGAATTTATTACTTCAAAAGTTCTTTTTTTTTTTTTTGGCATACAACAAAATTTACTTTACATGTCGTACTTTTCAAATTCCCAAAACTAAATACAAATGAAGCAACAACCTCTTCTTCACAGCAAAACTAAACACCTTTAGAAAGCATTAATAGGGCAGCCACATACCTCAGGTGCACCAGGGGCAATTCCAATCAAAACCAACCACTTCTCCGAAGGGTCACACTTATAGTTTATGATCTGATTGTTCATTAAATTAGCTGTTCTCTCAAACATCTTAACAGGTTCGGAATCACCTGCAAGGAGTAAGATGCAATGAGACACATAACACCAAAGAAATTTATACAACAGATAAAAGTACATTCTAAAAAGATATTTTTTAGAGCTGAACAAAGCCTGTCATACTAGATAAGGTAACAGAATAACATCTAACCTTCAATTGACCAATGATACACGGAGGTCTGTGTTACCAGGCCAAGCAATTTTGGGCTAATCCATTTCCAAAATACAACCTGGACATTAACCAAGGACAGTTTGCTAAGCTCATGCAATCACGTTCACCATCAAGGAAAAAATGAATGTAGAGAGGCAGATAGCTAATGGACAGAGTAATGGAACCATTACAAGAAATAAAGAGAACTGAGACAACAAATAAATTTCACCTGTTCAGGCATCTGATGTGATTTCATTTTTGCTTTCATCTCTATGTTAAATATTTGCAAGTGATCTTGAGTTGTTCCCGGTAGTTGAGCTACAAAAGCAATGTCAAAGTCCATGAGCATAAAGCATAGATAAATAACAAAATCAAAGGAGAAAAGAATAAAAGTAATACTAAAGATATTGAATTTCCTTCTCCATTAAATTGAAGCAAATTACAGGAATGCCAAGCACTTTATGACTTGCATTTCAAGCATATTTTTCTTCTCTTATTGGACAGAAATTTAAGCAAATTCTGCTATAGGAAGAAACTAAAAAGCACTTAGCAGTGCCGACAAATTTTTCCTGGCAAACTAAACAAACAGATTTCAAATACGGAACCTGATAAATATAACAATAAAACAGTATAGCAGAAAAGTATTGACTACTACAAACACTGTAGTTCATATGGCGTAAGCAGCGTCCTTGCAATTAACTGGTATCACATTCATTTGTTCATTTTAGAAAGCAAAAAGCAAGTAGCAAAAAAACAACGAGAAGGAGCCTAAGCGTCAAGTCGAACAAGATTCTTCTGCACAAATTTTCCACTAAAAAAAACACTCATACAAAACTAGGTTCTTTATTATCAGCCAGAGTCTAACCTAACAATATAAGAAAAAGTTCAACAATATGGATCCAATATGAGCTCTATCACTATACAGAACAGACATTGAATATACAACCCTCAAATCAATAACACAATCAATTAGAGACATAATTCACGTGATCCAATAAAAAAAACTAATTGATGGTAGTTATAGTAACTAACCTTTCAAAGCAAGGATTCTAGAATTTGGATTCATAAGAGCAGAGTCCGCTGTAATAGGCCGTCTCAACGGCTGCATCGGCATGTTCATATCGATAATCACAACACTGTTTTGCGGTGCGGTTTCTCTCACACAAATATACTTATCAGATTCCATAGTTACGTTCGTGAATGTGATAAATTGAGGATTAATGCCAATGCTCGGCAACTGCAAACAAACGGCACCATTTCAGATCCTTCAAATTTCTCACTATTTTAAAACGTATAAAGAAAGTTTCAAACAGATCTAAGCAGATTTTACAGATATTAGATCTGATAAGGTTTATGAAATATTAGATTAAGCTTAATAATCGATTATTAACTATAATTCAGCTGAATTTTCTATAAAAAGCAATTGAATCGAAATAATGAATGAGAGGAAAAAGAGTGAAAACGAGAAGACTTACAGTTAAGACCTCCTTCATGGCGATGGGAGCGTTCGCGGCTGCCATGGTGACTCAGATCGACGGATGAAGATTCACGAATCAGGAGCAGATCTAATGGCTGAGATTGAATCTTTGCTAACAGATCTGAAGCAGAGAATTAAAACAGTTCAAAGAGAGAAGAAGAAGAGCGATCCAATCTAAGGCACTGGGAAAAAAATAGAGAGAAAAAAGAAAATTACAAGAAAGAGGAAAGGAGGACGTGTAAAACTGTGCCTTAGAGTGGTGAGAAATGAGAAAATTTGGCCCTCGGACTTTTATATAGACGCCAGATTCGGGTAAATGACCCGACCCGGAATTTCATTTTTAGTTTGATTCTTAATTAGACCTCCTCACGGGCCGGGCAGCCCGCCCTGCCCGTATCGGGCCGGGCCTGGGCAGAATATTTTATGTTTCAGACCGATCCGGCCCGGAACAGTGATTTTTATTATAATAATATTATTTTATTTAATTTTAATTATAAAGAAAATTAAAAAAATTATTTTTTTTATTCCAATTAACAGTGTTTCGGGCCTAAACGGGCGAGCTTGGACTACCCAAGACTGGGTCTGGACAGAGAAAAAAAACCGGGCCGCGGCTCGACCCATGATCACCTCTATTCTTAACAAAGCATAAATTAACGGTTGAATATGGGGAGAAGTGTTAACTGCTCAGCCTATTTATGAAAGCAAAAATAATAATAATAAAAAAAGCAAAGGATTATTATTTCCTTTGTTTTTCCGTTTAATAAATAATTAAATGGTGATGAATTTTTGGAGCCTTAACTAAGTAAAGAGAACTCATCCTTTTATGAACTGAATTAATCTTTGAAATAAAATTATATTTTTCTTTTGTTTTTCGTTTGATAAATAATTAAATGGCGATGAATTTTTTGAAGTGTTCACACAATGATAGTAGACATGACAATTTATGTGCCGTGTTAATATTATTTTTTATGTTATAATCATATTTAATGTATTATATATTTATAAAATTTGAATATGTTAATAATTCATGTTTTATAGATTTTGATGTATTTATATCGTATTCGTGTTATTTTTTTGTATCATATCATATTTTATGTTGTGTTTTAGATTTTTTTCGTATCTTGTCCAAAATTACGAGGTCTATCTTTTTATCAACCGAATTAAATTTTGTAACCTATACTATTATAATGTAAATGGCTGAATTAGTGTCACGAGTCAAATGACATCAACTGAATTGGTGAATTTATCAAAAAACCAAAATAAAACAAAATAAAAAACTAATTTGAAATATATTTATGTCTTTTATTTTTATAAAAAAAAATAAAAAACATGTTTTTTAAAAAATTACCCACTCTTACTATCATATTTTTACTTTTATAAATTTCTCATCTCTTTTAATTTTTTTTTTTCAAAATTATCTGTATATTAAGTAACTTTTTGTTTTAAAAAATGATTTTTTTCACTCATATATCAAAATCTAGTAAAATTAAAAAATTTCTTAATTTCATATTGTTACACACTATTACTTTTATATTAAAAAAAAAAAGTTTGAATAGTATAATACTTTATACAAAAACCTTGAAAATGGTAGGGTTTTTTTTATGGGATTCTCTTTAAATCCCTATTGCCTGTTGGGGTTGACTCTGGATTATCAAAGGTATAATTGCAAGGCAGCCCCAGCTTTCCAGGTCCATAATAATTCCAAAAAAAAAAAATGTAGAAAAAAGAGAAAAAGCAATAGAAATTAGGGTAAATTTGAAAAAAATATCATCAATAATACAATAACTGTTAAATGATATAATGAATAAGAATTTTTTGAAAAAGAGTAATGAAAAATAAAAAATTATTAAGAACGAAATTGTAAAGGCAAAATTACCTTTGATAAAAAAACTTTTTTCTCCCTTTTCTCTTTTTTTTTTAATTTACTGTTTAATTAAAAAATAATTTTTTTTGAAAATAATTTTTTTTTATTTTAAAAAATCAACTTTTTAAATTTTTATTTACTTTTTTAATTAACAAATTTTAAAAAATAAAATTAATATTTCTAAAATTAATATTTCTTTATTTTTTAAATTTTTTTTAAAAAATAAATATTTAAATATTTTATTTTTTAAATTTATTTTTAATTAAAATTTTAAAAATATAATATTTCCTTAATGGAGGAGAAAGAAAAAGTAGATTTTTTCATTAAGAGTAATTTTATCTTTACAATATTATTTATAACAATTTCTAATTATTTATTTTTTTCAAATAATTTTTATCCATTAGATCATTTAATATTTAATAATTATGTGCTTATTGGGAATATATTTTTTTTATATTTACCCTAGAAATTATACTTTCTCCTTCCATATGATTTGATGTTTGAACAAAGCTTAGGGGAATCAAACCAATCTATACAAATTTTGAGATCAGGCTGACATGGAACCCACTGTAATTCCAAAAAAAAAAAAGCTATAATTAAATGGTAGAAGATGTTAGAGAATGACATGGATTTCGCTAGCAAGTGTGAAGCCCCTACCTTTATTTATGGGCTTAAATATAAAATTATTTCTAGTACTATACATCTATTTTTTTATTTGATATTTAAAGAATTTTTAATCTTAATCTTAATCTAATATATATAATATAATTTTTTATCCTAATCAGGTCTAAATTGGATACTTAATCGGGGTATAAAATTATATTATAAGTACTCGATTAGGATTAAAAATTCTTTAAATACGAAAATAAAAAATGAGATATAATACATAAAGTAATTTTATATTTAAGCCTTATTTATGAGATATTTTAAGAAGTGCGGGTTTGGAACCATACATAAAGTGTTGGTCTCGATCTCGCTTGATAATGTCTCTTTCAATGATTGTAGACTCAACATTGATTTTGTGTTTGAGTTGAAGGCTCTCCTCCATCAATCCATCGAGGCAAGTAATTCGTTATTGAAAATTTCTCTAACTGTATCTCATGTAGACCTACTCATGGGTTGGACGGTAAGATCGAAACCCGATTTATTTTCTTTCCTTACTCAGGTCTGGCTTTGGACGGGTCCGGCCTGGCCCGCAGGTTCGAAGTTATTGTTTCATCATATATAAAAAAATAAAAATAAAATTTTTATTTTTTATTAATATTAATATTAATATTAATATATTTTTATAATTAAATTTTAAAAAAATAATATTATTTTAATATATGAACAGTGATCTGAATCAGTCCGAATCATAAAAATGTTTGTCCAAGCCCAGCCCAATATGAACCGGTCTGTCCGACTCTTAAACAGGTCTAATCGCATGTCATGCTTTTTGTTTCTCATTTTTTTTAGGTTAATTAATATATTATATATAATAAAAATATTATATTAAATATAATATAATAATTGAAAATTTTATTTATAAATTTTAATATATTGAATAAAGATATTATTATATATAATAATTAAAAAAGGAAGTATTATAAGACATTTGTTACTAAAAAGGAATAGAGTCGAGAATTCTTTAGCCAAAAATCCTTAGACATGGATATTTAACAAGAAAAGTATAGGCCCAGGAAAATGATGGTTTGAGAAAAGTAGCCCAAGTTTGACTCTTATTTGGGCTGTAATTGGGTTGAGAGCATAGGTCAAGTAATGTTTAATCATTTTCCAAATGGGACAAATAAACTCGATTCCATAGAATAGAAGTTATCACGGACTCCATTTACCACAAAATCAAAATTCTAACAAATACATGTGAACTCGGTTTCGTAGAAGTTAAACACGGATTAGAACTCTAAAGAATACACTTAACAAAATTGATTTTGATTTAAGTTATAATTAATAGGGGATCAAAAAGATAACCCAATCTTAAAGAGTGAACCACAATATAACAAACATCATCATTGACGGAAGATCCATTTGAATGAGTATTGAAATTAAGATCTTCTTTAGTATTGCTTTTGATACAGTTTTTGAGATCAAAAGTTATTTTTCACCGCAAACGTAATGCTAAACAAATAAAAAAAATTGACTTTTGCTATTGAAATCATAGTTTGAAAAGTCAAATCAAAAAGTAGCTTTTAGGCTTTAAATGCTGACTTTTAGATAAAATGACTTTATTATCCTCACATCTCTACTCTTTTATTATTTTAAACATATCTTTTTTTGACATTTCAATTTCCTACAACATTTTTTCACAGCAATGCTAAACACTTAAAAAATTTTAAATCATAATTTTTCACTACACTTTTTAAACGCATTTTTTTCAACCCAAGTTTTTTTGAAGAACAATGCTAAACTAACCCAAGTTTCATTGGCAATCCTATGACCACTCTATTCCACAAATTGAAGAGATTAAAGGCAGTACTGAGGGCATTTAACCTGGCCATATATGGCAACATTTCAGGGAAGGTTCAAGATAAAAGGCAAGAATTGGAGAGCATGCAGATGATCAACCTGCATCAAAGGCCATCTAATACTCTTGTTGAAACAGAAAGAAGACTCTATGCAGAATTGATGGAACTCCAAAAGGCTGAGGAAAGTTATTACAGGCAGAAATCAAGGATAAAATGGCTGCAGGAGGGGGATCAGAACACTCATTATTTCCATAAAATGGTGTCAGCAAAGCATAGCAAGCAATCCATCAGAGTCCTCTATGATGATGAGGGAAGGAAGTTGGAAGATTTTGGCCAAATCTCAAAGGAAGCTGTAAGGTTCTTTCAGAAGTTGATTGGGACTGAGGACAAACAGGTCACAGACTGCCCTAGGGAGCTTCTTACTGAACTTATTCAGCCTGCCTTGCCTGCTGAAGCTAAGGACAATTTAGCTAAGGCTGTTACAAAAGAGGAGGTGAAAAGAGCCATGTTTGAGCAGAATGGGGACAAAGCCCCAGGGCCAGATGGATACACTGCACAGTTTTTTAAAACTGCTTGGCCTATTGTGGAAGAGGATGTCACTGCAGCAATCTTATCCTTCTTTCAATCAGGGAGCAGGATATCAGTCTTTAACTCTACATGTATTGCTCTTGTCCCAAAATTCCAGAATCCTAATCATATGAAGGACTTCAGGCATATTTCATGCTGCTCTGTCATTTATAAATGTATTACCAGGATCATCACTGCCAGGCTCACTCCACTCCTTCCTACTATGATCTCCAGCAATCAGAGTGCCTTCATACCAGGGAGAAGCATCTCAGATAATATTCTCATGGCTCAGGAACTGGTCAAAGGGTATGGAAGAGCAACCTTATCCCCCCATTTTGCAATGAAGATTGATCTCCAAAAAGCTTTTGATTCATTAAATTGGGACTTCATTCTCACTGTTTTATCAGTTTATGGATTGCCTGATAAGTTCATAGGATGGATCAAGGCATGCATCACTTCCCCAAAGTTCTCAATTTCTCTTAATGGAGGATTAGTAGGGTACTTTGAAGGAGCAAAGGGGTTAAGGCAGGGAGACCCTCTCTCTCCTTATCTTTTTGTCATTGCTATGAATGTTTTATCCAGACTTCTGGATGCAGGGGCTCTTCATGGAGTTTACAGCTACCATCCTAAATGTCACAGAATCAAGCTTACTCACCTGTGCTTTGCAGATGATCTGCTGATTTTTGCAAAGGATAACTTGGATTCTGTTGTGGGCATACAGGGTATTCTCCATTACTTTTATACCATTTCTGGTTTGCAATTAAACCCTTCCAAGAGTGAAGTCTTCTCCTCTGGTGTTAGTAGGACCACTCTACTTGAGATGCAAGAGTTGACAGGGTTTAAACTTGGCAAACTACCTGTTAGGTACCTTGGGGTCCCTTTGGTCACAAGAAGACTCTCTGAAAAGGATTGTTCTCCTTTGATCGATAGAATTACTCAGAGAATCAATGGCTGGGCAGCACGCATGTTATCCTATGCAGGAAGGCTTCAGCTCATTCAATCTGTTCTTTTTAATGTGTCCAATTTCTGGTGCAGGCACTTTGTTTTGCCTAAGGCTGTTCTTAAAAGAATTAATCAATTATGCAGCAGGTTCTTCTGGAAAGGAAGAGATGACTCAGCTAAGGGAGCAAGAGTCAAATGGAGTTCCATTTGCTGTCCAAAGTCAGAGGGGGGTCTTGGATTAAAAGACTTGGGAATATGGAATAAGGCTTGCATTATTCAGCACCTATGGGCACTTCTCTCTCAGGCAGGTTCATTGTGGATTGCCTGGCTTCATGCCTATGTGTTGAAAGGAAGAACAGTGTGGCAGGTTCAACCTTCCCCAGGAAGCAGCTGGACATGGCGTAAAATGCTTCAGCTGAGGGCTTTGGCTTTGAGGTTCACCTCCAACCAGAATGGTGCTCTAACTTGGAAGTTCCCTGGGAACAGATTTATGGTGGCTAAAGTCTGGAATGATCTCAGGCCTAGGCAGGACAAGGTGGAGTGGGATAAACTGATCTGGTTTCTATTTCATATTCCTAAACATGCACTGGTAGCTTGGATGGCTATATTGGACAAACTGCCTACAAAGAACAGATTGATGTCATGGGGCATGGAGGTGGATGGCAAATGTGAGCTATGTCAAACTGAGCAAGAAACCCGGAATCATATATTTTTTGAATGTGACTATTCAAAGGAAATCTGGGGGCATATACTATGCTTATGTCAACTTCATAGAAGCATAAGGAGCTGGCAAACAGAGCTGCAATGGGCAGTAAACAGAATCAGAGGAAAAACTCTCATTTCTGTTATTTTGCGTTTATCATGGAGTGCCTTTCTTTACTCGATCTGGAGGGAGAGAAATAATAGGTGTTTTAATCGCCTTCAATCCACACAAGGAGCCATCATTGAGCAGATAAAAGAGATCATCAGAATGCGATTGTTGGGGCTCAAGAACATTAGTCCTGATGAAGTGAACCGAAGATTGGATGCAGATTGGGGACTGTCTCTTTTTTCCTAGGATCTTTGTCCATTCTGGAATAGCTTTAAGTATTGCTGAAGTATGTTGCTATTGTTCCCTGATTGATTAGTGGTATTAAGTTTTGTTCAAGTATTGTTTAAGTATGTATAGCTTTAAGTACATGTTGTACATGATGTTGGATGTAGCAGTTTAACTGCTTTCTGGATAAATAAAACACTTACTTATCCAAAAAAAAATGCTAAACTAACCCTAAAAATAATGGTGAAAGTAAAATTACTTATTGTAACAATGAGATTAAGTACTATAAAGATAAATTAAAATCAATGGTGGAATATTTGTTTGGATACAAAAACAACGATAACAGTGAGATAAATTATAATTAAAAAAATAACAATTAAGAATATTATATTAAAATTTGTTTATAATTACAAATAATATATTTACACAAATTAAAACATAACAAAATAATATTTAATTTTTATTATCTTTTTATATAATTTAATTTGAAATTATAAAATTATAAAAAATTTATTTCACTCAAAAATATTGATATATATTATTTTATATATAAAAATTTATCATATATTTAATAATAAAATTTTGTTATCTACTTATTGTTATGTAATAATAAAATTCATGTCAAAAGCCAGCTAATGCTAAAATTACATTTTTAACAGAAAAAAAGGAGAGACAACAATGAATTATTTTAGTTTAATTACATCATTACTAAAATAAAGATCATTGAGATTTGAGACACAATTCATCCATTAATGGCAAAGTGGCAAGCCAGCTGCCAAACGTGACCCCACCCATCTGGTCTAACATTAACAATTCAGAAACCATTTCTTGACTTTAGAACAATTGAAGGCTGAGTTGCTAACCCCCCAAAAAATGGGAGAAAAAAAGCTAGTAAATGTCAACTTGTAGGGTTGACCATGGGCAGCTGCTACAAGTGCTCCACTTCTGCCTTTAAGAACCTATTATCATATCAGAGGGTTGAAAATGATTCATGACAAACTACTTGAGGATCCCTGATAAGGCAATAACAAACTGTCTTCATTTTTCGTAAAGTATCCGTCTTCGGCATCCGTGTCCAACACATATTTGGATATGGTTATGGAAATATGATATTCCAAATATATAAAAAAATTTAGAAAAAAAAATTAAGTATACCCGTATCCGACACTCACCTCTAAATCCAAATAACATAGATTTCAAATACGAGCAACTTGAGATCATGAGAGAACATATTGGCATGGGGGAATGATCAAGAATTTTTTGGCATACTACAATGCCATCTTGAAGTCAAAGTAATGGCCATGTCAAAACTATTATCCCCGCCAACATTGCAGCCACTGCTTCCTGCCAGGATATCCGATGAAGCAATTTCAAAAGTGTCTCTTCTAGCTCGATATCTGCAAGTTTCTGATACATAAAGGAAGACTTGCAGGTGGAGCAAAAGTTTTTCTCTGATCGCATCTAAGTAAGTTTTTACCCTAGACAGGTCCAAAAACAAAATGTTCTAGCTGAATTATCATCACGCTAATATCATCAGTTGAGCCTCTCCATGATGACAATTCAGCAAGCTTTTTGCAAGCAGAAAATGGGTTAGGCTTATCAACACCAACGCAGAAAGGCCGAACTAAATCTACTGCTTCTTGATTAGTAACCTGAAAAGGCAAGAAAAAAAGGTTCAATTTGACATCTTAATAACTCAAAAAGGATCATCAAAGGAGATTCAAAAGCCTATGTTGCTCCGACTCTTCATTTTTCTTTAAGTACCCGTGTCCAACACTCGTGTCCGACTCATATTTGGATATGGGAATAGAGATATATCCCCAAGGACCCTCCAAATACATGAAAAAACTTAGAATAAATTAAACATGCCCGTGTCCGACACTTACACTCGAGTTCGAGTAACATAGTTCAAAAGCAACTATATCAACAACTTGGGTCTAAAATATATACCTTGTCCCAAAGACCATCTGAGGCCAGGATCAAAAACTCACACTCGAGCTGAATTTTTAACATTTTCGTCTCTGGTTCTGCAATTACCCATTTTTTAAGATGTTTATTTCCGATTGCTCTCGATACAGCAAGAGAACCTTGAATTCTCCAAACACCATGGCAATAATCCACATAACCACCCTACAAATTAAACATCAAAACACAAACTTTTAATTTCACTATATCAATTTCGTCTTTTTAAAATCTTCATTGTATTGAATTCGAACAAAACATGAACACCAAGAGAAATATGTTGATTACCAAAGCTTCAATTCTGTCTCTCTCATCTTGCCTTGAAAGTTGATGATCAGAAGTCAAAGCCTCTGCTAAACCATTTCGGCTCAAAACAGCCCGACAATCGCCTGCATTAGATACAACGAGATAACCTTTATGAATCATTGCAGTAACACAACAAGAACCACCACCCACATCTTCCTTAAGAAAATCCATGTCCGTAGTTAAGTATGCCTCTCTAATTGCATCTTCAATTGCATCTCCACAACCACATCTTTTTGATAACTCCGCCATTGCCGCCTTATCTAAATTGTCTGCAACGAATTCAGCTGCCTTTGAACCCCCATGCCCATCAAAAACACCAAAGAAAGCCTGCAAAACATGAAAGCCTTTAAATTTTTAATTATCAAGACTCGCTCCAACGTATTGTCAGCTTTCACCCAAAGGGTTTCACAATTTTGTTCACAAAAGCATCTTGCAAATATGAATTTAAGTATATTTACTCAGTGTTATCGGTACCGTAACGGTATCAATGGATACGTACCGTTTTAATTTTTATATCGATCCGTATCAGTCGGTACGGATCAATATCAATCCGTACCGTACAAGATTTTTTTAATATTTTCTACGCAATTAAGGAATAAGAATTAATACAGAAGAACTGGTTGAAAGAAGAAAATTATAAGGAAATAATACCTGTTTAGAATCTCCGTTAAGATCAATAGCGACAGAGTAACGGTCTTCCATTTTCCCTCTTCTCCCTCTCTTACAATAAACAGAATACCCTTCGCCTTCCACCTGGACCTCCTCCTCTCCTCTCGGCGTCACCGCTGCAAACCCCAGCTTAACCGCCACTGGTGTCGGTATATCTATCTTCGGTGGCCTCTTCCTATTCACCACCGAAGGCGCCGCCGCGTCGGCTCCCAAAGAAAGCTGTGGCTTTGGGATGCAAAGGGATAACGTAGATTTTAACGATGACGATGATGATGATGACGGAGACTGCGGTGTCGTAACGGAGGTGGATGATGGAAGTGGAAGAGATGATTTGGGAGAGGATAACGGAAGAGATGACGGAGACGGAGGCGGTTGAGAGCCGTTGATGCGAGGAGATGAAGGGAAAGATGAGCCATCTGATTTGCAGAAAATTGGAGAAGTTGGAACCATCAGAGACCAAGGCATTTTTTTCTTCTTTTTAGGTAGCGAAAAAATGGGGAGAAAACGTTGAAACGAAGCTAAGCTACGAGAAATGAAATTTGAGGGAAAAGTTTTCTATTCTTATTATATATAGGTGAGAGAAAACGGATGGGACGGTGCGCCATGGGAGTTTGATTAAGTTTGAACTTTGAATTCTGGATTTCAAGAGATAATTTCTATAAGGTTTCGTTATTGCACGCGCCATACCAGATACGATGTTTATAGAGTTTTTGTTTTTCAATTCAGGTAGTTTAAAATTTTAATTTTTAAAATAGGATCCATTTAAATTTATTTATTTATATAAGTATTTCAATTTTCAATCCAACTCAAAATTAATAATAAAAAATTTTAATCGAATAATATTTGTTCATTATTTGATATTTTTCAACATAAACCAGAAAAAAGAAAGAACACGTGACTTCAAATTGGGGATTGAAAGAAGATGAAATCTAAATCTGTAATAAAAAATAAGCAAAAGAATTGAATAAAAATATATATATAATAATAAAATGTTTTAATCGAATAATTTTTTTTTTATTTTATCATTTGAGATTTTTCAACATAAATCGAAAGAAAAAAAAAAATAGCACACAACTTCAAATTGGAGATTGAAAGAGATGATGAAATCTAAATCTGTAATAAATAATAAACAAAAAAATTGAATAAAAATTATGTATAATAATCAAAGTTCTTAATCGAATAATATTTTTTTATCACTTACTTTTTTTTTTTAACATAAACAAAAAGAAAAAAGAACAACTTCAAATCAAGAGAAGATCAAATATAAAACAAACAAATAAACGAGAGAACTGAATTAAGAGATCAAAGCATATGAAAAAAAATTACAAATTGAAAATTGAAAAAAAAAAAACTTGAAAGGCGAATGAAAAATGAGTTTGATGATTTTGATTTTTTTAAATTGATTTTGAAGAAAGGGAAAAAAAAAAGCATTTTGACAAAGATAAAAATGTATTTACGGTAAAAAAGAAAGAAAAAAACGATTATTTTATTTCAATGGAATGAATAAGAAGCTGATATAAAATAAAATGTTGACGTGGAATCTAAGCTAATAGAAATAAAGTTTAAAATTAATTTAATTAAGAAAATAAAATTACAAAGTGCTTTTTTGACTTTTTGCGCTTATTTCATTTTCTGCCGTTTAGAAAAATATATCCCAAAATTGGACAAAATATTATGAATTTTTGTTATTAAAATATCTCAATAAATATTTATAAAAAAAAAATTTGAACACCCTACTATTTCATTCTGGCTGTCTCCATGGAGCACTAAATTTAATTTTATAATTTTGAACAAAACACGTTGATATGTTCCAAAAAAAAAAAAAAAAAAAAAAAAAAATAATGTGAACTTGTGGTTTGTGGCTCTAATTTAGTGGTAAGAATATAAAAAAAAAAAAACCACGAATACTATACAAATATAATAACGTATTAAAATTTATGTAATATAAATTATTAACGTATCAAAATTTATATAAATATTTAATATTTTAAACACAATAATAATACAAAATAATATAAACATAATATGAATACGTAAATTATCAACTCTACTATAAATAAATATTATTTATTGTTGCTTGTTCTCTTGGTGCAACTCAGTTTTTAGTCCTTCGACAAGTTAACTAAAAAAAATCAAATCAAAAAAATGTAATATTGAGCTTAGATAATAAGGCGAAAAGAGAATAATTTTGTGGTCAAACACATTAATTAATTTGCCTTGTTTATATTATTTTTCAATTTTCTAGATTTCGAATACGTATCTGGTTTTACTTGGCTGACGTCATTGGTCAAAAAATTTAGCCGTCTAAAGGTGAGAATTGAACAAATTTGTCCGGGTTGAAATTTGAATTGAAACTAATACTAACTATATAATATTAATGCATTCGATTTGAACAAAATGTTTGCTTCACATTTCATTGATTTTCGATTTATATTGTACTATTAATAACTAAATAACAATTAAGTAATCTCGAATTCAGAATTTAATCTAATTGATTCATACAGTCATTTTTAAAATATGGCATCCAACAGATTTTAAATTCGAATCTCAATATCTGTAACTCATTCTCTTATTTTTAAGTTACGATTTATTTTTTTAAAAAATAATTAAATAATTTCATTTAAGCCCTATTTAAAAGTGTCAATGATATTTGATTCCAATGGAGCTTTAATATAATGAGAATGAATTTTCATCGACTTAACTAGGGGCGTAGCTAAGGGAGCAGGCACGGGCCTTGGCTCCCCTACATTTTTCAAAAGTTGTTGGAAGAAAAAAAAATGTAAAATTATCCCCCAAAATTTTAAAACTTTTGGAGTACCTTATCCTTACTTAAAAATAAGGTAAATTTTAAATTTGGCCTTTTGTAAAATTTGTAATTTGATATGATAAATTTGGTAAAATTTTTAATTTATACATCATTCATTATTATTAATTTAATTATTTCTACCTATTCAATCAATCAAATAGATATATTACGTTAATTATTGTGTTAATATTTTCCATTCTATAAAATAAAATAAAATAAAATAAAAAAGTTAAACTATTACAATATTTAATACAAATTGTACAATACTTATTTTACTTTTTTTTTTAAATGTATGTAATCTTATATATATATATTTTTGTAATATTAAATAATTCTATGCATATTTTAATTAGATTATAATTTCTTTGACATCAAACTTCAATTCTTATTAAATTTTTTACATATGCAACATGATTTATAATATTTGAAAATTAAAAAAAAAATTATTTTGTTATAAGATTTTTATATTTTGTTTGTAATTTTAATATTATATGTAATATTTAAATCTAATGTTTTCATAATAAAATTGTTCATGGATCAAGTCAGACCAAACTCGGATAGCAAAACATTTTGCTTGCCTAGTCCAGTTCAGTCCTTCTAGCCTTTGATGTCCTTTTTTAATATTAAAAAATTATTTTTTATATTTTATTTTCAAAGATATTTTATAATTAAAATTAAAAAATAAATCTGAGTCGGGCCCAAAGTTTAAAAATCTTTCGGGCCGAGACATCGAACTAGACCGATAATTCAACTCTTCAATAAGTCTATTCGATAACAATATATATATTTCGGCCCCCCTTAACAATATTTTTGGCTTCGCTCCTGGAACTTAATCACCAAATAGGTTTTTTTTTTTTTAAAAAAAAAAACAATATGTTGAATTAAAATTTTGCGATTAATTACCACATCAAAATTGGGATTTATGGGATCATTATTCCGTCTAAAAATCATGTTAATTAGACGATTAGATTAATTGTTTTTTTTTTTCTTTTTTCTAATTGCATTATTTAAAATTATTGTACATGTTAATATTTTCATCCAATGCATTAAAAAAATGAATAAAATTATCAATTATTATATTTAATATAAAGTTATTATTATAAATAATATATTAATTAATTTTTAAAAAATATTTTAAGAACAATAATTAGTAAAACCCTAAAAGAAATCAAAACCGGCCTAAAATGGATGATAAGGTCCTAGCTTGCTTTGATGACAAGTAATTAAGACCATCTTCAACTGTTCCATTGATCATTTGATTTGGTAAATTCCACCGACTTTTTTGTATTGGAAAGTTGGAAGTTTGAGGATTAAATTTGCACTTTGTTTTCTTAATTGGGTCCAAGAAAGCGGCCACTTGATGCAAAACATTGACAAATTTTTTTTTTTTTTTTTTAAATGTTTGTTTATGCATGGAATGTGAGCAACTTCTTTTTACAGTTTAAAATGAAGCAATGCCTATGTAAATGTACTTTGTTAATTTATTATGGTCAGTTAAGTTAATCAATGTATATAGCATTTGTTAAAAATTATTTATTTATTTTAAAAATATATATATATTTAATGCATTATTTCTATTGAATTTAGAAAAATAATTTATTAACTGTATTTTTGGTGTGGTTAACATTTTTTTTATAGTAATAATCTTATATTAGATTCAATAATTGATGGTTAATTCTAGGGGTGAGCATTGGGTTTGTTCGGTAGGTTCAATTCTAAAATTTTAAAAACCGAATAAATTGACTGAATATAGAGAACCGATTGAATCAACTGACTCTAAACACTAAAATAAAATAAAAAATAGAACCGAAATAAGTCGGTTGGTTTGACCGGTTAGTTCGGGGATTGATCATTTTTTAAGAGGATCGATCTTTATGCATGTCAAGTCAAAATTTTCAATTCAAAAAGTTAAAGGATCGATCTTTTTTAAAGAGGGATCGATCCTTAATTATGCACAAAATTTTAATTATGGTCGATTTGTTCAATCAATTCGGCTACCAGATCCTAAACTTGAAAACCAGCCGAACTAACCGCTTAAACAAAAAAAATTAACCGATTAATATTTAAAATCGAACAAACCGATCCGAACCAAATAAAGTCAGTTCGATCTATTTAATCGGTTTAAACCGACTAATACTCACTCCTAACTAATTTGATGATTTTTAATAAATTAAAAATTATAACTTACTTAATAAGATAATTAATGCTTTAAGAATAGTCATTAGCAAAATGTTAAATAAATTGAACACATTAATTTTTCCTTGTTCCAACAAAACGACCAAGCACATTCTTTTTTACCGATGACTAGTCTATATATTTAGATATTATTAGTGTTTGTTACGAAAAAATTTAGACATAACTTTCAAACTCTGCCATGTCTTCTCCATTAAGATTTTGATTAATTGCTTAATTACTATTATTAGTTTTTCTTACCTTTATGACCGGACCTTAATTTCGAGAAGTAGTCCAATATTTCCGTCCTTTGATATTATATTATAGTATAGGTGAGCTCATTTTTTTTATTCCAATAAACACATCTAGAGGTGTGGATCCGTATTAATAAGTTGGTCTCGACTTGACTCGAGCAAGTAGTAAATATGAATTTTAAGATCCGAACTCAACCTGATTTTATTATATTAACAATAAATATAAATTAAAAAAAATAAATATAAATTGGGTTTTTATGTTTTGGAAGTATCATCTAAAAGAATTATGTAATTGCTTGAAGAAGATAGAGTAAGATCAACTAGATTGCGATATTAATTAATCTTGAATTTCAATTTTTTATTTAAAAAAAAACTAAATAGGTGAATTTATCAAACTCGAGTCGAATCTACCATCTTCAAGATCTCCATTAGGCCCAATGAAGCTCATATTCACCTTTTTCACACACATGTTAATATCTTCATGAAATTTCGAACTTGCAGTCATCATGAAATATATATATATATATATATGAATATTTATTATTTGAGGTGTTGATCAAATTATTTTTTCTCTTTTCTCTTAGTTTTGTGTTTGATCGATAGATGTACAAAAAGGTGGTATATATGCCTATATATTTATTGAAGAAATTACATGTGCAAATTTTACTTATTCAAAGAAAAAAAAAATCTTAGTGAATATTTTATTGCACTAATAAACAAGTAATTACTATATTATTTTCAATCTCTCTCTTATCCATCAAGACAGTTAAAATTGGAAGGATATTTACTGAAACAAAAATTTGAATTTATTTTCGTAGATAAATTAATTATCAAATAAATGAATGATTAAACATCGTTCAATGTATTTAAGTATTTGAAAATAATAAAATGCAAGTAATTTTCTTGTTAAAAAGACAAGTTGGAATCTTCCTCTTTTGACAATTAATTGTATCTTAAAAAAAAAAAAAATGTATCACGGGACAAATCTTAATACCTTTGATATCTGGATCCCTTTTCTTATTTATTTATTATTTTATAAAAATCTTTAATTATTATTTATAATCATGATTTTCATAATTAATGAATAAATGTTATACATTTATCAGAGGAAAGACCATCCAAAGCTTCATTAACGACGACTGTATTGCATCAGAGCAAGACCAACCAAAGCTTCATTAACGTGGTTGAAAATTTCCAACTAACAAAAGCCTTTGATTGTCAACAACAACCAAAAAAAATTGCTAAAAGAAATCAAGACCAAAAAAAAAGACAAGAAAATGACATCAGAGCAAGACCAACCACAGCTTGAAGTCATAAAAAAGCCGGCCCAGAAGAAGAAAAAGCTGAGCTTGATCTTGCAAGGAGAGACTGTGGTTCCTGCTGGAACTCGTGGCCTATCTTACTCGAATTCGAGTGTGGGTGTCGGACACTGATATATTTGATTTATTCTACGTTTTTTCATGTATTTGGAGGATCCTTGGGGGATCACATCCCCATATCTATGTCCGAATATGCGTCGAGACACGGGTACTTCAAGAAAAATGAAAAATTGGAACAACATAACTCGTGGAAAAAGCCTGGAAGCTCAGATACACTTTAGCTGAAGGTAATAATAGTTACAACAGTAAACAAAATTTCTTGTTTAGTTTAATCAGTTTCCTTTTGAATGAAGTAGTAACCTTTTGATTGTCTGTTTTTGGTGTATATATAAATTCAATATATGAAGGGAGGCACAAAGGAGGGGAAACAAGAAAGAAACGAATAGGGAAAGAAGGGTACCAGGAAATGGGGCGTGAAGTTTGTTGCTAGCTGCAGATTTCTTGCTATATGTCAGTTTGCATATTTCTGATAATTTACGTATTTGGGTGCTCTATTCACGGTCTTTTGAATGGTTTGCATATGAGGATTTATTTTGGATGAACATTATAATTCATACGAAAGTGTATTGATATATATTTATCTTGCATGTTCGAGCTGGTGCCTATATATGTTAATTATCATCTATTTCGTAATTTAGATGCAGTGATTGTGGGAAAATGGAAAAGAAACTGGATATATATATATATATATATATATGCTATGCATCTTCTTTTTCTCTATTCAAAGAGACTACTTTTTTCATTCCCAAATTAACGTGGCTTGCAGATTATCTGATGTTGATTTCCAGGAGTTTTTGCTTGCAAGTAATTATTTTGAGTACTTTTGCAGGTAAAAATAATCTGATTTAGTCCTAAATTCTGCTTAATTATAAAGGACTTTTTCTCAATTACAATCCAACGTCATGAATTAATTTGTTGGCATAACGATAGTCTATCAAGTGAAATGATCTTTTTTACATTTATCTAAATGTTTAAAATGGTTTGGTCTATATGCTTACTTAACTCTTGCCATCTATTTATCATCACGCGAATGTCTTCATAATAATCTGTAAGTGTTCATGGCTTTCTGCTTTTTAGGTCTATTAATTTGTCATTGTACACCACGATTGGCTCATTGGCAGAGCAGGTTTCCAGTAGTAATGTTGTTTCTACTATAGCGATTCACTTTCTATCTCTAGTTTAAAGCTAATTTTCCTTAGCCACTTTATGGGCTAGTTTAGCATTGCTGTTGGAAAAAGTTTGGGTTGGAAGAAGCTCGAGTTGGAAAAAGTGTGTTTATAAAGTGTGGTGAAAAAGTGTGGTTTAAAAACTTTTAAGTGTTTAGCATTGCTGTGAAAAAGTGTTGTAGGAAATTGAAATGTCAAAAAAAGATATGTTTAAAATAATAAAAGTGTAGAGATGTGAGGATAATAAAGTCATTTAATCCAAAAGCCAGCTTTTAAAGCCCAAAAGCTATATTTTTTGGCTTTTTGGTTTGGCTTTTCAAACCATGGTTTCAACAGCAGAAGCCAATTTTTTTTATCTGTTTAGCATTGCGTTTGCGGTGAAAAACAGCTTTTGACCTCAAAAGCTGTGCGAGAAGCAATGCTAAACGAGGCCTATGTATGCTTGTTTCTGTAACGCCCCGATCTGACATTGAGAAATTCTGAAGATCCGATATAATATATATATATAGAGAGATTTAAACTCATACTTCTGAGACGTTTCTTATGAGATATGTTGGAAACAGCACTCATAATGAGCACCGTTCCAACTTCCTAAGGGAAGTTAATAATTTTATGTAGTTTATAAAGATAATTCCCACATGAGTGGGAGTTAATGCTACAAGGCATGAAATTGCAAAATGAACAATTAACATGCAATAATAATAATAAAAAAAGGAATAACTTTTAATAATGGGAAGTTAACAAAAGAAAACAGAAACTCATTTCTGTCAAAAAGGTTGTACGGATAGATTTTTTTTTTTTCTCAATTACAACAGACAATACAATAAATCTCTACAATGAAAGAAAGAAGAATTTAGTGCTGTGAAATTGAACAATTTCCGTGATCTTATTTCCAATCAGTGAATCAAATCAAGGTTCATTATCAAACGATTCTGTAAGTTCATTAATTTAATTCCACAATTTGTTTTATTTATAGATTATATTTACTTGATAATTTTACAATAAAATCGTAAAATTTTTAAATCAAAACGGACAATACTTGAAGGGCAGTTAGTGTAGAATGTTATGTATAGAGTTGAGATAGGGGCTCATTTTTGGGCTTGTTTTGGTTTGAAAGCTTCAAATGGGGCCGCATTATTCAAAGTTTCATCCTGTTTCTGCAGCATTGGTTTGTTTTGGCTTTTGGGTCATCTTCAAATGTGTGCATCTTCAATGGTTTGGTGTACCAGCCCCACCTACGATTTAAGACAGAAGTGAACAAAATGAAGCACCTAGGAACATCTCATCATCTGCTGTTCCTTTGTTGTGTTTGTTATTACCAAAAGCACTCACATGAATATGCAAATTGAAGAAGACCTGACAAGCATTTTCCTGTCTGGTTCCTACCGTCTAATATTGTAGCTTCTACCAAGGTAGAGCTCATTTGAAATCGTTTTAAATTATACATAGCAAAGAGGCAAAGTGAAAGTACCGCAAACAGATTACAATTGAGCTCATTGGTTTACTGACATGCAAGGTTAAAAAATCGGATCGGAAGTCGAACCGGTTAGATCTCCGATTTTCGATCTAACCGGTTTGATATAATTCTTTATTTAAAATATTTAAATACTAAGTTATATTAAAAAAGATTAAATATATGTTAATAATTAATAAAAATATGCATTTAGCTTAATGGTATGGTTTTTATTATAATATTAAGAGAGGTTAAAAGTTCCAATCTCATTAATTTCAAATAAAATTTTGAAAAAACATATAAAATACATAAAACCGGTTTTTACCAATTGAGCCGGTTTTTTACCGGTTTGGTAAAAATCTAATTCTAATAACTCGCAGGACCAGACAAGCCACCGACTCCCAGTTCAACCGGTCCGATCTGGTTTTTAATCATTGCTGACATGATACTTGATCTGATGTCAAGAAGAAAAGTACTTCAGCAATTTTTCTCTATTTTCAGCCTGCAATTTCTTTTATACTAAAAAAAATACCGAGTTTAGATTGACCCTATTTAGCAATCTTTGAACTATTCAAAAAAACAAAAAAATGCACCATTTTTTGTGTTGAGGTACCTTCATATATTCACTCTAGGAATGAATCAATCATGACATCAGAAAAGGGTCGAAAAAGAGAAAATTCTGAGAGTCAAGTTTGGTATATGATAAACGTATATAGCAACTCATTCCAAGTATCAGGCAAGCCAGGGAGACACCAATGCACACAATCTGCAAATCTTGCTGGATCAGACTTTTGTTCTGGGCTCAGCAACTTACCACCAGGAGCTGCATAGATTGATGTATGTGCATCTTTTCGGTATTCGGATATGGTGGTTATATTGAGAAACTGAAGAGGTATTTTCAAGGATTGAATCACATTCACTGCAATTGCTAAAAGCTGGCGATTTGTTCCCACATCGAATGAAGATATGTTCAGAATCGGAGTTGTCTCGTTGTAACACTTGATCCCATTTATGTTATTCCAGGCAGAGCTCCTGTTTCATTTGCATACAAAAATGTTTTTAAGTAACTGTTTAGAGCTATCTAAAGCTATGTTATTCGGACTCGGATGTGAGTGTCGGACACGGATATATATCCGACACGGGTATGTTCAATTTTTTCATAGATTTTCATGTATTTGGAGGGTCTTTAGAGGATCTTTGGAGGATCATATCTCCATACCCATGTCCGGATATGCGTCGGATACGGGTCTCGGACATGGATACTTCAAGAAAAATAAAGAGTCGGAGTAACATAGATCTAAAGCAACATTTTGCTCAAAAGTTGCTTTGTATGGAAGAGGAAATTGAGTTAAAAAGTTTGAAGTTTTTTGCTTGTTTATATACTTCATATGTGTAGGAGCCATACTGCTGAAGAAAACTGAAGTTTGATTAGGATCAATATTTTCTTCCACCCATTTGGCCCATGACTTCAAAACACTCTCATATGCTATATTCTGATCAATGTCAACATAATCTGTCGCCCCATCATCGAAAGATCCTCGTCTTTTCAATCAGATTCAAAGAGAGAATTAAGAGTGAAAATTTCCAGTATTTCAGAACCATGTAAACTAAAAATGTAAAAGACAACAAAGCTAAAAGCTCAAGTACTACTTACCTATGTTACTCGGAGTCAGTTGTGAGTGTCGAACACGGATATGTGTTCGACACGGATATATTTGATTTATTCTAAGTTTTTCCATGTATTTGAAGGGTCCTTGAGAATCGTATCTCCATACCCATGTCTGAATATGCATCGGACACGGGTATAGACATGAATATTTCAAGAAAAATGAAAAGTCGGAACAACATAGGTACTTACAATACTTTCATAGTTGGGTATCTCCACCAAATATATGTATTGAAGATGAGGTAATCCACATTTTTCCAGTTATCTCCATGTTTTGAGATTGATTCAAGCTTGATTACAGGATCCACTGTGCCATCCCTCATTGTTGGAGGGTCTACATTGGATTCAACCAAAAATGGCGCCCAGTAAAACTCGAATGTAGCATTATATTCCTACAGTTGTTCAAGTAGCTGTAGTTTTCAACAAATTCTTCACTTTCTCTGAAGTTATTTGAATTAATAAATGAGATAAAGCTATGTTACTCGGACTCGGGGATGAGTGTCGAATATAGATATGTGTTCGACATGGGTACATTCAATTTTTTTCTAAGTTTTTCATATATTTGGAGGATGATACCCCATACTCATGTCTCAATATGTGTCGAACATAAATGTCGGACATCGATACTTTAGGGAAAATGAAGAGTCGGACTAATATAGAGATAAAGAATAGAGAAATAGGCAATTACCTCCATTTTAAAGACAGTGGTATAGCTTGCATAACTAAAGCTCTTCTTCTCTGGTGGGATGACAGATTGAACCATACAAACCATAGATAGCATCTGGTTAAAATGTATGGAGTCCCCAACAAACATAAGCCTTTTTCCTCTAAGTTTCTCCAGCAATAATTTTGCATCAAACCTTAACCCCAAAAAGAAAAAAGTAATCATTTAACTAAAAGGAATGAATCTATTACCTATTTTACTCGGATTTGAAAGCGAGTGTCCGATACGGATATGTGTCCGAAACGGATATACTCAATTTAATCTAGGTTTTTTCATATATTTGGAGGATCATACCCCAATACTTTTGTCCAAATATGTGTTGGATATGGGTGTCGGACACGAATTCTTCAAGAAAAATGAAAAATCGGAGTAACATAGTCTAATTACTATACTAAGTAGTAAGAAAAAGAAAGTATTTACTTGGGCAAAGAGCAATCTCTGGGCTGCCATCTCCATTTCTGGTATAATGAATCAGGCCTTCCATTCTTTAAGCAAGTCACCATGTCAGTAAGAAACTCACACTCTTCTTCTTTGTATAAAGGGTGAGATCCATTATCAAAAACCCATTCTCCTTTGAAGATATCACACTCTTCTAGTGGCAAAATAATCCTTTTATTCTCACCATCTTCATCTTCATCTTCATCATCATCCTTTTCTTCTGTTCTTCCTTGTGTTTTTACTTCAGCTTTTCCATCATTGAATTCCTTGTTTGTTTCTTGAACTTGAACATTGCTTGAGTTTGGAGATTCTTGGAAGGGCTTTTGGTGTTTGAAATCTGGGAAAGGAATGATTTTCATGTATTCATTGTATAAAAAGAATCCAAAGAATAAAGTTGAAAAAACTCCTATGGTTACCATTGGGAAGTAATTACATCTTTGGGTCATAACAACATGCTTCATTGCTACTTAAATTTTTTTTTTTCTATCAGAGAATCAATCAAGATCAGCTTGATCAATAACAAAAGGCTATGGATTTTTTTCTCTTCTTGCCTTTCTTTTTCCCTTCTTCTTTGTTTTGAAATGTAAATAAAAGTCTTTTTTTTTTTTAATGGGTGTAGGTCAACTAACTCCAGTTTCTTTGACATTGTTTAATGTATTTTAGCAGGTAAAGTTGTCCTATTTAGAAAGATTCAATGTTTATATTAACTGGTAAGTTGCCTTGTCACAATCTTATCTTATTCAAAAATGGTAAAAATGTGCTTAATTACAAGAGATTGAGAGCAGAGGTGAGGTTTAGAGAAATAACTAATAAGTTGGCTTAGGGGAATTGGGAAAAAAAAAATTGTAAATGTAGGAGATTAAATCTTAATTTTACCGAAATTCAACTTTTTTCAAAAAATAAATGAATTATTTGAATTAAATTTTAGGTTCCATCTATTATCTTTTATTTGGTATTTGGTCTTGCAATTATTTATTTTGTCATCAAAAGTCTAAGCAAGACAAAAATATATATGTATAAATAAATAATTAGGTATTGAGTATTGACCTTAACAAACTAATTACTCAATGATGAGATAGAGCCAAACGTGGGGGCAGGGAATCTTTGCAAGCAAGTGTTAATTTAATCCTAAAAAAAAAATTGGGTCTTTTAACATATATATTGACACATGATAATTTTTTTATAAATATTTTTATTTAATAATAATAAATGTAAAAAATAAAAATTATAAAATTAATAAAAAAACCAGGAAAATAAATAAAAAAAACAACAGAAATAAGTTACAAACCACCAAAAAAATATATATATATATCTTTGCAAATCTTCAGTTGCTTTTTTAATTAAAAAATTCTCAAATTTATTCAAAAAACTGTCTTCCAAAAGAGAAAAACACATATAAGAAAAGTATTAACAAGAATTCTTTAACAAAGCATATTTAATTCCATTACTGTGATAAAAAAAAATTAGGAAGAAAACAAGCACTTGCAAAATGAAGCAAAATTTTCTGATTAATTTTTAAAATAAATGATACAAGCATGTAAAAGGTAGCATTTTGGTTGAGATTTTTCTATTGCAGCTACACCAAACAGACTCAAGAATTCTTTTAACATAAATCATAGTCAATTCCAATTTGTAGTTCATCAATCTTTAAAACAAAAGAAAAGAAATTATAGGTGGTCAAGCTTAGAGGCGCTCATGGGACAGGTCAAGCTCGGACCTTAATTGTTGGAGCTAAGGTGCAGTCTATTTTCTAAATGACCTCATTTTCTTGCCTAAATCCATATTTCGGACCTAATATTTTTGTCCAAATCCTTCAAAAATATGAGCGGACTTTCGGACTTGAACGGGTAGCCCGGCCGTGAGCAGGGCTAGTCAAGACTCAAGAGTGTGAAATGATGTGTGTATAGAGGAGCTCATTCCATGTATCAGGCAGCCCTGGTAAGCACCAATGGATGCAATCTGCATATATAGCCGGATCAGCTTGCTGCTCCGGCGTAATCAGCCGGCCTTGCCGGGTCGTAAAAACCGATGTATGTGCATCTTTCCGATACTCGGAGATGGTAGTAATGTTGATGAAGTAAACAGGTATTTTCATGGATTGAATCACATTTTCTACTATCAGAAAAAGCCTTTGATCTGTGCCAACATTTGGTGGTGGATCAATCAACATGTTGTTCATCACTGGAAGAGTCTCATTAGCACACATAATTCCATCAGGACTGTTCCAATCCGAACTCCTGTTTTCATTCAAATGATGAAACAATGACAGAAATCAATTAAGTAACCCACAATTCTAATTCTAAACAATGATTGTGTAAAAAAAACTAAAAACAAGTTTTTAAGGATATATTTTAACTTCATATGAAGAGGGGACATGCTCATGAAGTAGACTGAAGTGAAGTTGGAATCAACGTTTTCTTCAACCCATTTAGCCCATCTCTTCACTACTCTCTCATAAGCTATAGGCCGTTCGATTTCATCGTATTCAACGGGTTCAGCATCGAACGATCCTCTTCGTCTTTTCAAACAAACCATTACATTGAAAATATTGTATTAACCACATGAAAAAATCTTCCTGGTTTGGATTTTTGCAGATAATTTAAAGTTCATAGTACTTACAGGATTTTCATGGATCCAGTGTTCATCCACCAAATATATGTGTTAAAGATCAAGTAATCTACACCTTTCCAATCATCTCCATTGTTCTTGATTGATTCAGGCATGATTATACGGTCTTTTATGCTGTGACTCCATGGATTGTCTGAATTTGATTCAACCAGAAATGGTGCCCAATAGAACTCTACTGTGGTATTATACTCCTATGCTAGCATTCAAGAAATATGTCAAATTCAATGGCCAAAAAATGCTTGTGGGGTTTTAATTAACAGCAGACAAACTGGTTGAAGGAATTAAAAATTGGAGTGTGGGACTTAGCATCAAAATTTTCAATTTCATTTAAATATTGGTCATTTTCCATTATCCCATTTTTTTAATGAGCACAACTTTTCATGTATTTGCATTAAAAACTCCCTTTTCAACTTGCTCCTATGTAGATTTAAAAAACCATGCTAGACTCAAGAGTACACCATAATTGTTAAATGATGTAAGGGACAAAAATTATTTGAAAAAATAAAATTAAAAAAAAATTGTAAATACAAAATTATTTTTGATGAAAAAATCTTTTCTTCCCCTTCTCCTCTCAAGTCTCGACCCTTCCTCATTTTTTTTTCTCATTTTCTCTCTCTCACTTGACCCCTATGCAAAAACACTAAGCAGATTTTTTTTTTTTTTTTTTACTTTTTTAACCTTAGAGTGAGGGTTTTTTTTCTTTTCAATCTCAACAAATTTTTTTGTTACAGCCTAGTTTTTTTTATTAATTATTTGTGCTCTTTTTTCATCAATAATGAGTGAGAAAAAAATCTGAGGGAGAGAAAAAACGTGAGCGAAGAAAAAAACTGTGGGAAGGATAGGTTTTTTCATTAAAAGTATCTTTATTTTTATAATTTTTTTCTTAACAATTTTTTTTCTTCATTTTTTTAATAAATAAATCTTGCCTATTAAACCATTGAATAATTATTCTCAATAAAAAAACATGTTTTTTAAATTTATCCAAGAAAATAACCCAATGGAAGCAATTGAGACAGTTTGTCGGCAAGACAAGGCCTCTTTAGTATTCTTGAACAGATTTTAGTTTCAATGATTAAGTATGAATGATTTTGAGTAAAAACTATACTTTAAACTTTTCAAAAGAATCTGCAAATAGAGAGTAAGGAAGAATTAAATATACCTCAATGCTGAAGATAATTAGAGAACCTGACTTTTTGTGGCTCTTATTTCCTGTAGAAATAGCAGATTGAAGTAGACAAACCATGGATTCCCACTGGTTTCGATTTAATGAGTCCCCCACAAACATAAGCCTTTTTCCACGAAGTTTTTCAAGCAATAATCTTGCTTTGAATCTTACCATACCAAAACAAAAAAAAAAAGTATCTCTCAGTAACTAATTAATTGTACCCTTTTTTTTATTCTTCAAGAAACAAGTAAAAAAAAATGTTTCTAACTGATATATACTTACTTGGGCAAAGAACAATCTCTGGGTTTCCATCTCCAATTCTGGTAAAGAGAATCCTTTCTTCCATTCTTAATGCAAGTAACTTGTTCTGAGAGAAAATTACATTCATTTTCTTTATATAAAGGATGGGTTGAATTATCAAAAACCCAGTTCCCTATGAAGAGATTACAGTCTTTTGGTGGTAGCTTAATTTCCTCATCTTCTTCCAGGATTCCTGGAGATCTAAACCTTGCCAAGAAATCTCCTTTGTAGATAAACCATTTGAATATAAGTATTAATATTAGGGAAACCAGAACAAGTAGTAGTTGATAGCTTTTAGTACTTTTATGGCTGATGTTGCAGCTGTGCTTCATAGCTTTAAGAAAAATATGAAACAGCAAACACTAAGACAAAAGATCAGAGAAGAAGAAATGAAAAGCTTGAAAAGAGAAAAAATTAGTTCAACTAACTGTTGATTCAGCTATCTGCAAAAGTGTGAGATTTGGCTTTCCCACTTTTTGATCAGTTTCTGACTACAATCTTCATATCTGACAAAGAAAAACTGATTTTGTTCAGGAGATATATGTAGAGATCTTTGCAGTTTTGGAGAAAGATTTTTCAGAAGCTCTATTAGACTTGAGAATCATGTGGTGGATAGATTAAATTAAACTATATAATTTCTTATAAATACTTGCCTCATTCAGATCTAGAGAAACCTTTAGAATATTGACTAATGCTATAAAAAAAATGTCTTCAGTCTTCACTTATGCTTTTCCTAACTTGCCCTTTTTTGGCCTTTTCCTTTTTTTTTCTTGGATATAGTAATCACTAGCCACTTATTTAGGCCATTCCCTGAAATTACGGGGTATATTATATGGCTTTTAGCATGCCTTTGTCAGTTGCCAATGGGGATAGCAATGGAGTGGGACGGAATGAATTTTATAGTATTTGTCCCTGCTCCGTTATAATACTGTTATGCTCTGCCCCACGTCCCGTTTCGTTATGGATGTTGAAATTTTAATATCACTATCATCTTCATTGATGTCGGTTACATCCATAATCGCCCCGTCCTGCTCCGCCTCATTTGATATTTATTAATTATTTTTATTTTTTTTTCAAATAATAAAGTATTTTAAAAAAATTTAAATATAAATTAAATATAAACATGTTTCTATAGGAAGAGAAAAAAATAAAGTATTCAGTTTTTAAAAATAAAAATAATAAGTTTAATTATATTATTTTATTATTCATTTAAAAACTAAATATGTAAGGGTAAAATTATAATTTCAATATTCGGGGCGGGTCGGTGCGGAGCAGGCAATTACCACGACTGCTCCATCGTCGCCTTTCAAACAAAAAAAAAAAAAACCGCACCGCCCCGCTCCGCCTCCATTGTTCAATAAAAAAAAAAACCTCTCCATTCGGATTGGATCGGTTCGAAATCCATTGGTCGGATCGAGTTTTACCATCCCTAGTTGCCAATAAGATCTAAAGTTCAAATTAAATAAAATTATCTGTTGGATATTCGAATCCGCTAAATATCTGAATTCAATAAGTAAAAAAATTAAATAAAAATATAAAATAAAACAAAAATTAATTTTAAATTCAAATAAACGGATAATGGATTCGGATATCTGAATCTGTTATCAACATAAGTAATGCGGATTCGGATAATGGATATCTGAGGTTTTATATCCGCATCGAATCCGCTGCGGATAGTAATTATAATATCCGAATCTGAATTTTATCCGAATTTACAAAATCCGAATTCACAAAATATTATAGTTGCAAATATCCGAATCTGTACTTATCCATTGTCCTCCCTAATAAGGCTCTCCAGTTGTTCTCCAGAGTTGAAATCCCATTGAAAACAGATGTTTCAACTTTCAAGGGTTTGAAAAAAAAAAAACATGGCAAATAGGCAACAAGTTGTTGAAGTTAACCCGAACCTCTGAATCTGAACTCGACCAATGATCTGAAATCAAAATAAATGGCTCAAGTTCGGACGACTTGAAAGTCTAATAAAAAATGATTCAAAATTATATTGATTTAATTTTAATAAAGTTTTACTTTATTAAAGTTTTTTCTTTTATCAGAGGCTGTTTATATATATATATATATATATAAATAAGAAAACAACATAGAAAATACTGTGAGTCCTTGACTTGCTTTAACTAATGGCACTGCACTGGCTTGTCTTTGCTAATATTTTCTTGTCTGTATAATGGCTGATGAGGCAGTTTTTTTTTTTTTTTTGATAAGTAAGGTGTTTTTATATATCCAAAAAAGCAGAAAGTCCTGCTACCATTTTTTACAGACTGCATATGCAGTAACAATCAGTGTTTGTCTATACAGTTTTCTCCTATACCCCATGTATCTCTTACTGAATTATTTACAATGATTTGTTGACCAACCAACCTATCACGTACATTATTTACAATTAGTCTGAGTATCATTTGTTCTGATCTGTCCTGCTCCCCATGGATTCTTCTATTCCTTTCTTGCCAAAGGTGATAAATGCATGCATTCCAAGATAATCTCATGATGATCGAGATTGGTGCTTTCCCCTTAAATTTTTTCACAGCCCAACTTAATTCCTCTTGCCAAGTGCCCACTTGTTTGCTTATAGCACAGGCATCCAATATATTCCCCCAGACCTGTTTAGAGTATTCACAGCTAAAGAACAGGTGGTCTCTGTCTTCTTCTTCTCTATTACAGAGTGGACAATTCAAGGAACTCATGTTTCCCCAAGTGCACATTCTTCTTTTGGTGGGCAATCTATCGAGCATTGCTAACCAAGAGATAATGGAATCTCTAGGAATAAGAAAATGACACCATACCAATCTGTGCCACCCAACATTTTCCTGTTTGTCTCTTATTTTATTCCAGATTTGGGCTGCTTTGTAGTTAGACCCTGGTAATCCCCACACCATTCTATCGCCCTGCTGCTGTATGAAAGAAAGAGCTAGAGTTCTCAACTTTAGCAACTTTTTCAAGTTCCAACTAAATCTCTGTAATAGAATCAGTTGCATAATGAGGCAGTTTCTTACCATTTAAAAGATTGGATACATGTTTTTTTGGCCATTGGAACTAATCTTTATTGGTTCTTGGAGCAATTTTTATAATTTGATTTGACTCTATTGAGGTTAGGGTTGTAACCAAATCGAGCCGAGCTCAAGTTGTAATAAACTCGAGCTTGACTCGAAATTCGAGGTTCAAAGCTCGGCTCGAGCGAGTTTTACTTTTAAAGGTCGAGTTCGATTCGAGATAAAAATCGAACTGCTCGATTAGGCTCGTTTACCTAGTAAAAATTAGCTTAATACCCATACTCGATTATTTGTACTCGAGCTCAAGTTCGAGTTCAAATTGAGATTTTTCAATACTAATTAAAAATAAAAAAGCTCAATTAGTCTTGCGAGCTACTCGAGTCAACATTAAGATACTTGAATTCGACTTGTTCGATAGCTCGAGCTCGAGTTCGATTCGACAATGACCGAGTCGAATTCAAGTTTTTTTTCGAGTTGAACCCGAATAGCTTGCGAACACAAGTATTTCGTTTACACCCCTAATTGAGGTACAAGATAGATGAAGAAGCTCTAGTATTTAAAGAAAAGTAAAAAAAAGGAAAGAAGTGATAGTGAATCAAAAGGAAATTGTGTTTGTATAAACCTTTATTTCCTTTTTCAAAGTTTCCAACATATGCATTATACATTAATTTTGTGCATTGGCATGCAATTAGGCCAGTTTTTTGCTCAGTGAGTGATGAAATTTGGCATTCTTGGGTTCCCACCTCAGTCCCCATTAAATCATCAATAAAAGGAAAAAAACCAAAAAATGTTTTTGATGGTCCATCCCCTATACTTCTTCGAACCTATACGAAGCTACATCAAATCAAAATGTTGAAGAGAAAAATTATAGAATAGCTTACAAGAAAAACAAAAACTGAGGTCCAAAAAAATAAAATTAAACGGATAATGTGAATTATATGTATACGTGTCACGATCGAGCAATGATACGTGTATAAATGAACTCGTTCCACGTATCGGGTAACCCGGGAAGGCACCAATGGATACAATCAGCATATGTGGCCGGGTCAGCCTGCTGTTCTGGGGTTAACATTTTGCCTTGGCGGATGGTATAAACTGAAGTATGTGCATCTTTTCTGTATTCTGAAAGGCTTGTAATGTTAATAAAATGGACAGGAATTTTCATGTTTTGAGTAATGTTGCTAGCAATGACAAATAGCCTACGATCAGTGCCCACATTTAGGTACATTGACTGGTTAAGAATTGGGGTAGTCTCAAGGGCACATTTGATCCCATCTGGGTTGTTCCAGTCCAAGCTCCTGCAAACATTTAGTAGGTTTCAAATTGTATGTCAGCTTTGAATGAAAAAAAAAAAAAAAAAAAATTGCCTCAAAAAAAATATATTTTCAATAATGTAATTTATCCGAACTCTTCAGTTTTTTTGAAGTATTCGTATACGACAACTGTGTCTAACATATATTCGAACATGGATATAAGAGTATGATCCTTCACATATATAAAAAAACTTGGATAAAATTGAGTATACTCATATCGGACACTTATCTCCGTGTCCGGATAACATAATCATTGACTTTTACTAAATCAATCCTCCTCCTGAGCGATATTAAGAACATATTCTCTATATCCAATTGATGCATTCAAAATTTTACCAAAAAAAAACCCTCTTTATCAACTTGTTTCTTAACTCTTGTAGGTCTAAAAAGAAATAATTTGGATTCAAACATAAACTGCTAATAATTAAGAAACACGTAGAATCTGTCAAATGCAATCTGATGCAGAATAAATTAGACAATGCGTAGCAATTCGCAATGCACTCCAGTTGTTTTTATTCACTTTACTCAAGACAAAACCTTTGTAATATGCTTGGTTTTTTTTTTTTTTTTTATGTAGTTATCTTCGTCAAGGAGACATTGAATTGAATCCGGGATTTAATCTAATTGATTCATATAATCACTTTTAAGAAATGGTATCCAGCTAGTCTGGAGTTTGAATATCAGCTTATGCAATTCTTTCCTTTATCTCTAATCTACGACTTCTTTTTTAAAAACTTAAAGGGTTAAATTATTTTTTTTGGTGAAGATAGTTATAGCTACTCAAAAATTATATAAAATTATGTTTCTATTACAACCAGAAAAAAAAAATATAGTAATACTAAAAAACTAAAAGCATATCAGCTAGCTTAGTTTTGATCTAGTGGTTAGCATGGAATAGTGAATTTTAAGAACAATTAGGGTTTGCTGATAGTTGTATAATCTAATAAAGTGTTGAACTCTTAATTTGAACGATCGGTTCAATACTGACAGCTTCAAATATCGAAAAAGAATGAAGAGGAAGTTTCATTTATTCCATCCCAATTGTAAAAAGATGGAAAATATAGAAGGAAAGCAAGAACTATTATAGAATAGAAACTTAAAAGGTAGGCAAGTGATTCATTTACTTGATATGAAGAGGAGACGTGCTGCTGAAGAAAACAGTGGTTCGATTTGGATTCACATTTTTATTAACCCATTTAGACCATGTGGTCAATACTCTTTTATATGCTATTGGCCGTTCGATCTCATCATATTCTGTATCTCCTCTATCGAACGATCCTCGTCTGTTACATCAATTCCAAGAACAGATCAGATCACTTCCAAAAGAATATATGATTAAATCAAACATTGATGTGTTTAATAATCTATGTTACTCGGATTCGGGATGAGTGTCGGATACGGGTATGCTCAATTTTTGTCCGAATATGTGTCAAATATGGGTGTCGAACACGGATATTTCAAGAAAAATGAAGAGTCGGAGTAACATAGTTAATAATTATACTTACAAGACTTTCATGGTGAAAGTGTTCATCCACCAAATATATGTGTTGAAGACCAAATAGTCGACATCCTTCCAGTTCTTGCCATGTTTATTGATTGATTCAGGCATAATTATACGATTCAAGATGCTGTGCATGTCTGGGTCGTCTGAATTTGATTGCACCAAAAAAGGGGCCCAATAAAACTCCACTGTCGCATTGTAATCCTGCAAACCACAAATCTTCTCAATCACAATTAAAGGTTTCCACGGATCGAGCAGAGTAGCAATCCGAAAATAAAAATAATTTTGGCACTTGCAAAGCCAACAATGGTCGTAAAAGCCTTGCAAGTTGCCCCCACCCCCCACCGAAACAAAATAAGAGAGAGAGAGAGAAGATCAATGTAATTAAAAATTATAAAAGATGTGTCCAGGGCCGGTTTGTATAACGGACCGAGTGAATTACCAGGCTCGTGGGCAAGGCTAATCACAATTACTCCTTGGCAATTTTTTTTCTTTCGATCAAAGGTATTTTAAATTTTACGAACTTATACGTTCAGAATTTTATTCTCAACTCCAAACAAGCAAAGGTCCATGAATTTATTTTTCTTTCCATTTTTTGCTTTTCTTGAAGATGAGGGGACAGAAAAAAGAAAGGTCCACTAAGAAAATGCCTTGTTTTTTGTCAATAATGTTTAAATATTCAACAAAACTTGTATTATCACAATATATTCTCACCAAAACTTTATACATAACGTAAAGCATCCGTGTGATATCATTATGATTATTAATCATCATGAGAGACAATTGAGAAAAGCATTAACTTCAATTATACTAAACAAATTTTTTTCAGAAAGATTATAATGAATATATATACCAGAAGAAAGTGACATTATTCCATCAAATTAATCTTTGGCAAGTGAGGCTTAATTTACCTCAATTTTAAACACAGAAAGAGACCCTGATTTGTTCAAGCTCTTCCTTCCAGGAGGGACAACTGATTGAACCAGACAAACCATGGATTCCCATTGATTTCTATTCAATGAATCTCCAACAAACATAAGTCTTTTATTCCTCAGCTTCTCAAGCAATAATCTTGGTTTGTACCTTATAACAGAAAGAAAAAAAAAGCACGTCAGAATCATTAGCTATGTTATTCGAATTCGGATGTGAATGTCGAATACGGGTATGTTCAATTTTTTTCTTCAAGATTTTCATGTATTTTGAGGGTCCTTGAAGGATCATATCCACATACCCATATTCGAATATGCAACAGACACTGATACTTCAAAAAAAAAAAATGAAGAATCGGATCATCAATATGTAAGAAAATTAACAAAGAAACAAGGAAAACAGTATATATAATTAATTCCAATTCAAGAAGTCAAGAAAAAGGGTCTTACTTTGGTAAATTACAATCTCTAGGTTGCCATCTCCAATTCTGATACAAAGAATCTTTTCTTCCATTTCTCAAGCAAGTTACTTGTGCTGTAAGAAACTCACACTCATCTTCTTTGTATAAAGGATGCGTTTCATTGTCAAAAACCCATTGTCCTGTGAAGAGATCACAGTCTTCTGGAGGCAATTCAATATCTTCATCATCTTCTTCAATGACTGGTAGTAACTGAATCTTTTGTTCTTCTTCTTCTTCTTCTTCTTCTTCATCATCTTTCACAACTATGGATTTCAAGTCATGATCAGGTGAAGAAGTACTTCTTGTCTTCAATGACACCACATTTTCTTTCTCATTCCTGATAGATTCTTGAAGAATTGGGTTCCCTTTTTTGGATTGTTCTCCCTCTTGGATCATTTCACTAGCTTTAGGCCTTGAAAATGGAAACTCTGCTATGGATTTAACGTCCTCATTGTACATGAAAACCCCAAACAAAAACACAGAGAAAACTACAACAAATATGGAAAGATTATTGTTTTTGCGGTACTGCTTCATGACTCCTCCTGTTTCAGTGAAGCTCTTACGACGAGTTGGCTGCATGAGAAAGAATAATATTGCTTTGAAGCAGAAAAAGAAAGAGAAAAGGGATGGAAATATAGAGAGGAAAGAAATGAAACAAATTACATATGTTTGGAGAGAAAGAAAATGTAAAATTGGGTTTATTATGTTTGCTTAATTGAGGTTTGGTGAGAAGGGTTTTTCTTCAAGAAACTGGTTAGGATTTCTGGTGGAGGGAGAGTTGTCTTTCTCACTTTTATTTTTTTTATAAACTTTTTTACAAAGGAGTTCTAACTTGAAAATAAGGAAAACGATTACGGATCGAACTCAGATCTATTAGATACTACTTCTTAAAGATGATTGCACCAATCAATTAAATTAAATCCTAAATTCCAGTGATTAAAAAAATAGGACCGGACCGACCCATCGGACCTATTGAACCGAGAACCGATGGTCAGTCCGATCCGGCGGACATATTAGAATCGGATTTTTATTGAACCTGTAAAAAACTGGTTCAATTGGTTAAAAACCGGTAAAAAATCGATTTTATATGTATTTTTATCTTTTTTTTTTCAAAATTTTATTTACAATTAATAAGATTTGAACCTCTAACCTCTTCATATTAGATTAAAAACCATACCATGCCAAATTCTTTTTTTTTTTTTTTTGCTAATTATTAACTATATTTAATATATTTATTTAATATTTAAATATTTAAAAAAAAGAGCTTTATCGAACCGGAGGTTCAATTCGATTTTTTTAACATTGCTAAATTCCCATTGCTAACTACTTTCTTTTCAACTTTTTTTTATCAAAACAATCTCTATTGAAGAGTGATTTCAAAGCTTAGCCAAGTTGGTCATAATCTACCTAAGATTGGGACTTGAATTTGGAGGGTGCGGTGTAGTGTTGTAAACTATCTGGTAGACCCCATTCCAATTAGATTCTGATATGGAAGCTTCATCTCATCAGACATGGAAACTTATTGGATTTACAATATTTCATTAGATTCCCTTAGAAATTTAAACTCAAAACCCTTTGGTCAACAACCTGGATAGAATAATATATGATAATCAGATTGTTCAGATAAAATGAAGGGCTCTGATGCATTTCAGAAACTGTTTATTAGGTGGGGTCAGATTAGGTTGCAAATGTTTCAGAAGATTATGAAAAAAAATTGAAAAAAAATAGCCAATGATACGATTTTAATATAAATTCAAAAAATTAAAAGTTCAAATCTCATCATATATAATAAATAAAATGAAATTGATGAGTGCGATCATAACAGCATTAATACATCGAATTCCATAAAAAAAAAAAAAAATCATTCAATCATTTTTTAACAGAAAGCTGAAAACCAGATCAATGACATTAAGATATACCGGATACTAGTTAATTTCTCTGCAGGAATTTTAGCTTTTACTATTTCTATTCATTTGAGAATAGATATTGGTGGCAAGGATTTATTGTGGTTGCGGACGGATTTTTGGTCATGTTGTGTTTACCGTGATTGAGGACGTAATTGATGTTAGTGCGGTAATCATGATCATGATTGTGATTTTTTTTTTTCATTTTGCACGTAAAACATATAATATTATAATTATCATCATAAATTTTTTTAATAATTTTTAAAATAGTTTATAACACTTTATGATATTTTGTTTATAAAAGAAAAAATTATCCATAAATTGTAAATTGAATCTATATACATATAATTTACGGTCTTGAGTTTAAAAGTTACGAACCACTAACCATTTACATCTCACTTATAATGAATATCGACAGTAAAAAAAACCGAAATCACAAAATAACGACTGTAATATCAGTTTGCAACCGTTATTTAAATCTTGATTGATAATGCTACAAACTAAATTATGTCTAATCATGTTTGTTATTTTGTGGGGTTACTCTAAATAAAATTTCAGAATGTTATAGGCAGTTCCAACAATCTTTTGGACCACAGTAAAGCTGAGGCCTGAGGCAGAGAAAAAGATTTAAGAAAACAACAGTGAGTTCTTAATAAAAAAATCCCAATTGCCAGCATGATTTGCCATAACAAGTCAAACAAAATTATTATTTTTTTTTGGTGTATTAAACAAAATTATTTTAATACCATAACTATACAAATCTGGCTGTATGTTAACTAAAACCTTTTTTTTTTTTTACTTTTTTACAAAAAGAAGATTCAAACTCAATTTTTTTTTAATGAAAATCATGTATTAATCAATTGAGTCAAATATTCGGATTTAAATTGTTATGGAATACTATGAAATGTGAATCAAATTCATTGTTTTTTTTTTCTATTCTTCAATATACCATTTTTAATCTCAATATATTGAAATTTATATATATTTTTTCTATATAACAATCTTAACAAGTGTTTTTAAGTATTTCTTAGCATAATTCTTTTCTTTTATTATCTCAACTCTTTAGTAATTTTGTGATAGAAACTTGATTTTAAGGTACCATATTCACCCTTTTTAGTCAATATTTTTTTATAAAAAAAAAACACACACACACAACAAAATCCAATAAGTAATCTCTTCATTCAAAGGGTATTATTTGGTAAAAAGTTCACCTAATCATCCTTTCAAATGTCAATGTTTTTAGTTGGTGCAATGTTAATAAACCTCTCTAATCATAATTATTAACTTTCACAAACCAAAAATTAGTAAATATATATATATATACTTTTTTTTTTCTCAATAAAATCTTAATAAATGATCAAATGTCATGTGATCTTTCTTTTTCCACAACAACTATACGCAATGGGCTGTTGATGACAATAATGATGATATTGGTTTCAAATTTAAAAAAAAAAACCCCCAAAATTATTAGTAACTTTATGTTTGAGAAAAGTAAAGACTAAGGAAACCTTTTATTTGCTGTAAGTTTGGTAATTTGTATATGCGAGTGAGTCTTGTATTTTTTATCAATTATATAATATACACAACACAAACACGAATATAATGTATGTATTAAATGTGTCATGTTAATTATGTTTAAAAATATTGTGTCGTGTTTATTACATTGTTATTATATTTATTAAATGTGTTTTATTCGTGTTATATTTTGGTATTATATCTAAAATTATCAAATTTATTTGTGAATACATTATAAATGAGAAAATCATGTTTGGGTTTGTGTACTTTCTCACTTCACTCACTTTTTGGTGGTTAGTTTGAAGGGTGAGCCATCACTTTTATTCCAAGCCAAGGCAGCTATATTGACTACTGACTATAATATACATTACCTGTGCAAGAAAGATGGATTTTTTTCTAACCATCTCCATCAATTTAGATAAGGTTTTTTTTTTTTTTTTTCTTTAATAAACGAAACCGTAGTTTAGGATAGGGAAAAAAGATTGTAGATATTGAAATTCGAACTTTAAACTTTTTTGATATCATCTTTTAAATTGGATTAAATCACGGATTCATTTAGATAAGTTTTTATGTCTATGGAATATGATTTACTTAGTTTTTTTAGCAAGGATCATATGCTTTAATACTTAACATCCTTGGAAACATGCTAGCCTAGAAGTTTAGTACATTTTTATATTAAATTTATTTAGTTATATCGATTAATTTATCTTTTTGATTTAATTTATTAATTTTTTATATGAGATGTAATGTCAGATTATAATTGTAATTTTTTGTATTAATAATTCAGCAAAAAATGAAAATAATTTCCTTTTAGTTTCTTGAGGTTTTTTTTAGCTATATCTTTATTGGATTTTTGAGGTTGTTGCTTAGCTTGAACTAAGATAACAGTATTATTAATAATTCGGTTGCATAAAAAAAAAAGAATTTAGGTTGATGTTGTTTGTGGACAAAGGACTGTACTACTAATCATAAAAAATAACTCTATAATATCAAACCTTTGGTTAATTGTCCATTTTGGAATTTAATTTAATTATCCTATTCACTATTAGTGAATTTCACAAACGGGATTCGTAAAATAACACGTATCTTTTAAGGTATATTTTAAAAAATTAAAAAATAATGAAATATGTAACAGATTTTTAATATCGCTTATAGATATATTAAAAAATTAATTAAAAAAAGTAATACACATAACAAATTCTTAATATTGTTTGTAAAATTAAAAAATTTTACCGTTAATATATCAAAAAACGAACTTAAAGCTTTGAAACCTAATAGAGCATTAACATGGAATTGTTTCAAAATTAAAAAGAAAAAGGTAAATAATAGACAACATCAACCTATGAATTTGTCAATCAGAATGGAAACTTGGCTGGCTTACCTTTGATTCAAGATTTTCAATTTGATAAAGTTGCTATAATTTTTTAAAAAAAATAAAGGAAAAAAAAAAACCCAAAATCCAAATCAATTGGTTTTATCTTGTTTGAATTTATAATTAATGGGTTTAGGAAAAGCCCAAAGGCCTAAAGTCAGGAAAGGTGAGAATACTAGAGCTTGGTTTGATAATTGAACTCTCTTTAAGCTTTGGATTCATTAAATCAAAGCCAAGTTTTTTACAAAAATTTATATTTTATGCATTTATCGTATATAAATTTATAAATTGTTAATGAATCAGATGATGTCATCTTATTAAAAATAAAGATATTTTTATTTATTTTTAAACTTTTTTAATGAAGTGGCATCATCTGATTCAGTGACTGTATATCAAATATAAATCTTTTTTACAAATTTTGGTTTTGCTTGATTCTTCTCCTCTTTAGGATTGGCTGAAAATAAATTTAACATTTTTATGCGACATTAAATTATGATATAGGTCCATTTAATTAATATAAAAAATGTATTTATTTTATAATTACATTAATTTTTTTATATAAAAAAATCATAATTTAAATAAAAAAAATTGAACATGCTAAAATTCAGGTCAAACTTATTAATTATTATCTTTTAAAAATAATTATATAAATCAATAAAATTAAATAATTATATTAATAAAATAATTATTAATACTCATCATGAAAATTAAAAAATTATAATTCATATATACCGTAAATTTTTTTTAAAAAAAGTGAAAATGATGTTTCTTTTTTAAATTTTTGCCATAAAGTGATGTTTAGGTTAGGACCGTTAGGTGTAACAAATCCAATTAATCCGAAACAAGAAAAAAAAATGATAATCGCATGAAAAAAAAAAAAAAGGATGGCGGGGCATTTTCTTAGTGGGTCCCTATTTTCTTCTCAAAACTAGCCGGAGAATCCGACGGTCCCTGAAACCCCATCCCCGCTTTCGCATCACCGTCGATTTTTTCTTTTTGAATCCACAATTCCCGACAAATATCCCCTTCCACTTCTCATCATCGTCGCCATTTGCTCCGATATTAAACAAACAAAATTCACAAAATAGAAAAGAAAAGAAAAGAAAAGAAAAGAAGAGAATCCTTCGTAAAAAGACAGAGACTCTGCTTAATCGATTCGCTAATGTTCTCCAAATTCTTCCAAAAACATGGCGTCTCGCCACAATCTCCAAAATCTAAGGTTTAATCAGAAATTTCTTTCTCTTTTGGTCATTCTTAAAAAAAAATTATAAAAATTCAATTTTAATTGCATACTTAGAATTAAAATATTTAATGAAATATAATTCAGCTAGAACTTGAATGTTGAAATTTCAGTTTTTAGTTTGAATTATTCAAGGAAACTTTTTTTTAAAAAGAAAATTATTTTGGCAGAGTAATGTTTCAAATGGAAGCTTGACGTCAGCAGATTTGAATCCCCGTCTGACCGTACACTATGGAATACCGGCAACGGCCTCAATTCTGGCTTGTGATCTCATCCAACGGCTCGTAGCAGTTGGAACATTGTTAGTAATTACTTAGTATTTTCTTTTGATTTAAATATATCTCGAATTTTAAGCATTCATTGAAATCAAACATTGTTTACTTCATTTTGAAGTTAGTTATTTCTGTTCCTAATTTAGTTTAGAGATGTTTGCTTAGAAGAAAAATGCAATAATTTTGCGAAAATATTGATTGTGTTTGATTTAATTATCTCGAATTTAAAACATTCATTGAAATCAAACATTGTTTAATTCATTTTGGAGTGAGTTATTTTATTTCTGTTTCTAATATAGTTTAGAGATGTTTGCTTAACAGAAAAGTGCAATAATTTTGCGAAAATATTGATTTTGTTTGATTTAATTATCTCAAAGTTTAAGCATTCACTGAAATCAAACATTGTTTAATTGATTTTGAAGTTAGTTAATTCCGTTTCTGATTTATTTTGGAGATGTTTGCTTAGCAGAAAAATGCTATAATTTTGCGAAAATATGAATTTTGTGTGATTTTGTTTTGGTAAAAATTTTGCTTTCTTAATGAATTGTATGATTTTATACTTGGTTTAGGGATGGGAGGATTAAAGTGATTGGTGGCGAAAATGTAGAAGCACTTCTAGTGTCTCCTAAGCAATCACCTTTCAAAAACTTGGAGGTTTGTAAGTTAAAACATTGAGAATGATTTGTTGGATAGCTGGTGTTCATGTTTGCTCTATTTGGTTGAGTTTATTGTGTCTTTTGACAATTATATAGTGAATTTTGTTTTTGTCTCAAATGCTTAAACAATTCTAGCTTTAAGAAGGCGTTCATTCATGCATTTCTTTGTGTTGGCTTTCCTTTCTGTGATACATTTCTTTTTCCTTGACAGTTTCTACAAAATCAAGGTTTTCTTGTTAGCGTATCAAACGAAAATGAGATTCAGGTATTTGATTGTTCATACACCTTACTATGTGTTTATTTGAAGAGGTGCTTGAATTGGAGGCACCATCTCTAGTTGCATGACTTTGCTGTTCAGTACGAGTATAACTTTTTCCTTTTTATGTTCTATCTCGATGTTTCTCTGCTTTATTTGTATGCTGACTTATATGATTGCCTTAATAATAGGTTATTGATGCTGACAGGTCTGGGATTTGGAACAAAGGCAAATAGCTTCCAATATACAGTGGGAGTCCAATATAACTGCTTTCGAAGTCATTCATGGCACCAGCTACATGTATAAAGCACTTTGTAACCTTGTTACAATAACACCATCATTTAGCATTTCTTTCCTGCAAATGTAAGTGACATAATTGATTATTAACATCATTACCCTGTCATTACCTTTAGGTATCTCGGAGATGAGCATGGAATGGTGTATGTTATAAAGTATGATGCTGAACAACACAAGCTTGCCCATCAGCCCTATTATGTTCCTACAAATGTTATAGCTGGTAGTGCATTCATTATTTTACTATTATATAGTCTTTTGGAGTGAAAGTTTTCAGGCTCCAATTTGCTCTTGTTGGCCCCCACCTAGCCCCTTTGTTTTGCCCATGATCCCTGTTAAGCCAAGGTGAAAATATAGAATTTTGTAATTGGTATGATTGTGCACTTTTAACTTTTCTGGTCCAGTACTCTGAAATTAAGAATGTAGAATGTCAATTGACATTTGGTGCGGCTATCTACCTTGATTTCAATGTCTGAATATTTATTTAGTTCTATAATGTGGAATGTCTGCTTAATATTACATTTTCTCAACCATGCAGAAGTGGCTGGGATTTCATCACCTAATCATCCTTCTGTTGTCGGAGTTCTCCCCCAACCTTGTTCTCAGGGAAACAGGTAAGAATACTTACTGGAAGTTTCTCTTGTTTATTCTGGTTTTGCAATACAAGACTGTAAGTTTGACGTAAAATGACATATCTACTAGAAGCCAATTTGATGGTTATTGTGAGGCCAAAAATCTGTTCATGCTGACTGAGCTGAAATAACAAATAGTTGCATTGTTATGTCTTCTATAAATCTGTTATATTGAGCAACCTCTATGCTAATCTCTGTGTATGTCAGTCTGTTACTACTCTCTCCACACCATCTCGGTGCATGTATATGGGGTGTGGGGAGAATCAGGGTTGTGCCTACATAGGTGCCTGACCTCTTAAAAGTTTAAGGTTGTAGTCTTCTGTAAAAACAGGACAAACGTTAGTGGTTAATGGTTATAATAAACTTTCTGGTTCATTTTTCTGTTGTCTGTTTGCATTCTTTTGTAGAGTACTGATTGCTTACGAGAATGGGTTGCTTGTCATCTGGGATGTTTCTGACGATCGAGTTGTTCTAGTTAGAGGCAATAAGGATCTCCAATTGCAAGTGAGAACAGTATCTGGTTCCCCAGAAGAGAACAAACTTGAGGTTTCTGATTGTATATTGGACAGTGATAAAGTGGAGAAAGAGATAAGCTCTCTTTGTTGGGCATCTAATGATGGGTCAATTCTTGCAGTGGGTTATGTAGATGGGGATATCATGTTTTGGACCTTATCAACTGCTACCTCTAAAAAGAATCAGCAAGCTGAAAAATCACCCAATAATGTTGTTAAACTACAATTATCATCAGGAGAGAAAAGACTTCCGGTCATTGTTTTACATTGGTCTGCAGACCAATCCCCTAGTGGTCGTGGTTGCAAGCTCTTTGTATATGGAGGTGATAAAATTGGATCAAAAGAAGCTCTGACGGTGAGCTTCTAACTCGAGTTATTTTTTGTAAATATTCATTTTACTTGTTTGTTCTTGCTTGTTATAATGATGGAATGTATCTTGTTTCACTTTTTTTTTTGGGGCTTAGCTATACAGTAATATATACAAATTCTTAATAAAATCGGACTAAAAGGCCTTAGGGAGGGTGCATTCTACAACCATAATATCTCAACTTGTAAATATGATGCAAATATGAGGTGTGATTGGCAAGCAAAAATCCTCTGTATTGATAATAAAAGTTCCAATTTTGGGTCATGCTATCATACTGATATTTCCATCAATACAATCTTGACCTAAATTAAAACTCCAAAATGAAATACATTAGTAAGCCATCTATCTTATCCTAATCTTTATAACTGAACTATGGCACATACTGTTTTTCACTCATAGAACTTGATTCTTAGTCTCAATGGTAGAGTTTCAACTTTAGCATTCTTTTCTGTTATTTGTATAGCTCTTATGTACCACATTGCACCCTCTTGTGGCTTTTACAAAGGCTTTAATGTTATTCTTTTTTCACCAAGAGGAGATGAATCAGGAGTCCTGCAAATCAAAACCAGAACCATCTTTCTGTTGACTGCAAGTATTAAAGCTTTAATCCCTAAAATTTTTCCATGAATAATTTCTGTGTTTGACAGATCTTGAGCCTTGAATGGTCTTCTGGAATAGAAAGTCTAAAATGTGTCAGCCGTGTGGACCTTACACTTAATGGCTCTTTTGCGGATATGGTTTTATTACCAACTGTGGGGGAGATGGAGAGTGGTGGCAATTTGCTATTTGTGTTGACAAACCCAGGGCACTTGCATGTTTATGACGATGCTTGCTTGGCTACCTTCATGTCTCAGCATGAGAAAAAGCCTTGTGTTTCTTCAGGACAGTATGTTATGCCGATACCCATCGTTGCTCCATGCATGACTGTGAGTAAGCTTGGTTTAGTTGACAGAGATGGGGAATTTTCGAAGGCTCTTTCCAAGGTATTGTTTGAGAGTTGTGACCATGTGTAAATAATGTTATTTTGTTTTTTACCTTTTGTGACAGATTGTTTTACATATTTTCACTTACTAAGTCAGGTTATCTTTGTTTCATTAGATGGTATCAACTGCAAAGCTTAAAGCACCACATACTCCAACTACAGCGAGTAAAAAGTGGCCTTTGACTGGTGGTATTCCTAGCCTTCTTTCTGAAGCTGCAGATTATCAAGTTGAAAGAGTATATGTGACAGGTTACCAGGACGGATCTGTTCGAATATGGGATGCTACCTATCCAGCTCTTTCACTTATTTTTGTTTTAGGAACTGAGGTCAGTTTATCTTTAAATGTTCCAGGTGATTTTCATCTTTCAAATTAGCACTTCTGATCTGACTCATAAACCACCGTTTAGTTTAATTGACAAGGTCATCCTAATACAGATAAATGGACAGGTGCCAGGTATTGACATTGCTGGTGCAAGAGCATCAGTGTCAGCATTGGGAATTTGCTCCTTCACTCTCAGTGTAGCCATTGGCAATGAATGTGGTATGGTAAGAGTTGATTGTTTCTATGGGTGTCTTTTTTCTTCTAAGGCAATCAAGATTTAATGTTATATTGATTATATCTCTTGCTTTTGGGGGAAATGTAGGTTCGTCTATACAAACTAACTGGAACTTCTGATGAAATGAGTTTGAACATTGTGAAGGAAACGGAGAAAGAAGGTGCCTGCTTGTAGATACTTATTACCTCATGTAGATGTCCTCGTATATATCTTTTGACTATCCGACAAGTTTCCCAATACAGATTTCTTGAGAATTGGTTGCAATTTCAAAAAGTAATTAGCAAATGAGCATTAGGTTTCAACTGAGGTTGAGAATTTAATAGTTATCAGATAACTGAAATTCAACGTTTTATGGTCTGGATTGATTTGGATTAATTTGGTTCTATTTGTGAACCTGTCTTTTAGAAATTAATCTATAGATTTAGTAACAATGATGTGCTAGTGAAAAGCTCGTCTTTATCTTCTTTGATGTATTATTGGAGCTTTGACCATGATTATGCTATAGTTTCAAGTTTTCTCCAATTGGATTTTGATTAATTCTTAAGTTGCTTGCAGTCCATACCTTGCACCAAGCAGATGGTCCTCAATGCATGGCTGTGTTTTCACTCTTCAATTCTCCTGTTTGTGTGCTACAACCTACAAATTTTGGTAACAGACTTGCAGTGGGTTTTAAGTGTGGCCGGGTGAGAATCATCTGTGCTATTTCGATAACCAAAACCGTGTTCTCTAGCTGATTGGCAATGTCAACTAAATGACTTTCAAGTTCATATTTTTTTCATTTTCTTATTTCAGGTTGCAATGCTTGATGTTAGTACATTTTCACTGTTGTTCATTACAGATAGTATATCAGACTCAAATTGCCCTGTCAGTTCTTTTGCTATGAAATCATTTACAGACACTGATACCTTAATAAACAGTCCAAAGGATTCTAGATCCACAACTCTGAATGATAGCGAAAAGTGGTTGGCATTCATAATGACCAAGGATGCACACCTAGCTGTTTTAGATGGCACAACTGGCCATGTGGTTAACTCTCAGTCAATACCTCTGAAAAAGGAGTCAAGTGCCATCTCTATGTACATTTTAGGCAAGTATTTTCCATTGGGGATAAAAAAGGTTTCCATTCTATTTTTTCAGTTATTTTTTTTCTGAAAATTATCTACATGCAGAGGGTGGCAATATAGTCTCTGCAGTGTCATCAGTGATCAGCGAAACTAAATATGAACCTGCACATTCTAGTACTGACCATGAAATTGCTCCAGTGGAACCTAAATCTGAGATTTCTGCTCAAGTGGCATATCTTGGGGAGAGATCAAAGAGTTTACTCATTTTACTTTGTTTTGAGGATGCACTGCAGTTATGTTCTTTGAAGTCAGTGATTCAGGTGTCTTACCTTATCCTTTTTCCTTTTAAAGTTCAGTATGTCTGCATATTCTTACCAATTAGTGTAACTGCCTTATAATAGGGGACCACTGACTCCATCCGGGCAGTGAATCTTTCGAAACAATGTTGTTGGACTTCAGCCATCAAGATAGATGACAAAAAGTGTGGGTTGGTTCTGCTTTACCGGACTGGGGTCCTTGAAATAAGGTCACTTTGATGCTGCAGATTCTCATATTGTATTATCTGATCATGTCAAGTGTTTGTGTTAATCTTATATTCAAAATGGTATATTTATCTAAAGTAGTGTATCATAGGTATAATATTTGTTAAGTGGAAGTTGGTTTCTGTGGACAGGTCTTTGACAACTCTTGAAGTGATCGGAGAAAGTTCTTTGATGACTATTCTTAGATGGAACTTTAAAACGAACATGGAAAAGATGATATGTTCTTCAAATAGAGGGCAAATTATACTGGTTAGTGTTTTTCCCCTTTTTTTCAACCTTTTTGATAATTTTCTTGAGTTTTGAGATGTGATATCTCACCCAAGTAAAACATCTACGACCTCTAATATTCTTCTTAAACTAATTGGAGCTTTTTGGCTTGTCTGATTTAAGCAAGATACGAGTAAAAGATTCTCATAATCATCAAATTTAGGCTCACTTTGTACAGCTTCGCTAATTGCATCAAATGGTCCATGATCTTTCAGTAATACACTCTTCATTATTTTATGCAATGAAAAATGTCCCAACTCCTTAAACTAGCACAGAGATTTCCTTCTAGTTGTAGGGAATTCTTTTTCACTGTTATTAATACACAGTGAAAAAACAAAATGCTCTGTACCAATATAGAAAATCTGCAAGCATGATGCTTCTCTCATAAGGGGCTATACCAAAGATCTGAAAGTAATTTTTAATTACATTGATCTTCTCTCTCTCCCTCTCCCTTATTTTGTTTCGGTGGGGGGTGGGGGCAACTTGCAAGGCTTTTACGACCATTGTTTAGCCCATTGTTGGCTTTGCAAGTGCCAGGATTAAAAAGGAAACTTTTACACCTTAAGGCTGGTTTATTAGAATAAACAGTAATGTTCATAAACATGAAGAATTGTTCTTGGTTGAATGTGTATATTTCATGATATATTCCTCTCTCATTTCTTGTTTCTTTTTTCCTAATATCTTGTGGTTCTTGCTTCCTTGATAATGATTAATTGATGCCAAGTTGCCAAACCATTTCTTATACAGTAAGAGTTCTAACTCTTTCTAACAAATATTTGTTAAAGATTTCATTAGAAGCAGTCAGGTGTAGGTTGCAGGGTCAAGAACATTTTGCAATAAGAGATAAGGATTTGATTTGGCAATGATAAATGAAGTTTGATAATTTTGTAGCCAGAATGATGCAGTGCTTCGAAAGTTGCACATATTTCTGTTCATGTAAACTAATACCTGAGACTATACATATATTTTAATGTTTGAGTCATTATGTGAAATAAATTTCATATGCTGTTTTTATTTTAATGTTTTCAAATTCAAACAAGTACCAACAATTTCCAGCGAACTTCACCGTATAAGTGTTATGACTTGGATGCTCTTTCTCCTTTGACCTCCATATGATAATTCTTCAGTTACTATACTCTATGTTACTCGGACTCGGGTGTGAGTGTCGAACACGGATATGTGTCCGACACGGGTATGTTTAATTTTTTCCAAGATTTTCATGTATTTGGAGGATCTATGGAGGATCATATCCCCAAACCCATGTCCGGATATGCGTCGGACACAGATACTTCAAGAAAAATGAAGAGTCGGAGCAACATAGACTATACTTGCATTTGATTTTGATATCTCCGTAATAGCAAATGCTTCTAACTCGTTTTGTTCTTGTCCATAAACAGAAATCTTATTGATGTAGTTTTATACTACAGTATCTGATGCAAGTTTAGTATATCTTGAATTTTCAGATACATGGGTGTGAATTTGCTGCTATATCTATTCTGGCCCTCGAGAACGACTTCAGGTCTCTCTCTCTCTCTCTCTCTATGTGTGTTCATGTATGCATGTGGTATGTATTCCAGTAGTAGTCCGTAACTCTAAAGTCGAGCACTTGTTACTTTCTAAAATGTCTTCGTGTTGTAGGATTCCGGATTCTTTGCCTTGTGTTCATGATACAGTCCTTGCAGCTGCTTTTGATGCAACTGTTAGTTTATCTCTAAGTCCGAATAAAAGCGAGGTTGTCTACATTATTCTTTGCTTTCTTTATCATTATTTATTTATTTTTTTTCTTCCCCTCCATACCAACTTAAATTCTGTGGCCACAGGATACTGCCCCTGGGATTTTAGGTGGTATTATTAAGGGCTTAAAAGCAAGTAAGCCGGATCAAAACGAGCATATTCCGGAAGCTTGCGAGAACGATTTCTCACATCTGGAGAGCATATTTTCTAGTCCCCCATTCTTAAAGCCTTCCGCAGCCAGCACGGATGCGAAAGAAGTCCTCAATCTTAACATAGGTTCTTCTATCCTTCATTCTGTCATCCGGTCTCCTTGCTATGTTCTTTTTCCTCACTTGACCGTCTTTTTCTCATGCAGATGACATCAAAATTGACGAATCAGTAACCATTTTTGATTCATCTGAGAAAATCAAGAATGATGAGAAAAGTATGCAAGTAGTTTCTTAATACTCTTCTTCATACATTTGTTCTTATCTCTGACTTCTAAACATTATTATTGTTATCTTGCAGAGAAAAGACCAGAGAAAGAAAGATTATTTGACGGTGCGAGTACTGATGCAAAACCAAGGGTCCGAACAGTTGACGAAATCAGGGCCAAGTATAGAGGGCCTGAGGTAAATTTAATTACGTAAATGCATAGCCTATGTTACTCGGACTCGGGTGTGAGTGTCAGATACGGATATGTGTCTGATATGGGTATGTTCAATTTTTTCAAAGATTTTCATGTATTTGGAGGGTCTTTGGAGGGATCATATCTCCACACCCACGTCCAGATACTTCAAGAAAAATGAGGAGTCGGAGCAACATAGTGCATAGCATCAATCAATTGTATTTCTAAGTTCTAACACAAATAGAAAAATGGTTCCAGGATGCTGCGGCTGCAGCTGCACGCGCAAGGGACAGGCTTGTAGAGCGGCAGGAAAAACTCGAGGTTAGAACTACTTCATGTTTTTTTTGTGGATAATAACTACTTCATGTTAAATACTTCTATACAATCTTTTTCTTTTTATATCGAGGATGAAAACCCTTCCTAGCAAGAGATTCCTATGTTGCTTCGACTCTTCATTTTTCTTGAAGTACCCATATTCGACACCTATATCCGACATTGATATGAGGATATGATCCTCCAAAGACTCTCCAAATACATGAAAATCTTGAAAAAAATTGAACATACCCGTGTCGGACACATACCGTGTCCGACACTCACACCCGAGTCCAAGTAACATAGAGAGATTCTCTCTCTTGGGGACTGAATTTTCTTTCAATAAAGAACTCATCGAGGTTTTCTTATATTCGATCATCGATACCAGAGGATCAACGAACGTACTCAAGAGCTACAGAGCGAGGCTGAGAGCTTTGCATCGATGGCACATGAACTTGCCAAGAGAATGGAAAAGAAAAAGTGGTGGAACATATGACCTTGAATTCTGCTAAGGTAGCTATGATTATCATAATCAAGATTCTTTGGTGTGAAATTGTAGTAATTTATTGTCTCTACAAGTTTATGTACAGTTAGCTAGTAAATAAAGAGATACAATATATAGAATTCGGAGTTCAATTCAGTTGGTTCATGCAGTCACTTTTAAAAGCTGGCATCTAGCAGGTCCGAGATTTGAATCCCAACATCAACCCTTCCCCTTTCCCTATCCCTAAGTTTCAGCCTCTTTTGTACCCAAAAAAAGAAAAAAAGAAAGAAAAAGAAAAACAGTATATAATACCAAAATCCACAATGTAGAAACAATCACTTTTTTTTTTCGGTATAAAGGAGGTCATAGCCGGAAGATAAGGGAAAAGGTTGTAGATATTGAAATTCGAATTCTAAATTTATTGGATGCTATTTTTAAGAATTATTGCAGGAACCAATTAAACTAAGTCTTAGATTCAAACGATCGCATTTTACAGACATGAGACTATTACTTGATATGCATCCGAGCATTTGATCAATAATATTTAGTGCATATATTTCTACTCAAAAATTTGAGTTCGAATCTTTTCTTCGTGACAAGGAAATTGCTCGTTAACCCTTCTGCTTAGAGATGACAAAATGTTTAGAATCATTTCCACGTTTTTTTTTTTGTTTTACTTTATCCAATCACCAATTTAACCTAATTGGGAGGAAATAAGAAATCATTTCCACGTTTTCTTTCTTCAATTATATACACAATTGGGAACAATAATTTCTTAAAACGACAACCAAGTTAAATTGGCATGGCTACATTTCCAAGAAGTCATGATTAATTTTTTTTTTTAGGTTCAAAGATTAAATTTTGATTATTAGAATTAAGAATTTATTCTTTATCAACATTAGATTTGATAATTTGTATATATGTGTCGTGTTAATATTATTTTTCGTGTCATAATCATATTTAAAGTGTTATAATTTAATAATAATCAAATTGACTTATTAGTTTCCTCAATAATTCATTCACAACCCACCAATAAGAGATTAACTTAATATAAAAGTTCATTGTTTCGATATAAATAGTTTTTTATTCGAATTTTATCAATTACCATTTACGCTAATCTCGAATGCATTTTGTTTTTGTTTTGATTTTTTTCAACCAAATTACAATTTAATTACCCTCTCAAAATCAAATATTAAGATCCGCTATTGAATGGTTGTACCAAATATCTTAATTAACAAGTGGACTCCTCTTTACTTCTCAAACCTAGTAATTGATCCCAATTACCGAAAAGATAACATGATATAAAAACAATTAAAAGTTAGAATATTGATGAAATAAGAAAATTTGGAGCTATATATAAATTTGTCAAGATTTAATCCAGTTGGTTTATACAGTTACCTTTAAGAAATGACATTCAGTAGGTGGATTTGAATCTCAGCACTACAAGGGAACAGACTTTTACCGACGGAATATTCCGTCGATAATGCTTTTTATCGACGAAAAATTCTGTCGATAATTCTTAAGTCGGTGATACTAAATCCGTTGGAAAAGATAATTCCGACGGATTTTATTTTTTTACCGACGAAATATTCAGTCGGTAATATGTGAATTAGATTAAAAAAATAAATTATTTTTAAAATTATATAATATTACAAAAAGATATTATTACGAAAAATTATACAATATTACGAAAAATTCAATCACAAAATTATTTTATCAAATTGCAATGAACCAATAAACCAACAGAATTACAGAAATATCAAAAGAGATTAAATGAATATAGAAAGGACTAACTAGCAGTCTTGAAACAGGGTAATGTTCTGGAAACTTAATATCATTAATTCCATTCACTGCATAAACTTCCCTATAGAAATCCTCCATTGCTTTGATTGTAGCTTCATCTGGGATTTACTGGCAGCATGTCTCCAAAGACGACCTGGAAAGAAAATATAATATACTCAGAGGCAGCTTCATTTTGTAGTATGGGGAAGAAAAGAAATACTAGCTAAACCAACACAAACAATAGTGCGTTTCAACTGGATGAGGAAAAAATTATTGCTTACTAAAGCTTTAATGTCTAATTAATATAGTAAACTAAAGTACCATCTAAAATCAGCACATATTTATGCTTCTATTATCTCAATATACTTACTTAAGCTTGTTTAGTCATAGATGCTAGGAAGAAGGAGAAGGAGAGAGAGAAGAGAGGAGAAAGACCGTACTTGACAACGTACGACACCGGAGAGGCGGTCGACGGTCGGGGATGGTGCAGGTGGACGGACAGCGACTGCATGGTCTGGTCAGAGTTGGGCAGCACGAGGGAAAGAGAGAAAAGAGAGAAAAGAGAGAAAAAAGATAGAGAAGAGTGAAAAAAGAAGGAAAGAGAAAAAAGGGATCGAGATGCTTTAAATCTGCCAAAAATTATTAGTGACGGAATATTACATTGCTAATACTTATTTTCGACAGATTTCATTCAGTAAAAAGTTCCTCGATTTTCGAAATAAAATATTTATTAAAAGAAAATTTTCGTCGCTAATAACCTTCTTAGCAACGAAATTTTTGTCTCTAATAAGTATTAGTGATGAAATTTAAATTTTGGTTAAAAAAATATTGAAATTGATTTTTAAAATATAATTAATAAACCCTAATTTTCGTCGCTAATACTTATTAGTGACGCAAATTTTCATAAAATCTAAATTCTAGCGCTGATACTTATTAGTTAAAGAAATTGGCGACGAAATTTACGTCACTACAAAGTATTAATAGTGAAATTTAATTTTCGTTAAAAATATATTGAAATTGATTTTTTTTTTTTTACGAAAATTTCATCGCTAATAGATGAAAGTTCTGTCGCAAAAAGTTTGGCGGAATGAATAATCTTCTCACCAAACTTTTCATGATGAAATTTAGTGACGAAAAATTTCGTTGCAAATACTTAATTTTCGTCGTCAAAAGTCAAAACTTTTACCGACGAAAATTCAGTCGGTAAAAGTTGAATATTTCCGACAGAATTATTCATCGAAAATAATTCCATCGCTAAAAAGCTTTTTTCTTATAGTGAAATTACGATCTCCTTTGAAAAAAAATTTACATGTAAATTATAAGGGAAAAAATGATGTAGCTCTTAGATCATTGATGAGGTTTGAAGCATGCACTTCAAATAAAGCATGACCCTCTACCTAAACAGACGTCGTGTCTGCGAAAATCTTTTCAAGGAGAATCTTAAACTCACTTAATTTGTATCTAATCAAAATTTAATTATATTAAACAATTAAGCAATTAGACTAGAGGTGTCCATGGTTCGCGCCTATGTATGGTATCAGCACCATATATATTTGCCCAAGCCCGACTCGACCCGAAATATGGTGTATATTTGTATTGTGTTAATATTATTTTTTCGTATCATAATCGTGTTTAAGGTGTTATAATTTAATAATAATCAAATTGACTTATTAGTTTTCTCAATAATTAATTCACAACTCACCAATGAGAAATTAACTCAATATAAAAGTTTATTGTCTTGATATAAATGGTTTTTTATTTGAATTTTATCGGTTGCCATTAACGTTAATCTCGAACGCTTTTTGCTTATGTTTTGATTTTCTTCAATCAAATTACAATTTAATTATTCCGCAAAATCAAATGTCAAGATTTGTCACTGAATAATTGTACCAAATATCTTAAATTAACAAGTGGACTGCTCTTTATTTCTCAAACCTAGTAATTGATCCCAATTACAGAATATATATATATATATATATGAAATTTAAAGACAATTAAAAGTTAAAATAGTAATGAAATAAGAAAATTTGGAGATATATATAAATTTGTCAAAATTTAACCTAGTTGGCTCATGCAGTTATCTTTAAAAAATAGCATATGATAAGTTTGAATTTGAATTTCAACATTTACAATCTTTTTTTAATTTTTAAACTGCGATCTTTTTTATAAAAAAAATAATAAATTTAAATTATAAGGGAAAAAAATGATGTTGCTCTTAGATCATTGATGAGGTTTGAAGCACTTCAAATAAATGACCCTTTACCTAAACACACGTCGTGTCTTCGAAAATCTTTTCAAGGAGACTCTTAAACTCACTTAATTTGTATCTAATCAAGATTTAATTATATCAAACAATTAAGCAATTAGACCCTTTAAGAGTATCATTATCCATCACTATTAAATTAAATGTCAGAGTTTAGTGAAGGATATCTATGGGAATTTGATAATTAAGGGTGAGCGAAGAGAAAGAAAACTATTACCTCAGGCATAGACATGCTCAAGGGCCAGATAGCCCGCCCGACTCGACAGGCTTGATTCGTATTGGATCGGATTTGGGTAGGTGTTTTTTTTATCCGAACTGACCCGTATCATTGTTCATAGAATAATTTTTTTTATTTAAATTTAATTATAAAAATATATAAAAAATAATTTTTTAAGGGTGAATAGTGAATTCAGGCCCGCGGGCCGATCGGAGCAAGGAAGTTGAAAATTTTCCGAGCCGCGACCCGGCTCAACCCATGAGCAAATCTACCCATATACATATATATATATATATATATATATATATATATATATATATATATATAAAGTCACAGCATGAGGACAAAGAAAAAGGTTGTAGATGCTAGATTCGAATTTTAAACTTACCGATTGTTATTTCATAAAAATAATTGTATGAACCAATTGAGTTAAATATGGGATTCTTCATATATATATATATATATATATATATTTCATATACCTTTAAAATCAATTATTTTTTATATTTCATAGCAATTAAGCCAGGCGTAGAGGTGCTCATGGGCCGGGCCGGGTCGCGGCCCATTTTTTTTTGCCCAGGCCCGTCCGTTTAGGCCCGAATCACTGTTCATTGGAATAAAAAAATATATTTTTTAATTTTTTTTAATTAAAATTAAATAAAAATAATATTATAATAATAATAAAACACTGTTCCGGACCGACCCGGAACATGGATTTCCTGCCCAGGCCTGGCCCGTATTGGGCCAGGCCTGCCGGGCCGGGCGGGCTGCCCGGCCCGTGAGCAGGTCTAAGCCAGGGTTATCCTTCTCCTTTCTTTAAATCCCTCGGTCTTAATAAAAACAAGACAATAACCAAAGGAATCCTACCAATTCAGGTAATTTCTTTTCTCAAGAAGATGATAGTAATAATTCGAACCCGAACTATTTTTTTCTTTTTCTTTACATATAAAGATCTATTATGGGTAACAATTACGGTGAAAACTTTTTGAATGCAAACCCATGTGGACAGCATTAAATAGAACAAAAAGTTGTCAGTTTAACACAATTACATAAAAGGATGATTAAAAACAATATTTATCTATGTCATAAAAACTTTTATATAATTATTATATTATGAATTATTATGAAATATGATAAAAATATTAAAAAGCAACTTGAAATATTAAATAATTATTATATTTGTGATTAGACCTATTAATGAGTTAGATTAGTTGTTTAATTAAATTTTTAAATATAAAATATTTTAAATATATAACTTTTAAAGATGACTAATTTTTAAAAGTATTAATCGAGTCTAATGCGATTCGATTCATAAACATATCTAGATTATTGATGTCTAAATCAAAATATTTTTTTATTTTTTATGTTCGTTAAGAGTTAATATTTGATATATTGTTTGTCATATTTTTTTTTATATGCTCGAGAGCTCATTAAAATTCTAAGAAAGTCCATAACTTTTTGTCCCTTTCAGATTTTGTTTGTTTCATAAATATTGTAATTTTTATATCAGGATGACAAAAAAATTAAATGACAAGAAAAATTCACTTAAGGTCTACAAAAAATTAACTGAAAACTTACTTATTTTTTTTACAAATAAAAAAAAGACAATTTCTAAACTCATTCAAGCACAAGATAAATTTTTTTTTTTCAAATTACACTTACCCACAAGACAAATCTTGGACAAAACTTTTAAGTTTTGACTAACTTGATTTTTATTTTATTTTTGCTAAATCAACTAATTTATTGTATAATATAGTATGTCATACAATCCAACTTCAAAGGAGTAGGACACCCAAAAACAATAAATAAAAGGGTATCAATGTAAACACCAAATCCAATCTAAAAATCAAAGCAAAACGACCTCTCTGAAAATACAATCACTTGCAAAGACAGAATCACTAGTAGATCACATAATACAATTACATTCACAACAAAGACACTGTCACCATCAGTCAATGAAAATTTTTAGGAGCTCCACTCCAGCCTTAGTTAAGGCATATGCCATCCCATTGGTTTGATATATTATTATATTTATAAATAATTATTTAATTATTTAATTATTTATAAATATTATATTTATAAATAATAATTATTTCATTATTATTAACTAAGGCTTAACTGAGGCTTGAGCTTAATTTGATATATATATATTTGTTATAATATAGCCTTCCAATGAAATTTTTAAGCAAATAACTCTGCCATATTAGAGTCATGGATACCAACAGAGGTTGAAAATAACACCTTCAGGAGTCATACACATTGAATTAAGAAAGCCAGGTGCCGGAGGGCACCAAAATGAAGCATTCTCCTAAACCCTAAATATATAATAATTTGATATATTATTATATTTATAAATAATTATTTTAATTAATTTTATTAAAAAAGTATATTTAAAAATATTAAAATATTAGTATTCAATTAGTTTTATATTTTAAATACTACTTTTGAAATATTAAAATATTTAATTTTAATATACACATATTTTTTAATATTTTATATGGTACTATTATTTAACAAAATTAATAGTATTATTGTAAATATTATACTAATATTTGAATACTAAATCTCATTATTAATAATATATTCATTTTTTAATATTTTCTATTTCTTTTTAATAATTGTTTTTGTCATGATATATAATTAGTAAATAAATTTTAATTATTAACTTTTTTTTATAATTTTTTTATTTTTTAAGTGTCCTGCAAAATCTGTTACATCAAATTTAATGGCTAGAATTGAAAGAGTTCTCATGGTTTTCATGGTAAGAATTCTCATCGTAATAGACATTTCTATTAAGTGATCTTAAAGTACATGCAAAAAGTAATTTTTTTCATGAAGTTACAAATACAAGAAAATTACACTCATGATGAAGTATTATATTCATATTAGAAATCATTGAATTAAATTAAACAAACAAATCAATTAACAAATAAACACAAAATTGAAAAAATTTAACATAAACTGGACGAAATCCACACACGATAGAATTTGAACTTGAAACGTCAAAGTTTCAAGACCTCTTTCTTAAGGCCTCATTGGCATGCAAACAGTAATAAAGTTAGGAAAATTCTTATTTACTACCGACGAAAATTTTATACTCTCCGGATTTTGATAAGAGTATTTATAATTCGGATTGGTTCAATCCGGCCTAAATTACTATTTAACAATTAAAAAATATTTTTTATTTAAATTTAATTATAATATATATAAATATTAATATAAAATAATATTTTATATTTTAATAATTTATAAATAGTAAAATGGGTTTATGGATCGGTTCGGGTCCGACCTGAAACGGACAAGAATTTTTTTTTTTCTGGGCCTAGGCCCGGCAATGAGCACCTCTATATCATTGTCTTAACCCCACTTATGTAATTAATTTAAAAATTACAGCAGCTGTACTAAAAAAAATGAATTTAATTAGTTTACTTCCTAGATCATCTTATAAATTTCTCCTCCAGTCCTCAAATTTTGACTATGAAATCTTCAAGTCGGATCCTCAAATTAACTCAAGAGGGATACAATATATTAATTACAATTTTTTAAATAATTAATTTTGAGAACAACTATATTCTTTACTACTAATCCACTTGATTTTTATGTCTAAAACAGCATCCTTAATCAAAGCTATTTGATTAGATTGATATTAAAAATTAATTTTCTTGCAAGTTGGACGGCTTTGAGTGGCTAAGACAAAGCTAACTTTATTTGAATTAGAAAAATTAAATTAATTAGGTCCAATGCATTTGGCCTGCAAGCTGACGACATTATTCTTCTATGAGTATAAATCCTTTTAAATTAAAGATAATAAAATTCTTGATTTATGACATTTAAAAATCTTCACGTGCAAAATTAATTCAAATATATATATATATATATATATATTCGTGCATGACAATGATGTATAACTACTAAGTTAATTAAAGTGGTTGGTCGTTGAAATCACATATAGTATGATTTATATATATATATATTATCTGTTCTATGGATATAATTAATTAAGTTCAATTTCAAAATAACATTTCATTTTAGATGAAATTTGGAGTTAATCATGATTGATAATATCAAGTAAATTATTTAATTAAATCAAAGATTTAAAACCTTTATAAATAGCAACTTACTAATATGTTATATATTTTTTGATACATGTGATCATGACTACATATAAGAGGTAATTTTTTTTTAAATTCATAAATCTTATTATGTCTACATCAAAATTCAATTTTAAAACTTTAAAATTAAAATCTTGAATCCCTTTGAGCTTGAAAACAACACATGGGGGTTATTTTTTTATTTTTTTATTTCATAAATCTAATTATTCCATTCATTTCAAGATTAGATTTTAAGGTTTTCAAGTTGATCTCAAATTCTAATAATTGATATGTACTTTGAGTGTGATCATCACAATATATGACTTCTTTTATAATTATTATTTTGGATAATTGAAAACCTGAGCTTTTTATTTTTATTTTTTAAAATTATTAATTTTACACTTAATCTCCTTAATTTTATATTTAACTCACTTAAAAAGAATATTACGCATTTAATCCTTAAACCTATAACCTAGGGAAGCTACTCCAGCACTAGTATCGTTGGCAAACCTTCATTTAAAATGATTAAAGGATTGATCCCTTTTAACTTGACAGGTTTTGAAAACTTTTCTAGTAAAAAAATGATTGATTTAATTTTAAAAGATTTTTTTTTTTATAAAAATTTGGATGCGTCTATGTAGACCTGAACAATCTTTTTGCATTTAGAATTGAGTCCGAATATAGAATGAGACCCATATTTCAAGTTGAACCAGACTTAAACAATCATAAAAATTATTAATATCTTGTCTGGAACGACCCGATCATAAACATATCTACTCATTGGTTAAGCAGTAGAAATAGCATTAAATTTCATGATGTCATGACATCAGTGCTAGCAGAGGTGCTCATGGGCCTGGCCGGGCCGGGCCGCGAGCCCGTGAGCACTGTTCACTCTATTTAAAAAATTAAAACATTATTTTTATTAATATATTTATAATTAAAATTAAATAAAATAATATTATTTTAATAGTTAAACAGTGATCCGAACCTGCTTGAATCACAAAATTTCCAATCTAAGCCCTACCCAATACGGGCTGGGCGGGTCGAATGGGCTGCCCGACCCTTAAGCAGGTCTAAATGCTGGTTGGTGGCTTGAATTAAATGAGAGATATATGTTTCGACTTTCACATTAATGTGCGATCGATGTGGTAAGATTCGAAGAGTAGCTTAAAGCCTTGAACAAATAAACAACTGATAGGTTAAATCAATCCATTAGTTTTTCCTATAAACAAGAAAAAGCCATGACATTAATGCATGTGAGAAGTTCTTTCATAATTGGGTAGAAGATAAATTTATAAGCACTATAGTGTTTTACAATAAGGTGGCCAATATATTATTTTTTTCAAGGTCATTAATTCCATATATAGATTTAATTCTCTCTTTCATATAAAATTATAGCATGCCTTGCAACAATTTACATATTTTTCTCACTAGTCTAACATTATCTGCAAAAACTACAATATATAGTTATATACTTAAGATGATTGTTGCCAAGAAAGGATATTTTTCATTGTCTAAAAAAAATAATGGGAAATATTTATTATTATTTTTTGGTACAAAGAAAACTAAAGCTTAGAAATAAGGGAAATGGAATTGTAAGTGTTAAGAATCGAATCACAATTTTGCCGAAATTCATCTTTTAAAAAAATGGATAAATCATTTAAATTAAATCTCGAGCTCGAAAATGTTTATTACTACTTCGTCTAAAAGTTTAGAATCCACATTCAAATAAATTCATTTATCTTCCTATTCAATTAAGGTCATAAAATTTTAATTATAAGTTAATTTCATTATGCATTCTAAAAGAGGGTAGCTTGAAGAGAATGTGGATAAGCAACCATGAGCCCACCATCAAACCATTGTATCACTCTTTCATAATTAAGCAAGGTTTTCAAAGAAATATATCTGAAAAAGAATAGTACTAGTATAAATAAAACATCCTTTTTGATTACTAACATGTTATATATGGGAAATATGATAATGTTTTTTTTTTTTGGATTGCTATATGCTTGAAGAAAATGTTAAGAGAGCGAAAGGTCACTTGTTTTGAGAGAGCCCTTAATTTGTTTTGAATCTTTTTGTCTCAAAATGTTTTGAATAAGATACTTAACCCAGTTGGTTCATACAACTTAGGGATGTAATCGAGTCAAATCGAGCTCAAGTTGTAAGAAATTTGAGCTCGATTGAGTTTCGCTTTTAAAGCTTGAGCTCGAGCTTGATTCGAGATAAAAATCGAACTGCTCGAATTCGCTCAATTAGGCTCCTTCACCTAGCAAAAAATGAGCTCGATTTCCATGCTCGACTTCAAACTCGATTATTTGTGCTCGAGCTCGAGTTCAAGTTCGAATTGAGATTTTTCAATACTAATTAAAAAATAAAAAAATATATATTAAAAATAAGAAAGCTCGATTAGGCTCGCGAGCTACTCGAGTCAAGCATTAGGATACTCGAATTCGACTCGCTCGAGCTTGACTCGACAATGACCGAACCGAATTCAAGTTTTCTTTTAGCCGAACCTGAGTAGCTTGCGAGTACAAGTGTCACGTTTACACCCCTAATACAATCACCCTTAAGAGATGACATCCAATAAATTTAAAATTTAATCAAATTCCAACATCTACAACTCTTTTTTCTATCCTCAAATTTCGACCTCTTTCCTACTAAAATTTCATAAGATAATGAAGGTTGTTGCTGTTCTTGATCCAATCATCAAATGTCATTGACTAGAAGAAAAACAGAGTTTGTATAAAGGTTCATGCCATTGCCATGTACTCTTGCAATTTGAACTGGTAAGACTCTTTCTTCTCTTTTCTTGTTTGCAAAGAGATTAACCAAACTCCATATATTCACAGTAAATTCGCTTAATTAATATTTAAGCAAAATATATATGCTGGTTTCTTAATATTGAGAGATGGAGGGATTTGAAGTTTTGAACTTAGCTCTTTGAACAAAAAGAATTATAAACTAACCATTAAATCAAGTACTCTGATGCAGTACAATATTAAAGGGTTGTAAACAACAATAAGCTGAAAATATGAAAATTTTCCAAGTCCGGAAATCCTTCAAGATTACATGAAATAAACTTAGTACAATAATATCTTATCTCTTTTTAAAGAGATATAGAAGTTGATTCACCCGGCTCCTAAGGGCTAAGGGAGGTGGATTCTAATATGGTTGGGATTCGATCTCAGCATTTATAAATTTTTAAATTTGGTAATTTTGGATATGATACAAAACACGATACGATATGTTTAATAAACACGAAAATAATGTAATAAAAAGAGTAATTTACATTCTGAGTCATTGAACTTAACATCAACTTTCATATAAATCACAAACGTTTAATTTTATCAAATTACATCACTGAACTTTTATTATTAATAAATTAGGTCATTTATACTAATTTCGTTAAGTAATTCTAATGAAAAAGCAGATTTAGCGTGAATTCTTTTTTACCTAAAATATCAATCAAGCATTATTTTGATGATATGTAAAAAAATATATGCATGCTGAGTCAACTTTTTTGTTAGAATTACTCAACGGAGTTAACATAAGTGACATAATTTATTAATAATAGAAGTTCTGTGATGCAATTTTATGAAATTAAAAGTTTGTGACCTACATGAAGTTGATTGTATGTTCAATGACCCAGAATGTAAATTACCCGTAATTAAAATGACACAACAAGTTTAAACACGATTAATATGATACATTTAATATGTATTCGTGTTTAGTATTTTGATAAAATTAATAATTTGTATTGTATTTATTTTTACACGGCTAACACGAAAAAAATATATATATAAAACACGACACACTTAACACAAATGACCAAATCTACAAACTTTCTTTTTTAATTCCCTTCTAAACCTTGGATTCTTATGTACCCAAAAAATATCCTATCTATTTTCAGAAGAGATATAGAAGTTGGTGTATATGTTAAGTTAATTACAAAACGAGATATAATCTTTCTTCTTTTTTTTTTTAATCTCTTACATATGAAGTAAAAGTAATTAAGAATCGATCACATCTTTACTAATTCGCGTTTAATATATATACTTATTATAAAAGATTAAGTTTAAATTCAATTAGAAGGATAGTACTACTTCTAATTAAAGATTTGAACATATGATATAAGAAAATATTAATTAATCCCTAATGATATTTATAAAAAAATATAATTAATGTATTACTTTTAAAAAAAATTATATCTATTAAATATATATATTTTAAAAATAATAATTAAATAATTTTGATGTCTATAAACACCTATTAATCAGATCCATGATATAAAACTACCTAAATCTTCACTCACTTCAACCACTTGAGTTATGACAAAATATATGCTTTTTTTGGAAAAAAAAAATTTATAACTATGCTCATTTCTTAAAAAAAAAAAAAAAAAAAAACTTTAAAGAATCAAATCCTATATTAATCAAAGACCAATACATTCAAATTCATGAAAATTTTGAAAATTTTAGGGGTTTGGATAATCTGTCTAAACTCTAACTCTCTCACCTACCAATTATTCTTATTATACCACACTAAAAAATATTTCTCAATTGAAGGCTGAGAATATACTAATTAACGTTTTTTAAAAAAAAAAAAAAAATCACAAACAAACAAGTTTTTATGGTGCTAGCATGACTAAAAAGCACGAAATAAATAAAAATATTTGCAACCCTACTTAAATTCTTCCACTTTTAAAGTTTTTTTTATTTATTTTTTATGAGAAAAAAAAACTTTTGTGGCCACTTTTTGGCTAATTTTTTTTCGTAACTTTTTGATTATTTTAATAAAATGTTGACTTAGCAAAAAAAATATCAATATTGCTTCTGTAATGGGGTCACTGATATAATATATGATAAGAAAATATATAGTATATAATAATTAATTAAGTTTGGGAAATAATTTAAGTTTTTTTTTGCAATGTAGAGTGATTTTATATAGTTTTGAATAATATCTAACCACCTTGTTTTGGATCACTTTTAAGCTAAGCAAAGGTATAATTAAATGTATATATAGTTTATCTTTTAAATTTAATATCATGGATATCATTCACATGTTTGCTTAATGAATAAAATTTAATTAATTTAGTGTCTCCTTCAACGAAAGCGAATAAAAATAATTCACATTAATCGCATGTCTATAATTTTGTGTCACTTATTTAACTAGCTAACCATGTTGGAATATGGTATGGCTCAAAGTCACATTTGGTGGCTTAGCACCATTAATGGAGCTACCACTTGCACCACTTGCACCACCAATAATGGAAGCTACCACTTGCAAATGGATGGTGGCTATGGTGGCTACCACTTGCAAAGTGTTCACACCAAGATAGGTGGTGGAAGGTGGCTATGGTGGCTGCCACTTGCTTAGTATTCACACCTTGATATTATGGCTATAAATAGCCATGTAGAGATGAGAGAGTAGAGTAGAGTTGAGTATGTGTTAGAGCTAAATTGTTGAAGCAAATACTCTGTGTTTATAGAGTAATTCGGTATTGTGTTGAGTTGTGAGTTCAGTGCTTGTGTAGCACCTTGAATTCTGTATATGTTTGTACTCTAAACTCCATTAATACAAAGCTTCAAGCTCCTCCTCCCGTGGACGTAGGCACAGTTGCCGAACCACGTAAAATATCGGTGTTTTTTCAGTGTGTTTAAATCGGTTTTAGTAATATTAATTCGCTTCCGCACAACAAATTGGTATCAGAGCCAATTTTTACGTAAAACCGAGTTTGTTCGATTCTGTCCATTTTTCAAAAGTGCTCCAATTTGTGTTTTGAAAATACCAGGTTGAAGAGGTCGTTGAGAGGAGTGCAGCAGAATCAACCGGAGCACCAGAGGAGGCTGCACGCGCCCACACGCGCCACCAGAAGAAGCGCCCACGCGCCGCACGCGCCACCAGAGGTTGCAGACGCGTGACACCCACGCGCAGCACGCGCCACACGCGCCTCCAGAGGTTGAAGACGCGTGAAGCCCACGCGCCCCACGCGCCACACGCGCCGGCCACCCAAACAGCTCCACGCGCTCCACGCGCCGCCGCACGCGCCGCCGTACGCCGCCCACGCGCCGCCGCAGGTCCGACCAACTTTTTCGGGCTATTTTTGAGCCGTTTCAGAACACTATTCTGAGACTTTTCCGAGCCGGTTGAGCTAAACCGAGTCCATTTCGAGCCACTTGTAGCAGAATATTCGCAGAATATTCACCGTGTGTCCAAAATTTACACAGTTGGACCCGTTCCTGGCTATTTCGACTATTCTGGACTCAACCGCGGCATCCGTTTTTCCATACAGGTAACGGAAAAACACTTTGTTGGTAATTTTGTTTTATTACCATGGCAGAATCATTAGAGACACATGAAACAACCAGCAGCGCACCATCAAGTTCTTACAACAGAAAGAACTCGATGACCACTGCAAAGTTCGAGGTGGAGAAATTTGATGGCACCAACAACTTTGGCATGTGGCAGTGCGAAGTTCAGGATCTGTTATTCCGAGAGGGTTCATATATCGCTCTGGAAGACAGGCCCATAGATATTTCTGAAGATGACTGGAAGTTTGTCAACCGTCAGGCTTGTGGCACAATCCGGTTATGCCTAGCCAAGGACCAGAAGTACTTTGTCATGAGAGAGAATAATGCAAAAACTCTCTGGAAACAACTTGAGGACAAGTACATGACAAAAAGCATGGAGAACAGACTCTATCTGAAGAAGAAGCTGTTCCGCTTCCAGTATATGCAAGGTATCACCATGCAAGAGCATCTAGTAAGTTTTAACAAAATCCTCGCTGATCTTGAAAATCTAGATGCAAATATCTCTGATGAAGATAAGGCTCTTACTCTGTTAAATTCCTTGCCTGATAGCTATGATCATTTAACCACTACACTGTTGTATGGTAAAAATGATATAGAATATGTTAATGTTAGTAATGCTCTGGTGAATAATGAGTATCGGAAAAAGGATCAGCATGATCACCAGAATACTACACCAGAAGCTTTAACTGTGTACAGAGGCAGGACGAGCAACCAAGGAGCCGGAGAAAACAAGCGAGGTAAATCCCGCTCAAGGAGGGGATCATCGAGAACACGACTCTCGATGGACGAGTGTGCCTTTTGCCATGAGAAAGGGCATTGGAGGAATAACTGTCCCAACATGGAGAGGTCGATTGTGAGTGTAGCTCAAGAATCTGAGGGAGAGGAAGACTCTGCATTTACGATTTCCACAACAACACACTCTTCAGATCAATGGATTCTGGATTCCGGATGTTCCTACCACATGTGTCCGAACCGGAAGTGGTTCTCAAACTTCAAAGAGTTTGATGGAGGGATTGTCCATATGGGCAATGACAATACTTGTCACACTAGAGGCATCGGAACGATCCGACTGAAAATGCATGACGGTACAATCAGACAACTTACAGACGTAAGGTATGTCCCTGATCTCAAGAAGAACCTCATATCACTGGGGGTCTTAGACTCAAATGGTTACAAGGTGACCATTCAGAATGGAGTCCTGAGAGTTGTACGTGGAGCATTCTTAGCAATGAAGGGTTATATGAAGGGAAATCTGTATCTCCTTGACAGAGAAACCGTGACAGGCAGAGCAGCAGCCTCTCACAGAATGATGGGATAATCCGACACTTCACTGTTCCTGGCACTCCCCAGCAGAATGGAGTTGCAGAAAGGATGAATCGAACTTTGGTTGATAAAGTTCGCTGCATGTTATCCCAGTCGAGCTTGAGCAAAGCATTTTTGGCGGAGGCTTTATTGTTCACCTCCCACATTATCAACAGAATAACCTCCACCGCAATTGATGGGAAGACTCCCATAGAGGTGTAGTCCGGATATTCTGCCATTGAATATGATCGGCTTCGTAGTTACGGATGCAAAACTGGATCCTAGAGCCAAGAAAGCTGTCTTCATGGGCTTTAGTGAAGGAGTAAAAGCAGTCCGATTGTGGAACCTTGAGTCAAAGAAAGTCATCGTAAGCCGAGATGTTGCCTTTGACGAATCTGTAATGCTGAAACTGTCAACTCCAGAGAATGTGAACCAAGATTCTCTAAAGCAGGTGGAGTTTTGAATTTGAAGATGCTGGTCAAAATTCAGATGAATCTGAACCAGAATCTGATGACACCTTAATTGAAGTGGAGGAGTCATCACCGGAAATCTTTCAGCAACTTGAATCAGTTGTCACCAGTAGACCGAATAGACATATTCGGAAACCTGCTCGATACACAGACGTGGTGACATACGCCCTTCCAGTAATTGATGATGATGTTCTAATCAATTACAAAGAAGCTGTAAACAGCCCTGTGCATGCCCAGTGGAAGGAGGCGATCAGACTTGGAAGTTGGTTCCACTTCCAACACTCAAGATATCAATTGGGTGCAAATGGGTCTTTGCCAAAAAAAGGAGAGTGCTACCGGCAAAGACAGCATCAGATACAAAGCCAGATTGGTAGCCAAAGGTTAGGCTCAAAAAGAAGGAATAGACTACAATGAGGTATTTTCACCTGTTGTTAAGCATGCATCTATTCGGATCTTATTGGCTTTAGTAGCACTGTATAACCTAGAGATAGTTCAACTTGATGTAAAAACTGCATTCCTCCATGGTTCCGTAGAGGAGGAAATTTGTATGACTCAACCAGATAGTTCTGGAGTCCCCGGTCGCAGAGATTACAAAAGCAAGTTGAACCGATCACTGTATGGTCTGAAACAATCCCGTGACAGCTGTACAAACGGTTGGACTGTTTCATGACAGGATGAAAAATACACACACAGTCAATTTGATCACTGTGTTTATTTCCGGAAACTTCAAGATGGATCATTTGTCTATCTGCTGAAAAAGGCAAGGTGGAGATCGACAGGCTGAAGGCTCAACTGAGCTCAGAGTTCGAGATGATCTTGGAGAAGCTAAGAAAATTCCTGGGAAGTAGACAGAAAAATTGACTCAGGCTCAGTGCATTGATGAATCATGCCAATGCAGTAGGTGTCCTGATATGTGAGTAATGGTGTGTACATTTGAAGGAGAAAGGAGGAAGCTCTGATCTGTGAATTCTCTCTGTGGATTCTCGCCAAGGTGGAGATTGTTGGAATATGGTATGGCTCAAAGTCACATTTGGTGGCTTAGCACCATTAATGGAGCTACCACTTGCACCACTTGCACCACCAATAATGGAAGCTACCACTTGCAAATGGATGGTGGCTATGGTGGCTACCACTTGCAAAGTGTTCACACCAAGATAGGTGGTGGAAGGTGGCTATGGTGGCTGCCACTTGCTTAGTGTTCACACCTTGATATTATGGCTATAAATAGCCATGTAGAGATGAGAGAGTAGAGTAGAGTTGAGTATGTGTTAGAGCTAAATTGTTGAAGCAAATACTCTGTGTTTATAGAGTAATTCGGTATTGTGTTGAGTTGTGAGTTCAGTGCTTGTGTAGCACCTTGAATTCTGTATATGTTTGTACTCTAAACTCCATTAATACAAAGCTTCAAGCTCCTCCTCCCGTGGACGTAGGCACAGTTGCCGAACCACGTAAAATATCGGTGTTTTTTCAGTGTGTTTAAATCGGTTTTAGTAATATCAATTCGCTTCCGCACAACAAACCACTTTGCAGGGCACAATATTTTGCGTGCTTGAAATCCTCTTTAAATAATTTCTTAAACAAAATTTTCAAGACTTTCTTGATTCTTTTGAAAATGAAAAGGATTATTTAATTGCAAACTCTATGATTTTCATACTACCTTTTTTATTACTATTATTTTGATGCAACTTTGAACTTTATCTAGATTTTTGACTTGTTAAATAACATGTAAATATATAGTTAAATACTTCAATTTTTTTTTTGATACTTGAGATTGTCAAGATTAAATTATAATTTTTGAAAATTAAAAGTTCAACATTTTATTAACAGATCATATGAGAATTAAACGTTAAACCGCTAACTATTTCCTAATTCTTATTTTCATGTTCTCAAAGATAGAAATTAAATTAAGTAGCCAAAAGAAATCTGCATTCAAGTATAGCTCTTTAGCACAATGATGGCCATTAATTAGTCAATAAGCTCTTATCCCTCTGCCTATATTATCAAGTAATTACTATGTCAAATAAGTTGTGTGGGCACTTTCTTTCTTTTTCTTTCCATCCAAACAGACAGATAGATTTGTGTCGACTGTGTGATGACACATGAAAAACTTAAATGGAGTGAACCAAAATGTTAGGACCTGATCAGATGACTGTGCTCCAGGACTCTGAATCCAACTAGCAATTAACTTTTTTGGGGTCCCCTAACTATAAGCCAACTAGCAAGAACATGCCCAAAGTTGAAGAAAAATAGAGAGATTTTGAGTGAGTTTCGTGAAACATGAGCTCTCTCTTAGGGCAAAAGAAAAATCAAAATCTTCATGTCCAGAAATATATAGTTAGGTGCTATGTTGCTCCGACTCTTCATTTTTTTTTGAAGTATCCGTGTCCGACATCCGTGTCTGACGCATATTTGGACATGGGTATGGGGATATGATCCTCCAAGAACCCTCCAAATACATCAAAATCTTAAAAAAAAATTGAACATACCCCGTGTTGGACACATACTCGTGTCTGACACTCACACTCGAGTCCAAGTAACATAGCTAGGTATGTTGATGTCTTCAAATGACGAGTTGACTGAGCTGCTGATAATATCGGATAATGGTTGAGGGATCCGAGAAAACAGAAGGATGTCAGAGGATACCGGAATTTGCTTAATCAGCTCACCATCTGAAGACATCAACAAAGTGTAGTAATTTTTCACACTTAATTGAACCAGATATAGAAGCTATACTGATCTGATATTAGCAGACCAGAACCGAATTTGAAATTAAGGTTAATTATCAGTATTAATGGTGACAAATTAATCAATATTGGTACAAATCTTAATTAGCAACATTTTTGTGGGATTAATATAGATATAGATGATGAAAAAGAAGAAAATTGTGGGGGGCAGATGCCAGATGGTTGAAGTTTGATGATCATGGCTGAGTTTATATTTATTTTATGATCAGTGGATGAATTGATTTTGAAGATGGAAATAATGTGTGTTCTCTTCTATATTTGCCTATCAACTTCAAAAGAGATCATCAATAGGCTTAAAAGCAGACATTGAAGCACATGGACACTGAAATCCCACCTATGAATTAGATTTGCTTAAACTTATATAACATCACTGTACTGATGAGTAAATTGTATTATACATATTTCATTTTCATCCACCATTTCAAAATCCAATTTTTTAATTTATGAAAAAAAAAATGTTTCAAATTTATCCATTTCGTCAACATCAATTAAAATATAATGAAATTTGTGTTACGTGTTAATATCAGGGATTTAAATTCTAGTACAGTTGTGAACATAAAAAATATTATTACG